>JAHTLZ010000111.1:17248371-17279693 GCA_023846285.1 Phrynocephalus versicolor | reverse complement strand
AACATCCTTATGCCCTAATTATTTAAGGAAATATAGATGCATTGCAAGTTAGGTCTTTGTTTGTTGTATATGATGACCAACCTCTACAAAGAGACTCATAGAATCATAGAATCATAGAGTTGGAAGAGGCCTCAAGGGCAATCCAGTCCAACCTCCTGCCATGCAGGAACCCCCATCACAGAGGCCAAAACCTTTATTAGATCCCTTTTGCAACTTAATTATTTTAACCCGTAGTTCCTTAGTTCCATGAATCCCCTCAGGAAGTGACACTTGCCTTAATTCTCTTTTTTCTTCACAGTTGGGCTGGCCAGCTTTTCTTCCTCCCTGATTCTTGCTTCCTTGACTTTCCAGTGCGGTTTATATGTGATTCCTCTCAGATTGAGTTCAATACCCACCCCTGGTTTCCCAGTCACACCCATTTCTGGAATTCCATAATTGCCTTCACATGAGGCAACTTCATTTGCAACCCTAGCAGATTCTCTGCCCACACACAATCTCTCACAGATAATAATCTGGGATCTCTGGTAACTTCCAAACCGGGAATCTTCTGTTTATCCCATTTTACTGAATTGTACCCTTTTTTGCGCTGGTCGATCCTCACACCCATCTGCTTAGTTCATTCCCAGTTCTCTAATGCTGACCTCCATAGCAGTAGAGGGGATGATTGTTTCCTCTTTTCACTTCTCCATTCTCAGATGTACTGCTAGTTCTTTCCTGAAATCTAATATTTCTCCTCCTCCCCATTTTGTAATCTGTCTGTCTGCAGAGGGAAAGCATGTCTAGTTCTGTCCATATAGGAACACGCAGACAGAAACTGAGATTGAGCTTTGGTTATCAGCATTGAGCAAATACAATCTAGCAAAGCAAAAGGAATAGCTCCAGTTGTATATTAGCATTAAAGATTTCATGGCTAATCACATAATGTTCAGACAATGAATCATGCTTTTTATTGTGTCCCACTTCCGAAATAAATAAAGGACAACAGCAGTAATCCTATTTTAGTGTGGTTGCATTCCTGAAGTCAGTGGTTGAAAATGGACACTAAGAAGAGTCATGAACTCAATATTGTGGCTGAATTGATGGAAAGCTTTATTGAGAGTAGAGTCACAACATGGATGCAGTAAAATTTTGATGCTAAGGTCTATATTGCAGGAATGTACAGGTGCAGAAATAAAAAGAGAAATTCAAAGATCCACAAATTGAGATGGACATGTCTGTGGTAAGAGTTTTTGAAAACTGTGCTCTGATTTTGCCATTGTACCTTTGTACCCCCAGATTATATTAAAAGCCTTCAAGTGATAGAACACCATAGCACTAAGTTAATTGATCTAGAGAAGCGGTGGTTAACTGTCGGCACTCCAAGTGTTTTGGACCACAACTCCCACATCTAACAATCCTATTCAGGCCATTGTCCACCTACAATCCTATTTAGGCAGTATTTAATTACTTAAAATCTCCACCACCAGATGACAGTAGCAGCAAAGAAAGGTTTTGAATTAAACATTTCTTCCTTCCATCATGGGATCTCATGAATTGCATGCAAACATATGGATTCATCACAAGCTGGGCAAGCCATGGACTTATCCAAAATCTCTCCCACCATCTCCTCTGAACATCATTATCCTTCCATACACATTAGGTTTTTGTTCATTAGTCAGTTCTGTGTAAACCAGCTATGAGATGCAAATTAAAACTGATTTAATTTGTTTCTAAAATTAACTTACAGTAATTGAGGTCTAGATAATATCTATGTATTTCCTAAATATTAAATGGCATGTAGACAACAAGATGGCTGCCTAGATGCTCTAAACCAGTGGTTCTCAACCTATGGGTCCCCAGATGTTCCTGGACTGCAACTCCCAGAAATCCTGGCCAGCTCAGCTAGTGATGATGACTTTCGGAGTTGCAGTCGAGGAACATCTGGGGACCCACAGGTTGAGAACCACTGCTCTAAATGCATCCAATCTTGCCTGATTTGGGGAGCTAAGACAGGGTCAGCCCTGGCTAGTACTTGGATGGGCGATCACCAGGGAATACCAGGTGCTATAGGTGCCTGGAGTAGGAACTGGCAAACCACTCCAGTATTTCTGCCAATAAAACTCCATGGACATGGGGTCACAAAGAGTCGGTCACGACTATAACGACACAATACACAAACACACACACACACATACAACAAGGGATGCAGCTTAGGAAATTTTTTTAAAGGCCCAGCAAAAGGTTTGTATGTGTTTCCAAAGAGAAGTTACTTGGAAATTGTTTAATGAACCATTGTAGCTTGGCAGTAAAAAATTACATGACCTGGAACATCTGCTTAAAATTTGTTTATTTATTCACTCATATTTTAATTCAATTTATTTACCTAGCAAAGCGCAACTCAGGGTGGTGTACAGAAAGTAAAGCAAAAATCATAAAAGCCATAAAAATACATTCTATAATACAAATATTGGTGGGAGGGTGAATCACAAAGACAAGAAACTGAGCGGTGGCAAAGAAGAACCCTTCCTCCTCCTCCCCCACACATTCAATCAAAATGTCCTTGAAAAGTTGCTTTAGTGTTTGATTTAAGGCCATGAAGGGAGGGCGCCTGGCAAAATTTCTGTGACAAAGCATTCCACCAGGAAGGTACCACAGCCAAGAAATCCTGACTTCTGGACATTATTTTCCAGGCCTCTTGAGATGTTAATATTCTTAGGCACATGCTCTCTCTGGCAACCTGGTCAGAAGGCCATTCAAAATTGGCAGAAGATCTGGAAGCTGAATCATGACAACTGGACTTATTTTCCTAAGAGACTGAAACATTTCGATCTCTCAAGAAAATACGTCCAGTTGCTTTGACTCAGCTTCCAAAATAAGCTCCCCTGGATGACTGAGAATCTTCACAGACATAATATTGGCTGAATTTGTTCACACAGTAACAAGGTCCAAAACTATTTCAGGTGTTTTAGAAACACCTTAAACTTGGCATACGAGCAGTTTGGTAACCAATGCAGGCTAGCCAGGGGTGATGTGGTCATATTTCTTCATCCAAGAAATCAATCTGGCAGCAGTGTTTTGGACCTCTTAAAGCTGGGTCAGATTCAAGGGAGAATGATTCCAGGAATGCCTACAACTGGTCCGGGGTGGGGGTGGGGAGAGGACTCCTTGCCAACATTCATCTTTAATATGTGGATGTTCATAAGGATGTGAAAACAAGTATAAGTAGAAGTAAAACGTTTTTCATTGTTCTCCATCTTCACACATTTGTTAATCAGAAGCAGAATGCCTGAAAAATAATATTGCCTACCTAAAAGAAGGAGTCAAATAACAATTTAGATCTAATGAATTCCTTGATTCCAAGACTCTTCTCTACATCTAGGTAACATAAATCACATAAATCTATGTGAGAAAAAGAAAAAATATATATGTCTGAAAAACAAGCCAATCCATCTGTATGTTCCAAAAGAGATAAATTTTGTGAGAGATTAAAGTCCACTAGCCCTATACTATACCATAATATTATACTAGCTCTGCATATGCAGAGGGAAAGAAGAAAGACCTTTATGTTCGTAGAAGAGAAAAGGTATTTTTAAGCTTTCCTTGAAGGCGAGCCCACACTGCGCTCAATCTCCTCCAGAATCTTTTGCTGAACATTTGCTACATTTGTCTTGGCTGCCATGAGCAATTTGTCAATCTCCTCTTCTGAGAAGCTCATCTTGAAGGTAGAAAACTGTTCTCTGTATTCAGCAATTTTGCCTGGAAATAAGACACCATGAATCAAAGACAGGGAGATAAAGAAGAAAACAGCCCACCACTATGGAAATGTGGCATTTCAGGGAGAAGATGCTGATGAAGAAAGCCAAACATTTCCTGAATGGACCCCATTTCTGAGTTACCTGGACAGTTGACATCATTGAACAGTGGGCAGTGTATGACAGTGGGGGCATTTTCTCCTCTGAAGATGTAGCAATCTGATGGGTTATCCATATCCTCCAGCTCTCTCTCGTCTATTGTGGGGAAAGGAATTCCATATGCTTTGCAGTATTCAATGGTGTTTCTAATGGTCTGAACCAAAAACATAAAAATACATTATTAAATTGCCAAGCTCACATCAAAAAAATAGCTGTTGTACGTTTGGTTCAGTTGGTTAATGATGAAGGAAAGTAATTATGTCTACTTCCTCTGGTGCATTTAGGGGGTGTTTTGACATTGATGGGGCCTGAGCAGGATGGGAAGTGGTGACTAGGGACTAACATGAAGAGAAATAATGCTTTAAACATTGGTTCCCAACCTGGGGGTCGGGACCTCTTTGGGGGGTTGAACGAACATTTCACAGGGGTCGCCATGAGCCAGTGAAGAAAAAGGCACAAATAGTTTGGGTCTGAAGAAAGGGGAGAGAGAAAAAGAGTGAGCTACAGCTTGATAGGCTGGAGGAGGTATCAGTCAATGGCACTGGAGGCTGCGATTGGTTGAGGGTGCCTGTAGAGGGAAGTTCTCTGTGGCACTTGCAGCAGTGGCCTGCCAAAGGGGGCTTGTGGCCTCTTCCAAGCAGAGCACGGGGTCACCACAACATGAGGAACTGTATTAAAGTGTCGCGGCATTCTTTTCAAACACAACACAAGAGAGAGAGAGAGAGAGAGAGAGAGAGATGGGATAACATTTGGGGATGTTTTAACAAATCCTGACACAATTATCCTTTGATGAGCATTCTCATTAAGACCTATTAGGCAAAAAACAAGCCACTTACCAGAAAAGGATCACCAGCACTGTAGTCAAAAGAGATGATCAGCTTCACCTGCCTCTCAGGGCAAAGAACTGATGGGTAAGCAGCATTGATGGTCAAACCAGCATCAATCAGTGAAACAATTGGCTTACTTGTCAGCTCAGGGAATTCAACACCAGCTAACAACATGACAGGAAGCAGAGGGTTAGTATACAGAGGCCAGAACCAATACAAACATGGCAGTTAACATTCTACATCAGCACTGATGCTATTACTTGCTAAGACCAAGACCTCCACCCCAGTTATAAGGGAGGCATTATAAATAATAAAACTGAAATTATCTTTGCACAAAGGCTACATACAACTAACTGGCCATGCCTCACAGAATGGGAATATTGAGATGGGAGCCAGTTCCTAACCCCAAAGAAGTTTTAATCTACCAAACTAAATATAGTTCACAAACTATATCAATTAACTAAAGGCACAATAAAGAATACTTTGGTTTTGGACTCTTGACTTGGGTTCAAAAAAGGAGGCATGGATGGGTTAAATTACGTTTTCTTCTGAATTTCTAAACATTTCATTTATTGTCAAAGGTACAACTCTACCCTGATGTAATTTGCCCATTTAGTTGTTCTTCTCATTTTCTTGACATCTTGTTAATTATACTTAGAACTAACAACAGGCACGATCTTTTATATACTATTACTAGAAATGGGCAGGACGCCTGATGAACCACTTCGTACAAAGCAGGCAGAGTGACACCAGAGGTTTGTCTGGCTTCATATTCTTCTTCGCTGCTGGGTTTATTTTTTATTTTGTGTGTTGGTTTTATTGTTTTCTATACAATTTCATGTCATTGGGATAACTGAAAAGTCTGCAACATGGCAGTGTTCCACCCCAACCAGAGGGAACATCATGCGCACCAGTGATCGCCAAATGCATACAACACAAATGCAATGCCACTGGAAACTTACCACAGTGGTACAGGAAGTTATGGGTGGTGCCCCATGTCCAGTTCAAAAGGCATGAAAAAGTCTTTCTTAATAAAGTATGGAAAACTTGCCGGGTGTGATCTGAAAAGCCTGTGAGAAATGATACGGCAGAGCTAAGAATGAAAAAGATGAATTTCACAAAACTTAGCCTGACATTCACCTTCTACAAATTGCTTCTCCCTGGAAGTCTTCTGGAACATGGCATTTCCAATGAAACAAGCATAAAAGCATAAGGATACATCAAAAAGCTTTCTGTTTTCAAAATCATCAGCTACCACAAAGAAATCGGGACTACTGAACTACCCTATTTCATTTTTGCTCTTTTTTGGATCCTAATATTTCATTAAAAAGAAGTCTTGAAAACACCCCTGTATATATGTGGAACAAACATAACACTTTAAAAGCCTATCTCTACACCATCTACAAATAGCTATTATAGTGTCTGTGCAGTAGACCACTCCTGGCTATACATTCTCTTCACAATTTATTTATTCATTTGATTTACCGTATATATTGCACCATCTGGAACCAATGCCACTCTGGGTGGTTTACAAAAAATTCCACAGAAATAGCACCATATACAATATACAATATATTACAAAGAAAACAACAAAATTAAACACAATTAAATCAAAACAACAACAATTGCAAATGCAGCTATTACAACAGCCCTCCTTCTTACTGCCTCATTTAAGAATGCCTGGCAAAGACCACTTAGCCATGAACTCCACATTTGTACTTTAGGTACATGCTTGAAAAAGAGTGGCTTGCCTTCGAAAGCTTGTAACATTGTTTTTATTATTATTATTTATTAGTGGCCTATCACCCCTAGCTTAGTCTTGCATTGTATTTTGGTTTGGCCAGATGACTCAAGAACTTTTTTTACGTCAAGAGAGACAGAAATAATTTCATCCAGATTACAGTAGGACCCCGGTATCCACTGGGGATTGGTTCCAGCCTTCCTGTGGATAATGAAAACCGTGGATAAGAGAGAATGCCTGCTCACCTACCTCCAAACTGCTATTTCCTGACAGTACTGTAGCTTGCTTTATGACTGTTGTTTTGAGACAGTAGCTTGCTTTACAGATGCTATTTGTGACAATAGCTTGCTTTACAGCTGCTGTTTGTGACAATAGCTTGCTTTGGGGCTGCTGAATTATTTAATTTTTTTTCCTCTGCCAAATGTGGATAACTGAATCAGTGGATAATGAATCAGTGGATACGGTGTCCTACTGTATATTATACTGTATTCCCAGTGCCTGATCTTGCATCGAGATGTGAAGGCTTTGGTGGAGGAACTGCATTTTAAAGGCAAAATATAGCCAGTGTGACACTTACCTCCAAAATCTGTGTCTAGTGCTTGAGACAGTCTCATGTAGTCTTGCTTTCTTGTTTCTGCATCTGCAGAAAACCAGGTTTGGCGAACCTGCCTGAGCAATTCATAGCTTTGGCTGAAATCTTTTTGTTTTAAGAATTGCGGGAAGCATGGTGTATGAAGATAGAACATGGGGGGGGAAGGATTTGTAGATATCAAAAGAAAAGGAAGACATATTAGTGAGAGTGAAATAGCCCACTGCGATTCCATGACCTTTAGGAACGAAGTCTCATTAAATTCAGTGGAGCTTGCTCATGAGTAAATGGGTCAAAGACCGCAGCCTTCTTCAGTTCTCATTGCCCTAATTTTCTTTATTTAGAAGCCCAGTTTATGATAGAACTCATATTATATGAAGCAAACTGTGTTGCTTCTATACTGCCCCAGAGTGCTTATAGTTAATAATGTTTGGCAGTTAACATTTTTAAAAATAATAATATGCAGGCTACACACTGCTCCCTGCCCCCAGCATTATGGACCTCAGAAGGTTGGAAAGCTAAATCAACCTTGAGCCAGGTACCTGAGCCCATTGGGATTAAACGAGTTGTGAGCAGAGTCTGGACTGCAGTATTTCAATTTAACAGCTTTGCCACGAGGCTCCTACTGGCTTGCTGACTACTGATATATTTGTAGATCCGCTACAAATTGCTGGTTAGCAATACCTTATGTAGATTGGAATCCATCACTCCCATTATAAATCTACCATAAACAAAGGTAAACATTTCATACCCTCCCCTGAGTACTGATTTCGCATTGAAGAGTATTGATTAGGTTGGGAAGAATGAAAAACAGCATTTCTGATTCCACCATCCCCTGTCTTTGGAAAACTCACCCCAATGAGCCCTGCCTGGCCCCTACATTATTATTTTCACAGCACAGTTCCATTGAGTATGGTAAAGCAAAAAAGCAAAAAAGTATGGTGTTTCTGTACCATACCAGGCATTGTGTTCCCAGGCAATAATTGATACAATTTTAAAATACTATGTTTGTTATTTTTTGGAAATTGCATATAAAGCCAACAATTGCAAATATGTTGTTTGAACTGGTTCCCCCATTCTAGTATATATTTTAAACTTTTCCTTGAGTCCTTTTTCAAAGACAAAAGATTTCTAAATAATCTAATACCAAATAACTAAATCCTATGTATTTAGTAGAGATGGGCACGACTCAGAAAAAAATTTCGTTTTCGTTTTCGTCTAGGGGTCCGTTTTGGCTCGTTTCCGTTTTCGTGAGCTAATTTTCAAAATTTTTCATTTTCGTTTCGTTACGTAACGAAAATGAAAAATGAAAACGAAAACAAAAAATTTTTCGTTTCTTCCCATTTAGCTCCATTAAGTGCTTTTCCAGTAACGAAAAACGAAAATTGGCTCAAAATTAGTCGTTTCGTTTCCGTTTTCGTTCCAATTTTGAGCCATTTTTCGTTTTTTGTTTCGTTACGTAACGAAAATGAAAAACGGAAACGGAAACAAAAATTTCGCTAAGTCGTGCCCATCTCTAGTATTTAGTATACCTCTCTATGATTTTCAAACTTGGACACTTATAGAAGCATTAGGCAGCAAGCTGGAAGCATTTGAAATGCGGATATACAGACAAATTCTGAAGATACCTTTGGACAGCCAGAGTCACTAATGTGGTGGCCATATTAAAACACATGAATAAAAAGCTAGAAATTCTCAATACCATAAAGAGAAGAAAATTGCAATATTTCGGACACGTAATGCACAATGAGAAATACCATCTGCTGCAGGTTATCCTTCAAGACAAAATAGATGGGAAGCACGGCCCAGGGTATAGAAGAACATTCTGGCTTAAGAATTTAAGCCCAATGGTTCACAGTGGGCACAGCTTCTCTTTTTAGAATAGCTTTATATAAAAAACAGATTATGCTACTGATTGCCAACATTTTATGAAGAGAAGGCACTTAAAGAAGAAGAAATAATCTAATATATCTGAAACTAAATATAGCTTTACTCCTAAGAACGTATAGTTGTTTTGGTTTATGCTGGTGAAAATTCTCTCGCATAGGTATGCAAATGGAGCCAAACTGTCAAAGTTAAGAAATTAATGCAGCCCTTGTCAGTTGTATGCTGAGTCATCCAACTCAGCGTGCAATTGATAAACATGCCTGCAGTGATTCCCTGAAGCAATTCACCTCCCAAACTTAACACTATTTTTATTAAAGCTTGACTACGTTACATTTTTTGAACTTCCTCTTTCATAATCCCCAGCCAACATGGCCTTAGACCCACCCACCCCTAGTCATGCTGACTGGAAATTCTAGTAAATCCCCCAAATGTCCAAGATCTGACTTTAATTTATCACAAGCCACACCACTGGAATATCAGAAGGTCACTTCTGGGTACAATGGTGTAGTTAAAATGAGAGCTTCCTTCTTTATAAAGACTTTTCTGTGCTCTAAAGCAGTGCATCACAAACTTGGGATTTACAGATGTTCTTCGACTATACCTCGCAGAAGTCCTGGTCAGCACAGCTAACAGTGAAGGGAGCCTTTGTCCATGAGCATTGGAGGGAACCCAAGTTTGGAAACTGTTGCTCTAAAGGTCTACTTATTCATCCTGTCATCCATAGAAATTAGGTGGTTGTTCACTAACAAAAGAAGATGTTAGTGATAGAACTATTCCAGCTGTGCCATGCCCTCTCTCATTCTACACCTACTATATTACCTCCCAGTTGCTAGGTTCTATGACTAATCTACTCACTCCACTTTAAGTGGACAATATTGTAATATTGTAATGTCCTTTTAAGCTTTCATTCTCACTGACTGGTTGCTGTTCTTTTGCCACACGGTTGGCGGTGCATGCTTTGATGACTTCCATTTTCCTTGTTGACACATTGGATGGCAGCCAGAAAGAGAGCCTTTGGCATACTACATTGAGAAGAAAGGAAATCTTGTGACTGAAAGACACTTACTTTCCAAAATGTTCTCCAAATGATCAAACTGTTCATCTGCTCCTCTTCCATCCAACGATTCAGACAACTTCAGATCCAGAACAGATTGATAGCCCCCAAGAAGTGTTTTAAATTTCTGATCCTCTAGTTCTTGGCAATGAAAGGAAGCAGACAGTAGAGTGATTAATATTGCCTATTGTCATATTCTAATCCCCATTAAAGTGAACTGTCTTTGGTCATTGTTTTATTGAAATATCCAAGAATAAGTTCTTTCCCTATCTTTGGGATGAAGAAGGATCTATTTTTTACTTTTCACCTTCAGTAGGCTCCACAAATCCCCATATGCTACAAAGAGATCATCATCATCATCATTGGCATCCTTCAGTCTCAAAAGACTATGGGTATCATGCCTGGAGTAGAGATCCTAAACAACTCCTAGTGTGACTAAATAGACCAATTCGGGAATGGCAGTCTCTACCGCACTGGGGGCAAATATATTCTGTTTCTTGCCCAGTCCCTGGGTTTCGTTGTTTCCATGCCTGCCTCTTTTCCTCTGCCTGTTGGACAAATGCCTCTTCGAATTTATGTAGACCATGCTGTATCTTTTGCCTCCTGACTGTGTGGTCAGAGGTCAGGGTTTCCCGTCTGTTGAGGTCCATTCCCAAAGCCTTCAGGTTCCTCTTACAGATAGCCTTATACTGCAGCTGTGGTCTCCCTCTGGGGTGCTTTCCTTGTGCTAGTTCCCCATACAGGAGATCTTTTGGGATCCGGCCATCATCCATTCTCACAACGTGTTCAAGCCAGCATAGGTGTTGCTGTTTCAATAAAGTATACATGCTAGAGATTCCAGCTCATTTCAGGACTATGCTGTTTGGAACTTTGTCATGCCAGGTAATATTGAATGTCATCATCATCATTTCCAACTTATGTCAAGCCCTTTTCCAGGGCTTTCTAGTACAGAATACACATAAGTGGTTTGCTTTTCCCTTCTTCTGGGTGTGTCCTGGGACTCTGCAGCTTGCCCAAGGCCACATAGGCTGGCTGTTCTCCCAGGAGGCACAGTGCAGAACTGAACTCCCAATCTCTGCCTCCAGAACCAGATACCTAAATCACTGAATTATCCACCCTAAAGAGAAGTACACCATGTATATTTTCAAAGTCTGAAATGCAACTGCTATTGCAGACTTAGCAAAACTGGCACCATACACTAGATAGTTTCCTGTGGGTCTTGAAGAACATGCATGCATGTGATAGAGATTTAATATTTCTTCCTGAGGTTGCTGTAATACTAGTTGCTAAAACCATATTGTCTTTTTTTTTTTGGTAGCAGGATGGGCAACATAGTTGGGATCTTGTAAACTCAAAGCCTCATAAAACTCAAGGACATATCCAGATAGACATACTTCACATATTTGAAAAAGAATAGATTGCTGTTAAACCAGTTATGAAGATAAAATGCTTACTTTCTCTCATGTTTGCTTTCTAACTATGTATATTAAGCATATATTTTAAATAACTTGTGTAACTGGTGAATAAGATGTATATGTCTTCATAGAATTGATACTCTTTAGGATCCCTGTTCTAATTGATGGTCCTAAGCAATTCCATTTATAATGGATATGAACAGAGAACAAAAGTTTGTTTGCTGTGGTATCAAGTATAACCTCCTCCTGAGTTCTCTTAAAGACTCCATTTATCTCTGTATTATGAGACGAATCTCTTCACTAGTGAATAAAACATTATCTTTAAACATGGCACTCTGTCGTTTGCTGTTTCCAAATCAAAGAACAAATGGTTACAGAGAATTACCAGTTGTTTATTAGTTCAATATTTGCCAAATTGTTAGCTTTCTTGGGTGATGTCATTTTGTGGCTCAAAATCACAAGAAACATGAGAGACTGGGAACCCTAAGGAGGGCTGAAATTTGTCCACCCCAATATATGGTATATATCCCACTAAGACTAGGATCATGGTGGGAACGAAATATATATAAATAAAAATTCTTATTGGATGTGGAGTATTTATAGACAATGGGACACGGAGAGTCAGTCACAACTGTAACGACGCAACACACACACATTTATGGTGTGCACTGGAGTCTGAGGGGTTGACTGGTCCAGAGAAGTCTCCTGTAACATCTTTAGTAGGTCACCATACAAGTGTGAAAAGAAACTTGCAAGAAAGGAGTAAATATTAATGAAAAGCTGCTGTGACATCTTACCTGAATCCGTTGAAGGAGAGTCTGCTGATCTATCACGTTTTAAAAAGTTCTGCAAAGCACCTTAAAAAAATAAGTGTATAATTGAAACACTATGGTCTACTTTTTACACACAACATAACAACAGTGCTGCCAGAAACACCTAGATCACAGAGATCCCCCATCCATCTTGTTTTGACATGGGTCTCAAGCTTGGATCTCTAGGTATTCTTCAACTTCTAGAAATCCTGGCCAGCAGAGCTATCGGCAAAAGCTTCTGGAGGTTTTAGTCCAAGAACACCTGGGGATTTAAGATTCGGAACCAATTCTATACATGTGGGGAAACCACATTCCTTGCCCATTCTGTCTTGTGGACTCTAATCCTGATTTCACCCACTTAAAGAACTGTACCTGTTACATTATTTAAAACTTCTTCCTCACTTCCAAGAGCACTTCCCCATAAACCTGAAAATAAGGAAGGAAGAATATTAGTAGGCTTGAACTTTTTCTTATGGCAGCAAAAGGCTAAAACTCATATTTTCTGTTAATCCAGTGGCATGCCCGACAATCAAAATGTAACCCATCTCCATCTCCAACCTGAGCTTTACATTTTCCCCTTTCTGTTTGCATTCTTACACAGGCACACTGGAGTATACAGCTATGTTTGTTCAACCCTATATGAGAAAGAAGATTGTTTCATTCCTCATCTGTTTGCTTCCCGCCATTTCAGAAATTAAATGTGACTTGTAGGCTTGTATTTTCCCACTCTACATTCCTGTCAGTAGGTCATGCAAACAAAGTCCGTTGTGAAATGTTGCTTTCCTTCGAAACTGGCGTTCTGAGAATAACACTGCTTAGAAGAAAATTCATAAAACATACCTTGCAGATAGCAAATATTTTTCTCCTTTCTCTTTTCGACCAGTTGTCCATTTTCAAAGACACTCCCAAAATGTCTTGCATCGATGTAGGCTCCAAGGCCAGGAATCCCAATTTCATGTGGGGTAAATTCAAACCAGGTGCCTTGAAAAACAAACATAAGCAGGAAAAATGAATCTTTGAAGAGGAAGAACAAAGGTGTTAATTTAAAAAAAAATCTGAAGGCCTGGAAAATTATTTGTCTGATTCCTTTAGGTAAGAGATATTGTCCTGCCAAAAAACTCCATGGACATGGGGTCATGAAGAGTCGGTCACGACTGTAGCGATGCAACACGCACACACGGACATATTGTGGGTTGTAGCATTTCACGTTTGTTTGCTCAGTCATAAAACAGCATTAGGGTGCTGTCACTTTAATATTGCAGGCTGAAATTCTGTTGTGCATAGGGATGGGCGCCTTATGAAAAACAAAATGCTGTTTTGTCATTTTGTAAGCTTACAAAACAATACGAAACAAAATGAGACTGCAAACGGTATTTAGTTACAAAAACTAAATGAAATGCAATTTTTAGCTGTTGAAAATGAAATGTTTCATTATTCTATAAAATGATGACTCCTCTGAGTCCAAGGGGTACCATATTTTGTGGGTAGCTCTCTTGGACTCTTCCCTTTAAAAGCCTTCTGAATTTGGACAGCTTTGGCGTTCAGGAGGATGAGCTATTAAATTCCAAAGTGGGTCTCCCATCCCATGGAAAAAGAGGAATCTGGTGTTTGAAAGTTAAACTTAAGCCAAGCTTGGAAGGGTTGCTTGGAAGATTGCTATGTGATAAAGCAATAAAAGCTTCACTTGGAAAGAGAAAGAGAAAATTTATGCCCCCCTTACGGAGTGTGCACTTCATAATGGCAAACAGAATGGAATTTTAGCAGTCCCTCAACTGCAGTGCTTTGCATTAAACAGGCTTCAGTTTCAAAAGGATACATTTTTCCTCTTCCTCTTTTTTCCACATGAGGACCCACTTTGGAATTTAATAACTCAGCTCCCTGAATGCCACGCCTCTCCAAATTTGAAGGGCTTAAAGGGACAGTCGAAGAAAGCTACCCACCAAATTTGGTGCCTCTAGGACCAGGGGAGCCATTTTACAGAGTCATGAAACATTTTGTTACTGGTTTGTTTTGTTACAAAATGTTTACAAAGATTCATTTAAAAACAAAACGAAACAAAATGCAGGATGGAAACGAATTGTAATGAAACAAAACACAATTTTTCTGTTTTGTGCCCATCCCTAGTTGTGCAGTTATAAAAACAGTACAAACTAAGTGGTGCAACTTTTAAAAGCAAACTAAGTTTTTAAAAAAATCTTCAGCTATTAAATATTGCCCTTCAAGTTGGCTGGCTCACTATGCAACCTATGGGGTGAATCCATACAACATAAAAATGGTCGTGATTAGGGATTACTCCATTTTCAATGCATTCCTATGGGAAATTTATATAAAAGAAAATTTGCTTAACAGAATCTACTTTTTGTGTGTTCTGAGAGTACATGCAGAGGATAACATACTATGTCATCTCCCTATGATTCAGTTTCAGGTCTGTATGATTAGTGCCATAACATTACAGTGAATCCTCGTATAACATACAGTTTGTATAACATAAAATCTGTACAACCTAAAAAATTCCAGAGATAGGGGGAGTTTGCTTAACGGAATCACCTATGGGGTGAATCCGTACAACATAAAACTGGTCGTGATTAGGGATTACTCTGTTTTCAATGCATTCCTATGGGAAATTTGTATAAAGGAAAATTTGCTTAACATATTTTCATTTGGAATGCATTAATTCCTTTATACAAGGTACCACTGTATATACAGTTGGGAGGGATCTTCAAATCCAGCATACCCCATCAGAGAAGAAAGTCCCTAACTGACTTTGCAATCTGCAACAAACATAAATTTAGATCTTTGTCTCATTTACTGTAATGATAAGCTGCACCTGACGAAGTGTCTACACCCAGACAGTTGTGGTTACCTTCATGATGTTTCAGGTATGACTCTTTGTCCACAGCTGCATAGATTGGATAAGGATTTTTTCCGTTCTCGCAAGCTTCCCCATGAGCAGAAAATTCAGTCTCATCAAGCTGAAATGCACAGGTTTTCAATTTAATCCATTATCCAGTCTTTTTTCCCAGCTCAGCCACAGCCTTTTTAATGAATGCTCACTGTGATCTCCCAATGATGCTCTAGCTCAGTGGTGGCGAACCTTCTGCACTCCAGATGTTTTGGACCACAACTCCCAGAGCCCTTTATCATTGGCCATCTAGGCTTGGAATTCTGGGAGTTGTGGTCCAAAACATCTGGAGTGTAGAAGGTTCGCCACCACTGTTCTAGCTCAAAGTTGAGGAAGGAGAGGCCTTCCAGCTTCCAGCTATTTTTGGATTGTAAATCCCATAATTCCTTAGCTGAGCAGGCTGGATAGCTCAGAGGTACCTGGCTGGAGGTTGTGAGAGCAATTCTCTACTATGACTCCTGCAAATAGAGCCAGCCTGTGTGGCCTTAGGCAACCTGCACAATCCTGGGGTGCCCCCAGAAGAAGGAAATGGTAAATCACTTCTGATTGGCCTCTACCTGGGACACCCAGAAAAAGATCATCCTACGTCAGAACTGATTTGACAACACATGATTATTATTTATATCAGTGATTCCTAATTGGAACCCAATTCAACCTCTCCTAACCTTCTTTCCTGCCCCATCCACTACGTCCCGCCTTCTGTTCCTGACCCCTTACATCTCTAACTTTTCCAGATCCTCAGAGAGCATAACTAAGTGACTACTTGAGGACAAACTACCCAAATTGACGGCCTCAGTGGCAGAATACTTGGCCACTGTATTATATACCAATAATTAGATTGGGTCCAAGGTCGGCTATTGTCCCAGCCTTTTTACAGTGGTCCCCTGCCCCTTTGCCGTTCATTTACTGTGGTCCTGCTATATGACGGGACCACAGTATATGAATAAAGACCCCCTGGGGTAAGGGGCAAAGGCTTGTTTCAGGCCTCCCATACTTACCCCAGGCCTGTGGCTGCTCTGAATGGGCCTGCGAGCGCCTTCCCAGGCCTTCTGGAGGCCCTTTGGGGGCCTCCAGAAGGCCCAAGAAGGCCCTCACAAGCCTGTTCAGAGCAGCACCAGGATGGGGGCAAGCACAAGAATCCCCAGTTAGGCCCCCCAGGCCCGATCCGACCTGCATCTGCATATCACGGATTTTCAATTATTGTGGGTCGGGTCGGGTCCCTAACCCCCACAATAGGCGGGGGGGGTCACTGTATCATCTTTTTATTCATTTATTTTTTACCCTATTATTCCACAATTTGCTGTTCTTAAATTATTTTATGTCAATAAAGGTCTTTGTGATTGAGCGAGCAAGTGATTCCCAACTCTGAGTAGCAGGTGTTTTTTGACATTAATTCCCAGAATCCTTTACCACCAGCTGTACTGGACGGGGTTTCTGGGAATTGCAATCTAAGAACAACTGGGTAACTCTAGTTCAGGAACCACTGATCTATATTATTCATTCCTCAGCACAGGCCAGGTATCCAGAAACTAAACTCAAACACATTTGGAAAGCTGAAAGTTCCTCCCCTGTGCTATAGTTAGACCATGAAGGTTGCCATTTGACCAGAAGATCACTTTTTTCCTACAACAAAGCAGTGTTAACACCTCTTAATGATGTTTTTACCCACCTCAGAAAGTACAAAGGGATATTTCAGAGATGCAGAGTGGAGGATAGTAGAGGTCAAAGAAGCAGACCAGAGAGGTGTTGTGGTCCAATTTGCTTTTAGCAATTGTGGAAAGGTGAAGCTGCTTTGCTACCCACCTGGTTTAGCAATTTATGCACCAGAAAATAAGACCAGAAATCAGTCAAAGAGTAACACTTGTCTTCTGTAGCTTCCAATACAGCTTTTGTTGCCTTCTCGACTTCCCACTGGCCATGTACAATGTTTGCACAATGTTGTTTTTCTAAGACTTCTATTTTTTCTGCCCAATTATTATCTTTGTAAAGGGCTGACAGACACCTTTTAACAAGAAGGACAGATACATTTCAAAAAAGGGCACAATCGATTTCGGGTACAATCTACTTGTACTGATTTTGACATTACTTGTAGATCTGGTTTTTTTTAAAAGCCAAATCTGAAAACAAGATCTTAGTCTCACTTCCATTTTGGTTTCAGCCTGGCACTTCAGGAGGACCACAGACACCACAAATAAACATTAACAAACAGAATGAAACAATATACCATGTATATTCACCTGAGGATTAAACATTAATATTCAAGAGAAACAGTTACAATGGAGCTTCTGCATACAGCGACAGTTCACCTTTGCACCAGGTGTCTGAGCATAAAGCTAAGAAAACCCTCTCTTTAACATTTCTGAGGATATTTCAATAACTCCTGCTGAAAAGTATCCTGTATTGAATCAAACTTAGGCAATCAGTGATCATCTCAGTAAATGACACTTTACTTTATCACTGCCATCATGTACTTACCAGGTAGATCCTGACACTGCACCCAAGTACATAACACAGTCCAAAAGGTTGTATTTTTTCAGCTCAACTAGTGTACCATAAAGGGCAACCATGGCCCTCGAACCCCCTCCAGATGCAAGGACAGCAATATTGGGAATGTTGTCCTGGTGGGAATAAAAGGAGCCTTTTTCAGCAAATAACCCCCCAGAAAAAGCCAGACATTCTTTGGCATCTGCATCTCCGTGACTTCTGCATTTGACTTTTGGACAGTCCATCACTCAGTTGCATTTGATGGCTCTCATGCATGGATATTTAGTAGAGATGAACAGGAGACACACAGAGACACCCGCAACCCGTTTCGTGCCCAGATAAAGGGCACACGGGGCTGGGGCAACCTAGTCTGTGCCCTTTTGGAACCCCTTTGGCCAAATCCTTGTCTTAGGTCCATGGTAGTATTTGTGCGTGTTGAATGGATTCTGGTGAAGATAGTACCAGTTGCTAATATTTTCATTTCCCCTTTATTTTTTCCAGCCACTAAGGTGAAGCCCCAGCATCTTCCTACACCAACCATCAGGGAATTAGTGGGTGTGGAACTTTAAAAACAAGATTTTTTTTCACCCAGCATATTGTTAGTCTGTGGAACTCCCTGCCACAGGATGTGGTGATGGCATCTAGCCTGGATGCCTTCAAAAGGGGATTGGACAGATTTCTGGAGGAAAGGTCCATCACAGGTTACAAACCATGATGGAGGTGTATCATCTCCAGGCTTAAAACCAGGGTACTTCAAGGGCCAGAAGCAGGGGAGTGGCATCAGGAGACAGATATCTAGTCTCATGCGCTCCCAGAAGCATTTGGCGGGGCCACTGTGAGATACAGGAAGCTGGATTACATGGGCCTTTGGCCTGATCCAGCATGGCTTGTCTTATGTTCTTATGTTAAAAAGGCAGTGGGTCCACCCTTCTTTGATTCCTTGATTAAAAGGCAATACTCTATACAGTTTCCATCCATTCTGTCTGCCTCCTCCCAGCCTTTCTGATCATCAGTTCTGAAATTAGTAGTGCTAGATCCATAAGACTTTGATGATTTAATCAAGACCTTTGCAGTAGGTAGGAAAGGAAGAAGCTACTCCCCTTCATCATCCTTGGATCTTCTCTTCTCTTTCCCCATGTCTAATATTGATATGTGACTGGTGGATTTAACAAGGGCATGCAGCTCCATCCCATAAATTCCTCGGCGCTCATTGCTCTGACTAGTGGTGGCTTCAAAAATGCACAAATGTCCTGATCTTATGTATTGTCTAAAGGCAGTGCACAAGCCTAGTATTTAGTATTTTTCATAGTTAATATTAATAAAAACAGGTTATAAAATGTCATATTTGAACATAGGCAGAAGATGGAAATAAAGTCTCAACTAAACATTCACGTTCACATTTTATTTGTTTGTTTGTTTGTTTGTTTGTTTAAACAATTATTGCATTGTAGCTTCTCTGAAATTATCCTACCACATCGCAAGGAATCCCAAGCTTGTCAAGTCCTTTCTTCACCACTTCTTTTCTGGAAGCAATCGCTGCATTTTCTGCCACTGAGAGGGCTTTTGAAATCCGGACCTTGTCTTTATCCTGCTGATGCATAAATAAATGTCCCTCATTACTGTAAGCTGCCTTGGATCCTTTTCCAAGGAGAAAGGTGGAGTAAAATACTAATAAATAAATAAATAAATAAATAAATAAATAAATAAATAAATAAATACTGCAAATGTGCTGTCACATGCCAGCAAGTTAGAGAGCAGAAGACTTAATACCCTATGGTCATCTTCAGACTAGAAGATCCATAAGTTAACATGGGTCAGTCATTTCAACACTTGCGTTTATCGCCCCTATACATTGGCAATGTAATCAAGCACTTTCACAGTAATGATCTCAGGCACTTCCTTGCACGCTGCAGAGAAGCACTGTTTTTACTCAGAAGTGAGAACACTGGTTGAAAAGAAGGAATAGTTTAATTCAGTGGTTGTCCGTTCCATCTCTGTCTCAGTAAGACTTACCGACCGTATCTGTTACCAAGCTGTTAAGCTTTCTCTGCTAAGTTTCCCATTCCTGTTTTAAGTAGAAATTGAAACTGTAACTTTTAGAGGTAAAATTCTCCCTCCCCAAGCATAACCAGAGTCCCAAATGGACTAGAAGATTGGAAGTGATTGACCCAAAAAGTAATTTCCAGAAGCTGAATGGTTAATGCAGCTACACATAAATGCACTGGTGATTGTCAAGTAGAGCTTACCTGCTCAGTCTGACTGGACTCCATTTCTTCTTGCAAGGTTCTTTATGCTTAGGGAAGCCACACTTAGAAGACAGCCTAAGGGAATGATTTAAGGATGTATATACAGCAACAATCTTTTCCAGCACCCAAGATATCCTGCAAGAAAATGTACTTTCTAATAGTCCTTTCATGACATCAGGCACCACTAAACGCTTCAGGGCGGAACCTCCTGGGGTGACATATGAGCCCTAAAACTTGTGTTTTGCTGTGTCCCACTTAGATCCTTCCAAACAAAACATTTTGTCCTCCAAAACACTGTGCACAACTCTTTGCTGCAGCTGTGTTTCTCGTGGATACCCTGGAACAGTAAAGCTTGCCAAATACATTTTACTAGGATGTCTGCCCAGTCGCTTTAGGAAAACTTGTCATCTCCAACACACAGCAACTGTGAGTTCCAATCCAGACCCACCCCTTAACTGGCTTATGATCCCTAGCAGACCATAGCACCATTTCTGCAACAGGCTGCATCTACTTTGCATGCTTTCAAGTTGTTCTAGTTACCCACTGAATGGCAGCTCCACTAAGTTTCCCACTGAAATGATGCCCGGCCAAAGCAAAGCAAAGGCATGCAATCAGGAATAAAACTTTCATGCTTTTCCCCCACCACACCCCACTCCTTCCTTCCCTCTTAATGTTGTGTTTCTCTATTGCCCAGGCAGCAGTCTTCATATGATGTCCTTAATAGTACGATGCTGCATTTTTCTGTGCAACCTCTGTATCCTCTTACCTGTTTCTTCTTAATGTGTGCTCTCGCACTGCTTCCAAGCCCCTTTTAAAATTCCGTGTTTCTTACTCCTGTCGCAACCTCTTTCTTTCTTTTTTTTAAAAGCTTTCTGTACACATTGCTAGTCGAAACCAAGCTCTTCTGAATTCAGTAGAAATTCCTTTCAGCTCCCTGCTCAGAGTGCTTTCCTTCTAACTTGAAACTACTTGTGCTTTTTTTTCCCAAACACTCCCTAGATGCTTCTTTGCTCCACTTTTCTAGTCTCTCTGTTCCAGAACCAAATTAAACATGACGTTGTAAATATGTGAAAGAAGCCAAAGCCATCCCAAGACATTTTGCTGCCTGAGGCAGAACAAAGGGCAATCAAGGCACTATTTTGACACTGAGGAGGAAAAGAAACCGTTCCCCTTCTTGGAAGTAAATGTGCAATTATAGGGCCAAGTATCCCATATATAGAATGGAAGGAAACTCTGGAATAAATTGTCGGTAGACATGGGCACGACTCAGCGAAATTTTCATTTTCGTTTTCGTTTTTTCATTTCGTTACGCAACAAAAATGAAAATGAAAATTTTCCAAAAAACAAACGGAAACAGAAACGAAACGAAAAACTTTGCTGTGTTTTTCGTTTTCATTGTGGCAAATACATTAAACTGAAAAGAATGCTAACAAAACAGAAATTTTTTGTTTTTGTTTTCGTTTTCGTTTTCATTTTCATTTTTTGTTTCATTATGCAACGAAAACGAAAATGAAAAATTTGCAAAAAAAGCCAACAAAAACGAAAACGAACCGAAACGGACCCCTCAACGAAAAACGAAAAACCATTTTTTTTTTTTAGTCGTGCCCATCTCTAATTGTCGGTGCAGATCAGGCTGTTGGACTCTCTGCCGGCATTTAGAAGGGCATTGAAGACCTTGCTCTTTAGGGAATGTTTGGGTAGTCTTTGAATATCCAGTGGCCTGTTATTAGTTTGTATGTCTTCTGGCTCCTGATCTGCCTTGCTGGAGTTTGTTTGTGTAGTTTGGTTGTTGATGCGTTATGTTCATTGTTTTTTCCCTATTATTTATTTGTTTTCTTTATATTATTATTATTACACCCATTATGTTTTTATTATTGTATTTGATCCATCATGTACGGTGTCTGCATGTTTGGGTAAGTTGTTATGTAGCATGCTGTACACCGCCCAGAGTTCCTTCGGGAAAATCGGGTGGTTAACAAATACAAAAATAAAATTTAAAAAAAAACTCATGTAAACAATCTCCAGCTTCAGCAGCCTCCTGTTGTGCAAGCCATCACACATCTGGTTGCACATCCAGTCCCACAACTAGTGGAAAACTGAGCACACAAAGCAGAGCTTGTCAAACCATGTGACACTGGACTAAATCAGGTGTTAAGGTCATCAGAAGAGGCCCTTCTCTCCATTCCGCCTCCCTCACAGGTATGTCTCGTGGGAACCCATGAAAGGGCCTTCTCAACTGCTGTGCCCAGACTCTGGAACTCCCTCCCACTAGAGGGCAGGACTGCCTCATCTCTGTTGTCCTTCCGGAAACAGGCAAAGACCTTTGCTGTATCTATTAGCAAGAATGGCTCTGAACACAGCTCAGACAATTTTTGAATGCCCTGGTAGAAGCAGACTAGAATAATATTGATCAGGGTTGGAAGTTGGCAAATTAACCCTACTTATCCATCTCTCCATGACATATTCTTAATCCAAATTAAATACCACAAGGAGCTGCATTTTTGTCCGAAATGAGAAAGTACCTCCTTATGTGCGCAGAGAAGACCAAAGGGATTAGGCCCCGAGTGGAAAGAAATATCAGATGGATTCATCGCACAAGGTTACAAACAGTTCCAGGGTATCTGTTATCTGGAGGTCTGATACCAGCGCAGAGTTGCTCCAACTTTGCTCAAGGCCTGATTTACAAAAGGCGAGAGCAATACTGTGAGCAAAGCCAAGGAATCTAGCAAAACAAAACCAAGATATGCTGCTTACTGCCCCAACACACTTAAAACACTCTCTGGGAGTTTTAGTACAAGTTATTAAGCAGGCTACAGATTGCCTCTTCCAAGCCCAGCCCACCCCATCCCCAGCAAGCTGGGTACAGTAGTCATTTTACTGACCTTGGCACGATAGAAGGCTATATCAACCATGAGATGGCTACCTGGGATTGAACCCCAGGTTGTGAGCACAATTATAGCTGCAATACAACAGTTTAACCACTGTGCCAAAACGAGTTAACCCCACACACCCATATTTGTTTTGTTCCTTAAGCTAGTTAAAAGGTCAAGCAACTTCCTGCCTATCTGTTTTAGAAAAGAGATAAACGATTAACAGCTCAGCAAGGAGGTTTGCTTCCTGGATGCTTTCCAATTGTGCAGGACTACCCCAGTTTTTCTTTGCTAAAACAAATAAACTTTCTTCTGGACTTCAGCCCACTCTGTTTTGTTACTACTTTCCAAGATTCAATGGAGGAACCGAATTCCATGTAGGTTTTAACCACAACAAAAGCATCAATTTGATCATCATCAAACCACCAGCAGCCTGCATTTTGTATGTGTTCTTTGGTGGGGAAAATTTGCAACAAGGAAAAAGAGTAAAACCTCCCTTTTTATACCACTTATCCCACGGAATGCAGGGATCATCAATCTCTTTTTTCCCCCAGTACACAACACAAGGCCTAGAAATTTTTTTGAAATATAAACAGGAGGTACCTTGCAAATAGTGCTTTGACCCAAGGTACCAGATTTAGAGAATTCTACAGCTGATATGTGTTCATCCTTCTGGACTCTGTAAAAGCCCAGATCTTAAATTGCTAAGACAAAAGCTATGCAGAGAAGATGCCAGATATTTGGGCCAAAAATTCCCCCCTTTGTTTTTCCAGCTGTTTCTTTATAATTTGCAAGGAGAAACATACATACCAGGAGTGGCAGAAGCAAAAGCAGGGATGCTCACAAAAAAATGACTCCCTTTTGTTTCTGTCCTTAAGTTAATAATGGGAATGTAGCTTAGTTATACCTTCACTGTTGGAAAAAGAAACTAATTATAAGTGACGACTTAATTTATTATTGCTTAGAATTAGTTAGGTCTGATATATAAATCTCTGGAAAGCAAATGCCTTGTTCAAAAATTAGAAATGATTTTTAAAATCCATGCAAATGCAAAAAAAAAACACAAGCAAAAAAAATTATTTGATCCTCGGGGTATAGTACTGTCAGCAAAGGTAGCTTATTTAAGTAATGAAACCCATACTGTTATGACATGCCTTTAGAAGTGTTTTTAAGTTGCTTTTAGGGTCAAATAAGATAAAGCAATGAAAATACATCATCAGAAGAACTTCCATCTGTTTAATTATTTATTGATAGAGTAGCCATAAGGAAAAATCTAATTTGAGCCCATAACCATGGGACAGGGAGGTTTCCCTACAGATGATGTCACCATGCATCTCCTTTCAATGGCTCCTAGTTTTTTTCATGTATTGGATACGCAGACCTCTTGCAACCCAAAGCAAAGAATGCCAAAGTGTTGTGCTGAGATTGCGGCATTGAACTTATCCAAGATCCAGTTGTCAGTCTGAAGTAGAGTAGCCCCACTGAATCAACAGCTGAATGTTGACCACATAAGATACAAATCTCGTTGTTTTGATGGGTCACCACTAGCTGGGTGTACCAATGAGAGTCCTTTTCATATTTTCGATGAACGTTCACAAAAGCCAACTAGACAGGATCATAGCTAAGGACGTTGGGCCACCCAGGCAGCTTTGCTGGCAGCTCTATATAGGGCCTCTTTTACTTCTCTGTTTCTCAGGCTATATATCAAAGGATTTACCATGGGGGTTAAGACTGTATAAAAAAGAGAGAAGGTTTGATGGAGTTCCTTTAGTGTGTTGTCTTTAGGAATTATATAAACAGTGATCAGAGAACCAAAGAAAAGTGTCACTACAATGAGGTGAGAGGAGCAAATGGAGAAGGCCTTTTGTCTCATGGCTTTGGATCGGATCTGGAGGATATTGGTGATAATACACGTGTAGGAGATCAAGGTAAGTAGAAATGGGGCTATGGTGTCCATGGAGGCCAGGATGAAAGTTGCAAGCTCTACTGCGTGGGTGTTGCTGCAAGAAAGCTTCAGCACTGGGGCCAGATCACAAAAGAAGTGCTCAACTTCATGAGGTCCACAAAATGAAAGCTGCGCCTCCAGACATGTTATGATGGTGTTACTTACTAACCCACTCATCCAAGAGCCGCTAATAAGACCAAAGCAGAACTTGCCATTCATGAGAGATGTATAGTGAAGAGGTTTGCATATGGCCAAATAACGATCATACGACATGACAGCAAGGAGGTAGCATTCTGTAGATAACAAGACACCATAGAAATAGTACTGCACAAGACAGCCATTCACTAAAATGGATCGGTCTCTGGTCCAAAGACTGAAAAGCAGGTGCGGCAGAAGAGTTGATGTGTAGCACATCTCCAGGCATGAGAGGTTCCCGAGAAAGAAGTACATGGGAGTGTGGAGATGTGGATCAGCAACAACTAGCAGAATGAGGATGAGATTCGCAGCCATAGTAATTGTGTAAATTGTTAGGAAAGCCAGGAAGAGAAGTGCCTGCAGCTCTGGATGATCACCAAATCCAAGGAGAATGAAGGTTGCGACACTCGTTGTGTTTGTCCTGTTTTGAATTTGCTGTAGAGAACAATAGATGGTTCATTCGTGTAGTTTTATACATAGCAGATAATATACACATAGACCTAAATCTAATGCAGAATCCAACATTCTCAACCCCAGTGGCCTAAACTCAATAACTAGACCCAGACAGCATAGAATTGTTTGGTCAATCAACACGTTTGTAAATTCCCTTTGTTTAATGGGGTCTATTCCGATTGGGATTAACAATTGGTTAGAGGCTACTGATTTCAGTTGTTTTAAGCATGTCTCCAGCTGCACTGGATTTAAGCCAGTATACCCAGCTGTCTAGCAAGAATTTGGTATATCTATGATAATACCTCAAATCTAACATTGTACTGAAGCATGCTAGTAGAAGGTGGCTGTTGTCTGAGATTAAAAAAATATAACACAGCCTTAAGTCTGAAGAAGGACAACACTGAAGGGTATGTAGTTAGACAACATTACATTATTTGCCTCCTGCCAGTAATCTACTGAGGTCAAGGTGCTTTCAAAGTGATTGCAGGAACAGAGTGAAGATTATGCTTTCCACTGAGTTTCATCAGTATTCATATACAGTGGTACCTCGACTTACAAATTTAATCCATTCTAAATGCATGCTCTTAAATCGAACTATTCTTAAGTCGGGGTACCTATCTAAAAAAATTAATTGAATTAGTTTAAAAAATTAAAAAAATTGTAATTCAAGCAGACCATATCTAAAATTTGTAAGGTGGCAGTTAAAATGCCAACAGTTTTCTGCTCTTAAGTCAAATTGCTCTTAAGTCGAGCTGCTCTTACATCTGGGTACCACTGTACTGAATAAAACAAAACTAACAGACTGGGTTAACTGGGGGAAGATAGCAAGAAAAGATGCTGGTTTAATGCCTCCTTCCATTGCAAAAGTTCAAGATATCTTTCAGCATATTTATTCTGTATGTTATTTGGAAACAAACCCCTAAAACATATAGATATATAAGGGAATCATTATCACTACTCAACACTCAGATTACCATTTTACTCACAGTTTGTATGTTTTCTATTGACCAAAATGAAATGATTATATAATTAATCTCTATGCAAATGTTTACATTCCCTGTCTAGCTGAGTGGCTCACACAAATGTATCATAAAAAGAATACAGTATGTATTGCTCACAAGGATATCATTTGGGCGACTATTATCTGACATAATGTCTCAGTGGTGATGCCACCAGAAGATTCTGGAAATTTAGAAATTTTGTTGCTTTTGGCAATTTTTCCAAAGTTGTCCTGCTCTGACAAATGAGCTGATCAGTTCCATGGGTAGACAAACTCACTTATGAAATCTAAATAACTATGTCAATATATTGCCACTGTAGTATTAGTGAGAATCTAACATGAAGCTCTACAGTAGTGTTAAAATGTGCATGATATCTCTGTTTAACACTGAAAGGTGAGATTTCCTTTTTATAGTTCAGTCCAGAGTTACCAATATCAGAATAATTTAGTGGAGACTAAATAAAATGTCTTTTTGAGCTGCCATGTTATCAATCCTGTGTCTAAGCAGAACTAAAGGGTAATTTATAATGCAAACAGTCTATATTTTCCACTGTTTCTTTTATTTTCTTTTAACAATAACAGTTATGAAAGCAGATCTTGGATGTGATGTGTTGATTTAACATATTATTGCCTCACTGCACTCAGAATATATTTGGAAACAATTTCTACAACAAAGAGTGTTTTAATGTCCTAATGCCTTGTTAGGAGCGTGATGTAAGCCTACAAAGGGACATAGCTGCCTGTTACATAAAATCAACTTACCTCAAAGTTGCCTTCTTCTGGAAGATAAATACCATTACCCATTTCTGGATCTGAAAATCTCCAGGAAAAAAACTCTTCTTCTGTGTCTTTTCTGGCTCTTCACCAGCTTTCTGCCAGCTGTCTCTTGACTGCTGTAGGTTCGCTAAAACATTATTACTATCTCCCCACACCCTGCCCATTGAGTTTATCCTTCTATATTTAAGAGACAATCACTATCTTTAGGGCCAAACGACAAAAGCAGTATATCAGCTTGTATCATATTAAAGCTCATGTTGGGGACATTAAGCTTCGCAGAGGACTGAAGACTGCTTTCCTCAAGGGAGAAGAGGAACCAAGATAATTGCTACCTGAGAGTAAAATTGTCACAAACTCAAATGTGGGGATTTAATGTGTTAGCTTTTGGGGAAAGCTAATCACCCACTGGAGCCCTTTTTCCCTTCATAAAGACTTTTTCTAAGTGACTGGCTGTCTGAGTAGGGTTTTCAAATGGATTCTTGAGCCTTGTGGCTTTGAATGTATTGTTTATATTGTTTTGTTTACTGCTACTTAGAGTGGTGTTTGCTCACTCCTTTTCACTAACTGTTGATCTGCCGTTTTTAGCTTCAAATGTTGTCTTTTAATTATGTAAGCCATTTGGATCCTTTTTGAGGAGAAAGGAGAGGTTAAAATGTTTTAAAATAAAATAAAATACCTGGCACCTGACTTCCAACCAGTAGTGGCATCATCTCACATAAATTTAGGGGAAAAACATAGGTAGAGGTAGAATTTTTCCCATCTACATTTACATGCAAAATGGAAATTTAGGATTTGTGATGTAACACTAGGGTATGAAATTTAATCCCCTGGCCTAAAGCCTTCTCCAACTCAAAATGTCTCCATGAAGTTGATTGCCAGAAGAAGACAGTTCTACCGTTATGAGCATCGTTGGGAAGACCTATTTTATGTCCATGTGACATTGCCATATCTTGAACAACAAATGTCTTGTACTGGAGATGGACAGGAGGCTGAGAAGGAGGATGCCAGGTTAGGCAGTCGTGGAAATCAAGTAGTCAAAGAACTCACAGAAAATATTCTTGATATGGCAGTGGTTTCTACATATAAAATTCCCTGGAACCCTTCACTACTTGATGTGCTGGCCAGGTTTTCTAGGATTTGTTGAACAAAATTGCCAGGAGGCCCAAGAATTGGTAACCACCAATATATGTTATATGACAACGCATACAAGTTCCATGCCACTGACACAAATGCTACTATGCTGCATGTCCCATAATCATCAATACAGTGTCCCATTATTTCTTTCCTAATTCTACCTCGAGATGACAGAGTCAGAACGTAGAAGGGACATTTTAAATGTCAGAATTGTTCACATTTAACTTTTGAATTTTACCTTCCCCTCTCAAAGGATTAGATGGATCTAGCTAGGAATTATTTGGAATGCCTTTGAAAATGGTAGAAAGAGCTTTTTGAATCAGAGTTATTGAGCATTATGGATTTTGCCGTCCTTTGGAAAATGATCACTTAGAATCCTCAACTAGCTTTATTATTTTTAGGATTGCTTGGAAATTATGACAGGTTGAAGCTAGGGTCAGAATAGTCCCACTGGCACTCATCCATGCATCCTCCAGGATGCCTGGGGGTTAAAGGGTGGTGTTTTGGTAATGTGACAGAGGTTCTTTGTCCAGCAAGCATCTGATACGCAGTTCAGGAGCCAGGTTCTCTTACATACTCAAAGTAATTATTTGTAATTCATTTTTAATAAAGCATATCTGATTCTGTAATCTGTGCCACTTAAGACACACTCTTTCTGTTAGGGGTATAAGCCTTTGTTTTTTATTTCTTTTTCCCAAATAGTGTAATTTTTTTAAAAAAATGCATTTTAGAACTTTTTGTGGAAAATTGGGCCAAAAAGTATAATGCACAAGAACAATTCTGTTTTGTGGATTAAAAACAAGATTTCTAGACAGAGTATAATATTGGAGCATTTCTTTTGTTTGTTTGTTTGTTTCTTTGTTCTTCTTCGGGGGGGGAGATGGTTTGTGGGCAAAATGCAGGTGTTTTGAATAAAATATGCATCTTTGTTGTAAAACACAATGGTTTTTGCTTTTGATGAGAAAGGGACAAAAGAGTTTTTCAAACAATGTTTAGTGGAATATTTCAATGTGTCAAGATACCCTATTTTCTTAAGGATAAAAAAATGCAAATATCAGTTACATTCTTAGTTCTTGTTCACTTATTTATCAGCTGAGTACTTAAAAACAGAGCAGAAGGCTTCAGCCTAATTAAAAACTGTAAACTGCCCAGAGATTACTTGAAGTAGTATGGGGCGGTATATAATCAGAACTTTTTGCTTTTTGCTTTAAGGCACATCATGAGCCAGCACTTGTACCACGTAACACATCTCCTCCTTTAAATAAACCCACTGGGGTAGTTGCACAACCAGCTTTCAGCCAATGAGTGATAATGACTGTGGTGTAACTCAGACGTCTTTGCTGTTTTTATACTTACTGAGATGGAGGCAATACTATATTGTAGAGGGGAGATACCAAACTGATTTAAATCATGATATATATTTTTTAAAAATTGAATTTTTGACAATTTAAATTTAAAAAATTCTTTTGGATTTAAAGCAATTTGATTTTTTAAATCCCTTATTTTTATCCACCCTGGAAAATACAGAGGGAGAATACAGATGGCAGAATATTCACTTGTTGTCAACTGGCAATTGAAGGGTTACTATTCTGATTCTCAGGGGCACAGTTCACCCACTGGTTTTGTGAATTCTTGAGAATTGGACAGGGATTCTAACTGCCAGCTAGAAGCAACAGAGTGTTAACACCATATCCTTTCCACCTGCATGGAAACAATGAGAAATTCAGCCATTCACTTCTAAATATAATGCCATTAAGTGTGCCTTAATTAATGGGTATGAGAATTAAGCAACAAGTCATATTGTCATGCTCATGTCGATTGCATGCAGATTCTCATATGGAAGGCTCATGATAGGCCTTACCTTGTTAATTTTTTTTCACTTAGGGACAATGATCTCTTGCAGCAAGTGGAATGCTTGCATAGAAAGGAGCTCAGATATCCAGCTGTCAGCACTCTCCAAGATGATTTGGGAAGGGGATAGTAAGGTTTCACCGGAAGAAGAGAGGATGACAGATGTCCAGTTAATTTGCCCAAGAAAATATTTTAAGATGAAGGATTAGAAGTTTTAGAACAGCACCAATGGCAGTGTTTTAAGGCTCCTTGATAGCTGCTTGGAAACACCCAGATGCCATGGGAGATGCATGCTGGGAGCTACAAATACTGTGAGCTCATACAGTTATATTTAATTTGCGTATCCTTGTTATTAAGGTGGCTCTCAGACATTGCTTATCACTGCTTCCTTAAGGCTCAGAAACAGCTTTGCATTTTCAGTCCATGCCATCTGCCATCTTAGAGGGGCGGCACAACAATGTTCCTTTCCACCAAAGACTCTGCCTCTGCGGATCTAGAGAAGTTGAGGATGTTCTCAGTTGTCTCCCTTATGACCACCCCAGAAGCCAATTGCTTGATCTTCTGTGCCTTATTGATGACCCTCTGGGGTGATTTCCTCTCAGCCACTGTGCAACTGGCATACCACACACATATGAAGTACATCAGTATACTTTCTACTGAACATCGATAAAAAGACACCAATAGTCTCTGAGTGCTGTTTTTCTTTCTGAGCACTCTCAGAAAGTACAATCTCTGTTGGGCCTTCTTTAGCAGCTCAGAGGTGTCTACGCTCCAGTTTAAATTCTCCTCAATACGGACTCCAAACAAATGGAAGTCTTGCACCCTTTCTACAATGTCCCCGCTGATGAATAGTAGTTGAAGATCCATTTTCTTCTTCCTGTAATCTATTATGGGCTCCTTAGTTTAATTGTGTTCAAAAGCATTTTATTCTCTCTGCACCACCATCAGCCGCCCAACCTCATCTCTATAAGCAAACTCATTTCCTTAAGAGATAAGCCCCACTTACTGTGGTATCATCCGTCCGTAAACTTAGCTATAATGTTACTATGATAGGCGGGAATACAATCATAAGTATAGAGAGTATAGAGCAGGGGATTCAGCACACAGCCCTGCGGAGAGTCTCTCTCTCTCTCTCTCTCTCTCTCTCTCTCTCTCTCTCTCTCTCTCTCTCTCTCTCTCTCTGTGTGTGTGTGTGTGTGTGTGTGTGTGTGTGTGTGTGTGTGTGTGTGTGTGTGTGTGTGTGTGTGTGT
>JAHTLZ010000111.1:17230139-17248361 GCA_023846285.1 Phrynocephalus versicolor | reverse complement strand
TGTGTGTGTGTGTGTGTGTGTGTGTGTGTGTGTGTGTGTGTGTGTGTTGTGTCATTACAGTCATGACCCACTCTTTGTGACCCCATGTCCATGGAGTTTAAGACTCAAATCTGTAGATGTATACTTACTGATCTATTCTAACCATCTGACTACATCCGGACAAAAAACTATTTATCCACATACATATAGAATGTGTAAACCCCAAATCCCCTAGTTTAACCACCAGTTTGTGTTTAAAAATGATTTTTTTTCTGAAAGAAAATATTTCTGATTTCCCCCAAGCCTGCCAAGCCTCCCATAGAATCCCTTTCATTACTGAAAAGTTGTTGGAATACTCAAATCTTTTGTTAGGAAAAAAATACCTCCACTGATAAATTCATGCTGTGTCTTATCAATCAATCAATATAAAGTTTATTGTCTTGGCTACAAGCCATCACAAAGATTACAAAAAAGATAAATAGAAAAAGCAATCATGGCATTAAAAAGAAAAAGAAAAGAAAAAAGGAAGCCATATAAATAGGGATCAACATGACTTCAGCTGTTAGGCTAGGCTTCTGCTTATATGGCCCAGGCATTTAGGCAAACTCTTTTGTCCCCCTGCCTGGGACCTGAATATAGGGAAGCTTGAAGTAGGTGGACGGACATATATTCTTCATAACTATTTTGTTCTTCATGTTCTGAACCCTGTGAGCCCTCTCTGGACCTCAGCCTGGATGGACCAAACTCCGGGAGGCAGTGGAGGACAGGAAGGCCTGTTGAGCTCTGGTCCATGGGGTCACAAAGAGTCGGATACGACTGGATGACTGAACAACAACAACAACAACAACAACAACAACAACAACAACTTCAAACAGTAGATGTATTGTTCTGTTCCCTTCACAAGACCTCATTCTCAATAAGTGTGTGTGGGGGGGGGGGTTCCTATTCCTCTTGCATTATGTATGGACTAAAAAAATGCATCTAGGTATTCCAATGCAGTTAATTTAACATGCCTACATTTAAAGAAAACCACACACACACATTTCTTCATTATTTCCCCAGTTTGCACATTTTTTAAAAAATGCATTGTTTTATTCAGTTGGTAAATTGGCACAGGCAAGCAACTTTATCAAGAAAAACAGGTCTACTAGAATACAAGACAAATTTTCTGCAACGGTGGTGAACGTCAAACAATGTAGCACTTATCTGTTTGTAGTTTATATGCCATCATAATGTGTATTACATATATATACCCATAAATCCCAACTGCATAAAAAAGCCGCTGCCACCCAGCTTAGCCAAAAACAGGTTTTTAATATGATATCCTTAATACAGGCATGTCCAAACTTCAGCCCTCCTGATGTTTTGGACCACAACTCCCAGAATCCCAAGCCTGTATTTCCAAGAGAATTGAAGAACTACCAACATTTAAATGAGAAGATTAGACCTGTGTTCTTTGAAATGCACCCAATCTAACAGCAACTTTTCTGAAAGCTTCCTTTACCTCCCTGTTCCTCAGAGAATATATCAGGGGGTTGAATAGAGGTGTCAGGACTGTGTAGAAGAGAGAGAAGACTTTGTTCAGATCTTGTAGTGCCTCCATTTTGGGCAACATATAGACAATCATTATCGAGCCATAGAAGATGGACACCACAATGAGGTGGGTGGAACAGGTTGAGAAGGCTTTTTTCCTCCCAGTGCTGGATGGGATTCGCACAATGGCTGATATGATGGAAACATACGAGGCCAAGGTCAACAAGAATGGAGGCAAGGAACACAGGGCTGCAAGAAAAACTGACAACAGTCCAATCACATATGTGTCGTCATTGCAGGAAAGCTTTAATATTGGATTGAAGTCACAGAAGAAATGGTTGATTTCACCAGAGTTGCAGAAATGTAACCGGTGCATTAAATAAATGGTTATGTCAATAGCTAAGGAACCACTTATCCAGGATCCAGCTGCTAGGTAAAGGCAGACTTGGTTATTCATAAGTGTTCCATAGAGCAGGGGTTTGCAGATTGCCACATACCTGTCATAGGACATGGCAGCAAGCAGGTAGCATTCAGAAGCTGCCAAGAAACCAAAAAAGTAGTACTGTACCATGCAGCCAGTTACAGAAATGGTTCCTTGACCCCCTTTGGAAAGATTAGCCAGCATCAGGGGAAGGATACTAGAACTATAGCAGGACTCCAGACAAGATAAATTACTCAAGAAGAAGTACATAGGAGTATGGAGATGATCATCTGTTATAACCAGGATAATGATGATGAGGTTCCCGGCCATGGTAGCCATGTAGATCATCAAGAAGAGCAGGAAGAAAAGAAACCACCAATCTCCCATATCTCCAAATCCCAGAAGGAGAAATTCAGTGACCAGCGTTTGATTTTCCAATCCCGTTTTATCCATCTGAGCAGTTCAAAACTGAAAGAATCAAACACGTCTTTTGATTAATGTATGGAGATGAATGACTCTACCTTTCCTAGAAACTTGTCACCCCATGCTAGATTTGCATTCCATTTGATTCACCACAATTTCCATCATGAAATTCAGTCTGTAGTTTGTACAAATTTTAGTTCTGCTTCTGCTAAATCTAGAATTCACATTGATTTTTTCTCAAATTGTCCAAGTTGTAGAACTTTTTTCAAATCTTCCTTTAAAAAGGCATTCTTAAGGAAATTTCTAAATAATACACAATACAGTGGTACCTTGTATAAAGGAATTAATTCGTTCCAAATGAAATTATGTTAAGCAAATTTTCCTTTATACAATTTCCCATAGGAATGCATTGAAAATGGAGTGATCCCAATTTTATGTTGTACGGATTTTCCCCATAGGCGATTATGTTAAGCAAATTTCCCCTATCTCCAAAAATTTTTATGTTGTACAAATTTTATGTTATACAAGCTGTCTGTTATACAAGGGTCCACTGTATGTGTTTTTATCGTGCTCATGTTTTCATGCATTTTTGAACTCCAATCTTTGTCCTCAAACTCTGTTAAAATACAATACGGATTTCAATGCTGGACTATATTTCTGTTCTATTTATCACCTCAAAGAGTGAGAATCTGGTAAATTCCTTTAAGCATACAAACTGAACAAACTACACACATCCTTTAGATCCTTGTTTACTTACAAATCACAGCTGAACAATCCTCAGAGTTGTAAAATAAAGTAGTTTCCAGAATTTTTTCTTTGTTTTTGAAGACTTCACAAAGCATGCTCACAATTCACCCATTTTTGCAACTTTTAAACTAAACAGCCCTCAGATATTATGCATTCTGACACCGCCTCAAACTGACGTGTCTGCATTTTATGAAGAGACCACAGCACTAGGATTACCTGCTCCTTAATGTCTGTTCTCTGTACACAGTATCCCTCCTTTCCTTCATTTTTCCTTATGAACACAGTTCTTGATATAATAATTCAAAGCATGCTTTCTCTCACCTTCACTCCTTTTTAACCTCATATGCTTTGAACTAATAATCAATTCCTTTGAGTGTTCATTTGCTGCTCTTCCCACAGGGAAGTCACTGTCTCTTTAGATTTTTTCATAATGTGCCTAATATTAAGACAACCATTAAGTTCTATGATTAGAACCTAGCCACCAGAGGTAAATGTTGAGTGGGAGGAGGTGAGGTATAGTTTATTTCTCTTGCCAAAGTTTGCCAATGACGCAAAACTAAATTCAACAACGAGACTTTTATTTCAGTTTAATGACAAATCCACACACAGAGAAAAGAAGCAAAGCAATACAATGAGCCATAAGTCTTGGGAGAGTCGGTCTGTCAAGTTCTTCTAGAAATTCCAGTCTCATCGTCTACAGACTGAGCCCACCAGACTCTAGATTCAGTGTGTGCATAAATCTGTGTAAAGGAGGCAAACAAGCCATCCAGTAGTTCACATTCTTAAACAAGTGGTTTCCAACCTTGGATGCCCTGCTATTCCCAGAAACTCATACCAGCATTGCTGGTGGTGAAGTCTTCTGGTCACTATAGTCCAAGAACATCTGGGGACTCAATACTGGGAACAATTTTCTCAGAGCAAAGTTCAGGGATGTTTTACACAATATGTCTGAACATGTGGGAGTTCATGAACATCATTTACCCTGATTCCAGAACTCTATAAAGAGTACCACGAAATTCTTCACCACCTTAGCAGGCAAAAAGACAAATGTCACACTTGCTTGTTCTTGTATCCTTCTACTCAGACTGTAGTCATTTGTGCCCTTCATCTCAATCCATTTCTGTCCTCAATCCAAGTGAATTTCTAAGCTTCCCATTGACTTGTACTGGAAATTTTAAATGGCTAGAATTTTTAAAAATAATAATGGAATTTATTTTATGTACAACAAATATAGATACATGATAGACCCTAAAGAGGAGAATAAGCCTGTTAAATTTAAAAGTTTCTAGCTTCAGGGTTTTGTGCCCCATCTGATATGTGCTCTGAACTCTCCTTCTCCCTAGTACGAAGTTTGACCATTCTACTTTGATAGAAATGCCATAGAAATAAGTCAGGATCAAGCCAATTTCTGTTCAGAATTTGTGATTTGCGCAAACCTGGGGCATAGCACGTACATTAAAGGTGAAATGAAGAGTTAGATCAAGTTGAACTACAAGCAATCCTAAGGATGCTTTCCTGGGAGATAATCCCTTTTAATATGAAAGAGATCATTTTAAACTGTGTTTCTAAGACCATAGCCAAGACACCCATATCTGTGGGGTGGCCTTTATTCTGTGACTACCCAGCCCAGTAAAACAGCAAAATTCACTAATATAACTGCTCTGTAAAGATAAAGAGGAGGAAGAGAACATCAGAAGAATGAGACATAAACTGTTCTTTCAGGACCTCTTTTGTAGTGTTTGTCTTTTTGTATTTGTCTTTACTATCCCTTTTACAGTCTGGGTGTTTCTTAGTTTCTCATTTTCCATTTTTCCTGGGCTCCTTAAAGTTGGGAAATTTTTGGATCTATGATGAAAGAAAAATAAGTGTTAGTGTTTTATTTATTTATTTGTCTCAATTCCAAGGAGTAAAGAAACAAATAGCAAGATGGGGAACTCAGCAAAGTATATTAAAACCTTTGAGAGAGTAGAGAAAGGGTTGATCTTAGGGATGGGCATGAAACAGAAAAATACCGTTTCATACCTCTCAGACCGCTGCTGTGGCAGAAGACCAGGGGTGGGGCTTCCCTTGGGCTTCCCTTATACAGCAGGGGTCTGATCAGGGGATTGCTGACATCATCGCTTGCCTTCTCATACCTGCTGTGACCCGAAGAGTGAAAGAGAGAAGCTTTTTGGAGTGAAATTCAAAAAAGCCTCCCTCCTCTGCTCTCCAGTTCTGGCCACCACCACCCAGCTGGTTTTGACAGCTTGAGCTGTCAAAAACAGCTGGGTGGCTGTGGTGAGAACCGAGCAGGGAAACAGCCACCAGATCTCACTGCGGCCCCTTGACTGAAGTGAGATCTGATGGCAGCTCCCCGGTTTGGTTCCTCTGAACCAAAAACATCATTTCCTTTTGGTTTGTGATGACATGCTATCTGCCGTTTCATTTCCTTTAGAAATGTTTCAAAATCTCATGAAACGAGAAAACAGTGTGTCATTTTTTTGTATGGTGCCCATCTCTAGTTGATTCTTTTCTGAGGCAGAGCAAAATCTCACTAATAATACAGAACAGTTGTTAAAAAGTGAGCCCAGATTTTCAGTTGAAACTAACATGATGAAACTGGAGTTATTGCACATTGGACATATTATGAGAAGGCAAAAACCCTGGAAAAGAGGGAGACCTAACAGGAAATTGACTGATTCAATCAAAAGAATCATGGCCTTTCTTTCACAAGATACGAGAAGGTCTGCTAATGATGGGATATTTTGGAGATCAATGCCTGATATAATAACAGCATATTTTGACAACAACACTATAATCTTTCTCAGAGCACAGTCTTGGTATCGCTCTTTGAAGTGATTTAATTATAATCTGCTTCAACCAGTATCCTTCAAAGACACGGTTGTAAGACTATGACATTCTCGAATAAATGGGAGAACACAGGAGGTTTACAAATAGAAAACACTGATGTCTGGAAGCCATCCTGGAGTGGACACATGTCCTATTATACAGAAGGCAGTTTACTAGTTGAGAAATCCATTATCTGTGAAGTGTTCTTTGATCCTAATGCATAAAATGCCTTGAAATCTATCCCTGGAAATCTCAAGAAACAGAGAGGCCCAAGATTAATAAAAATCTTGTCTGGAAAAGTCACAACTATGGAACCATAGTGCACATTCACTTCCTCATGGATATGTTCTTACCTAGAGGTTCACATGAAGCTTTTTCCTGATTGATCTTCTTACTAGAATTCTCAGCAAGTACTAAAAGCAAAGAAGAGGGAAAATAGATATGAGGTTTCCAAACAGAGGGCAATGGTTTGTAACTTTTGTTTCTTGATATTCCCCATGGGTAAAACAGTCAAACAAAAATTATCAGTCGGTGGAGTGCAATGAGACATGGAACACATATCCCCCTTTGGTATCAAGGAACCAATAATAACATTTTGAGCTGCAGAGTTGGAAGGGATCCTCTGGCTCATTGATTCGAGACCCTGTCACGAAGACCCAGTGGGGTAATTGAATTCCCAACCTCTGGCTCCACAGTCAGAGACCTAAGCTCAGTTAGGTCTTTATACCTTGATATTAAGACCTGAATGCAAAATGTCATTCATCATACTCTGTAAGTATGTGGTGTGTTATCAAGTCAGAACCAATTGATGGTGAGCCAGTAACACTTTCCAGGTAAGTGAGATGTTTTAGGCATTGTTTTACATGAACTATTCCATCCTATGAGTTTACTTAATCAAGTAAGGGTTCAAAACCAGGTCTCCTCCGTTCTAGTCAACCTTCTGCCCACACCAGCTACTCTATCATTTCTTAATCTTTAACCCACTTCTGCAACCCACATCTCATTTTTCTCCTCATTTTTTTTCTTGGCAAAATCTACTTTGCGCCCTCTAGTGCCCATAGGAAAATAGAACAAAGCTAGGGTGTGGAAGTCACAAATGGGCAGAGGAGAGAAACATTGACTTTGTTATAAGGATGGGATTGGGGATGCTGGGAGGTGTCAGAGTTGCCAGAAGATTACATTTGTACCCCTGAAGGGTGTGGTGTGATGCCAAAGGTCACATGTCGCCAACCTTATTAGACTGAATGTAAAGCTCCAGCTGTATATTTTCATAGAGTACATGCCAAACATACCATTTGTTTTGGAGCAAGAGCTGAAACAGGAAGCTAACAACATACTGGCAGGTCACAGCCCACGACTGGCAGGCAGTGGCTGGCTTCAAAGGTACAATGTTTGCAAGTTTGCCAAGATCAGAAAATGCCTTAGTATCTACCTTATGTAATCAAAGGGTCCACAATTTGAAGAATTCTCCAATTTATTCAAAAGTCAAATCCAGTTACTGACAGATGAAAATCCTAAGTTAATGCAGATGCACCAATACAAAGAAATATTGAATGAGAAGCTTATAAACAAAGGGTTGCATCCCGAAAAGCTTCCATACAATTCTCTGTAATTGTATGACAAGTATGCTATAATTATTGTGTTTTGTTATTCCTGCCTGTAATTATAAAAGCTATTTTGTGTCTTTTAGACCAGGCACTGCTCAGGCTGTTTCTGGAGAGTAATAATTTGTCATCATTTTTTTTCCTGCTAAATTGCTTTTCTGAGGGCAAAGGAAGTGTACAAAGTCTTTGTTCTCTATCATGTACAGGATTCTTCAAGGTAATGAGATTTATTTATTTATTTATTTAATATATTTTTTATCCCCTGTTCTTTTTAAAAACAATCCAAAGCAGGTTAAAAGAATGAAAAGACTGCATTTAAGTTAGTAACTGTGAGTATGCAATTCCAAAATAACAAGCATCACCAAAACACTTTCAATGTAGTAAGTTACCACAATCTGTTTTTAAAAGTCCAGTCAGCAGCCATCCACTCAGGGAAAGCTTGCCTGAAGAGAAAGGTCTCTGCTTGCTTGCTGTCTGCTAGACAGACAGTAAAGATGGGGCTAGCCTAGCCTCCTGTGGGAAGGAACTCCAGAGTCCTGGTGTAGCGAGAGAAAAGTCCCTCTCCTGTGTAGCCACCAAAAGCATCAGTGAAGATGGCAACTTAGACCAAGAGAAAAACCTCTCCTGATTATCTTAACGTACCTTTCTTTTATACAGGTGGCTGCTATAGATGACTTGAACTGCATTTGTATTCCATTTCTTCACCAGTTTTAGGATACAGCTACAGTGGTTCTCAACCTGTGGGTCCCCAGGTGTTCCTGAACTGCAATTCTCAGAAATCCCTTCCAGCAAAACAAGTGCTGGAGGCTTCTGGGAGTTGCAGTCCAGGAACATCTGGGGACTCACAAGTTGAGAACCACTGAGCTATTATGAACCCATCATCCCAAATGAAATGTACACATGAACAGAATGACCAAGCTGAATGTTCAGTGTTCAATGTGAGCTGAAATCTCCATTTTTATATTATGTGGTTGCTATATTGAAAATGTACTTGGGCCTCTTGGGCAAATGACATTGTGGGTATATGAAGAGTTAATTTAATAGACACAACAGTGTTAAGATGGAATTGATGGAAATGTAATTAGGCAAACATCTATATAGTGAAATATGATTGGTGGATGTACTTATATAAGTTTCATGTTCTGTATGATCTATCTCTGTCTATATCATCACAAGGCAAGTCACTCGGTCAGTTTGTTCACTTGTAAGTTATATTGTAAATAGAATACTGCACAAAGACTTCCATTTGATAGTCTGGATTGTTCGTGTGTGATGTAAGTCAATTCTGCACAACAGAAAGGAGTCTTGCTGCTGGTGTTAATGCAGGGGATATAATAGGCTAAAGAGGAAAATCAAGAAAGTATGAACCCTGACTCAGTTTCTGCTTATAGAAGTTTTCTTTTGTACAGCGTCCCAAAATTCAACTAATATTAGGGTGGTAACAGAGTGAAAATGGACTTTTGTCAAGAAGACAAGGACATTTAAATTTAAAACAAGTTTGATCATTGTTATATGCCCTGTCAGATTAATTCTGGCAACCTCAGTAAGGTATTTGGAGCATGTAAATTGTGGTTTTATTAGTGCTATCACCCTCCAATAAATTTCCATGAGTAAGTGGGGATTTGAACACAGGGTTCCTATTTTCCAGTCCACAACTCTATCTACTACACTACACTTGCTCTCACTGGATTATAAATCTAAACTAGAGATGGGCATGAAATGGAAATATAGTGTTTTGTTTTGTTTCATTTCGTTTCGTTTTAGTCTTCATTTCGTTTTGTTTTGTTAATAACAGATTCTTAAAAAGAATTTCCGTCATGAAACAAAGTGCTTTGTAATGCTATAAATCAGCGTTGGCAAACCTATGGCACAGGTGCTAAAGGTGGCACTCAGAGCCCTTTCTGTGGGCGACATCACCCCTTCACAGCCAACTGTATTCAGGTTGAATTGCTGTATTGGCACTTTGCAAAAAAAAAGTAGTGGGTTTTGAATCACAATTTAGGCACTCGGTCTCTAAAAGGTTCACCAACACTGCTATAAATAATGAGGAGATCTCCTTTTTTATTATTTATCAGGGATCTCACTGCCCTAAATCAAAGACCCTCAAACCTTCCAATCAATTTGCTTTCAAGCAAAGAGCACTCTATACTAAAGATGGGCATGAAACGAACAATTTTTCATTTCCATTTCCATTTTTTTGTTTCATTACGTAACAAAACAACAAACAAATTTTGTCTCTAAAATGAAACGAAATGAACAGAAACACCGGAAATTTTGTCGTGCGTTTCGTTTCCATTACTGCAATATGAGTGAATTGCTTAAAATCCTTTAAAAAATCACAAAAAATGAAATAAATGGTAACAAAATGTTAACAAAATGAATGAAAACGAAAACAATTTTTTGCAAAAATTCACAAAAAAGGAAACGAACCAAAATGGACCCTCCAAAGGACAAACAACAAACGAAATGCCATTTTTTTGATTCGTGCCCATCTCTACTCTATACTGTAAACAAGCTAGAAACCTAATAGCTAGCTGCTGCATGGAGAGATGGGGAGATAAACACAGCTGATCCACTACTTAAAAAGGAAAGGGAAACAATCAGTTTAAATCAACTTGCAGACACAACCAGCAGAGGAAACAGCTCCGCTTCTGGCTAGTTTCAGGCAGATCAAGATCAGAGATAAACAAGTTGATGCATGTGAAGAAAGGAAAACTAATCAATCAGTTTTAAAATAAACCTCCTGTTCTTAAAATGGCTGGATCAAGAGGCCAGGATAAATGTTTCATTTCTGAAACAAAAAAAATAAAATGGTGCTTTGTTTCATTTCTTGAGGACACACTGTTTGTTGTTTTGTTTTGTTTTGTAAGGTTTTGTAAGCTTACAAAATGATGAAACAGTGTGTCATTTTTCCTTAAGGTGCCCATCCCTAATCTAGACCTTGGATCAGATTAAATTCCATTGTTTTAGTTGGATTATGCTAAACAAGATGAAATCTGTACCTCAATCCCTAGAGGTCTACAGATGAACACATTTTGACCCTACAGATGTTGCTGGGCTGCACCCAACCATTGGTTCCACTGGCTAGACCTGATGGAAGTTGCTCTCCAAGCAGTTTTGGGGAATTCCAGGTTGACTACCCTGGTTTGCAGGCACATGCCATTGAAGGAATACTTAATATAGAAGATGCTTTGGACGTTCTCCCTCCATGTCTTGTTGGTCACCATTAGATCTAGACCAGACCTTGCAGATTATTTTTTGAACTACAGTGCTACCAGATATCACCACTCCCAATGCAGCCAGACCCAGGGAACTGTAGCCCAAAAGAATACCTTCCCCATGCTTTGGCTGGTAGCCACCACATGATACACCTTTGCTGAATTTAGATGACTCCCACCAAAGCAGTAGAAAACCAAGAACAGGCAGTCATAGGAAGGCTTACTAGTATCAGCACAGTAGCTCCATTTTCTGTCTTGATCATAGCTGCTCGTCGTACCACACCAGAACATCCTGGGTCTAGCATGTTCATCTGTGCAGGTATGGAACTTCCGACCCTTGTAAACAAAGGGGAACACACAGGGTTTTCCTTTAGAGTTTCCACCATGCTCTGTCTCAGGAAAAGAGAAACAACCATATATTGTAACCACAATCCATTATAGAGTCATTGTTGTGTTGTCTAATCAGTCCGAGTACACGCATGCTTGATTTCTGCACATTTGCATAACTGTGCAATTGAACAGAACTTAAAGCTACAGTCACTGCAGCATTATTTTTGCATGACTTTTTAAAAGAAAGAAACATAAGATGGGCTGTTTATGCCTTTGTGAGCACACAGCCTGCCTTCTATGCATACTCAGCTCTTGGAAGGTAAAATATACTAGAGAAATACTGTGCAAATTGTGAAGGGTAGATGTACTTGGTGTCTCAATCTCATGCTAGAGAGAAGAGCTGTCTTGCGACTACGGATGGCCATGAAATGGGAAAATAGCATTTTGTTTTGTTTTGTTTCATGCCCACCCTATTTCATTTCATTTAATTTCTTAAGAATCTTTTGTAAAAAAAATGTACAAAACAAAATGAAACAAATTGTCCCCACCAGTGCTCCAGCACACCCCACCTCTTCCTCTTCCTCTTTCTCCTCCTCCTCCTTGCACCACTGATTCAGTGTGGGGGAGGGTTCAAGCAGTGCCTCTCAGCTGGGAGGTGGGAAGGCTCCCCTGGGTCCTGGAATTGGTGCTCGGGAGCCATTTTCAGAGGGGTTCAGCCAAGCTGTCATTGTCAGGATCCTTTTGAAAATGGCCCAGTCACCTCCATGGCCACTGGGCCATTTTTAAAGGGGTACAGTCGACGACAGCTCAGCTGGACCTCTCTGAAAATGGCTCCCGAGTACCAAATCTGGTGCCTCTAGGACCCAGGGGAGTCACACACACACACCTCCCAGCTGAAAAGAGGCCAGAAGCTGGGGCTGAGAGAAGGAGGCAGGGAGCAGTGGTGCGGTGGAGGGGACCCACCTCCTCCTCTTCCCCTTCCTGGGCTCCGGCGGTGGTGGCGGCTCATTGCAAGCCCAGCAGGTAAGGCAGCCTTTTTACAGCGAAATGAAGCAGTTGATTTAACCAAAACAACCAACACCATTTCCTTTCATCTGTAACAAAATGCTGCTTCCTCGTTTCATTTTGTTTCATTACCTAATGAAACAACAAAACAGCATCTCCTTTTTTTTTGTTTTGTGCCCATCCCTACTTGGGACTTCAAAATCCTTGAGAGGCTATCTTACTTTTTGCAGTTTTGCAGTCTTTGTGTATACATCCTTACCTGTCTCATAGCAACGTTTCCACCTGTGGTCTTTGTCATAGCTATGAGTCGTAGCGCACCAGGGCCAGCCTGCCTTGGATCCATCCTTTGTACAAGTTGTGTATGTCTTGTTTCCATATATAAATGGGAAGACACAGGCTGAAAAGTCTAAAGGACCAGAAGATGAAATCAGAAAAGAGGCAAAGATGTGTTTTAATTTTTTTTTCAAGGTACAATCTTAAATCCCATTATTTTACATAACTTTGTAGCAAAAAAGGAGTAATTTGTGGATGTATAGGAGTCTTTTAAGGGATTCGAGGAAAGTGAATTTTCCATCCGAATGGCTTTAAAGGCAAATGGGGTCAAGTACATGTACTGAAAGTTCACCATTCACTTGTATGAAGGGAAGCTTTCAGACATCAGAAAGAAGTAGTAGCTGTAGTGTACTTATACACAACTAATTTGAGAGATTAAGATTAAGATTAAGATTAATCATCATCATCTTAGAATTTCACAGCTAGAAGGAACACTATGGATCATCACATCCAGCCCTTGTCAAGGAGACCCAGTGGGGAATTGAACTCCCAACATCTATGAGTGATTCCTAATCAACTGAGCTATCTAGCACGGAAGACATGATAAGACTTTCATGCTGAAGGTGCTCCTACACCTCAAAGGACTAGGGACCTTTAGGAGCAGAGGGTTTGATGGTTACCCTTTTTCCTACAGAAAATGCATGGAAAAGATTTAGATTAGGAACATGCAGTGGTCTGGAATAAAGTCTGAATTATTAACAGAACCCACCTTAATCAAACTGACTTCTTAAAAGTCTGGGTCAAAAAGGAATTCAGTTCTAAAGTAATGCAAATATACAAATTGATTCAAATTGAATTAAACATGACACAAATCACTCTGGACTGGATCGAAATCCATCTCAAAGTTGTAAATTGTCCTCTGAAATGGAGCATCTATGCACAGCCCTAATTGAGATTTGTCATCAGCCAAAGACAAAAGTGCGGGGGGAGGGGGGGAGGATAAAGGTTCCATACATTTTATCCTATAGGCCATTTATCATTTTGTCTCCAATATCTAATTGAAGCAAAACAAGTATCTCCAATCCCATCAGAACCAAATTGTTTAGTTGTTAACTAGGTTAACCAGTGACACGTTACCAGCCTCATTGGTGACTAGCAAAACTCTGTTTACTGTTGTTCCTGTCTGTTATCCATAGCCTGCAATCAATTTAGCCACCAATCATTGTTAACAGAACAATGCCTTCCTGGGGGGAAACTCAGTATCAACAGGGGGTCTTAAGGGTCTTTGTCAGGTGTGAAATGCCATATTAACAAGAACTTATGCCCAGAAAACAAACTTTTCTGGTGTGTAGGCCATGTATCCATGTATAAATATTTTCCCTGTAGTCCCACTCTTATGTCTGAGGAAATGGACTTGTCCATGAAAGCTCATACTGTATTATAATATAGCAGTCAGTCTTTCAAGTGCCACAAAGTTTTTGTCTTTTTATTTTATATTATTTTTCAACTGTTTTGGCCTGATATGAGAACACAGACTAACATGGCTACCTCTTCTAAAAAAATTCCCAACAGGGGGGAGGAGAATATCACAAAGCCGACAATTTATGCCCCAAGACCTCACATTTCCTCCCAAATAAGCCTGTTCCTTCCCTGATCTTGTGCGTAGCTTGCAATTACAACAATATACCTTAGGGCAGTGTTGGCGAACCTATGGCACAGATGCCAAAGGTGGCATTCGGAGCCCTTTCTGTGGGCACCTGACATCGCCCCTTCACAGACACCTGTATTCAGGTAGGTTAAAAATTGCTGTATTGGCACTTTGCGAAAAAATAATGCATGTTGAATCACAGTTTGGGCACTCAGTCTCTAAAAGGTTCGCCATCACTGCCTTAGGGTGTAATACTCCCTCTTTGCAATAGCACATATGCCCAAGATTGAGCTGCATGTTTTCAAACCTCTGCACAAGAGCTCTGACACTAAAGATAGGTAGATTGGAAAAGAGGAAATGGGGAGGAAGAGAAGATTATCTCCCTGGTAGACTATTCCAGGTTCAAAATGAAGTTCTTACCTAGAAACGCTGCACTGAAGGGGAAGAATACCCAGAAGCAGACGAGGAAATGGGTGAAGAACCCCATTGTTGTGGGTCACTTCAAAAGTCCAGAAGAGCTAGTAGTTAGTTCCTCTTGGTGCTTTTTTACTGGAACCACCTTCAAGCAGTTAAGGACTGCAACGCCCATTTGGCTGTTCATACATAATCATGATGCTCGTAAGAGCCACGGAAATCGTCACCTCTTGCAATATGACGCAGAACACACAGGAGGTGTGGCTGCTCCATAAAGAAGGCTCCCTCTGAACTAGCTAGGTTATAACAGGCTTGCTGTAGGCTTCTCCCATTATTGCACATGCACAGCTTTCGCAGGCTGTTTCCCCGACACAGAGCCTCTCTGCAATTACATTGCCCTAGTCTGCTACAACCTGTTTCTGCCTGCCGCCGCCGCCGCCACCACCCCACACACACATGGCAATTGCTCAGCTTCATCATCATCGTTCTGAGCAGGCGGCTGGCCAAAAAGAGTCAAACATTCCTGGCGTACCTGCTCAACCCCACCCACCAGCTGCAAGCTCCATTACTGGTACACATTATAAACAAGGTGGAGAATGGAATATGGATGGGGTAATAGTGTTTACATTGGGAAAAGCCCATGTTACCGGGTGAATTGAAAATGCAATGAACTAAGGTTTGAAATCAGCTGCCAACAGATTGGAAAAATGATCCCAAATCCATTCTCAAGCCCCCCAATAAAGCAGAGGTGAGAATCTCTGTTGGATCCTGGAGTCTCTTTGCCTTCCTTGCATGAGATCCTGTTGTCCCACTGCTACAAATGTTCACTGATATCAGGGCAAACTGGAATTTAATCGTTTTTTCCACTTCCTTTTTGCAACAGAGATAGAGGCAAGCGAGAGAGGTTCCACACTAAAATATGATGTGTCAAGAGAACGCACCTTATGTGGTGGCTCATCGGACTAGAGCGCTGAAACTGTCAGCTGCTAAGTCAGCAGCTCAGCGATTTGAATCCTCAGTGCGATGCAGTAGAGTGAGCTCCCGCTGTTAACCCCAGCTCCTGCCAACCTAGCAGTTCAAAAGCATGTAAATGAAAGTAGATAAATAGGTGCTGCCATAAACAGCGGGAAGATAAATAGTGTTCAGTGCGCAGAAATCCGTTCAGCCATGCCAGCCACACAACCACGGACGAGCACAACACTGGCACTTTGGATTAAAAATGGAGATGAGCACCACCCCTAGAGTCAGACACAACTAGCACACATGTTGAACACGAGAGATGGGCACGAAACGAACATTTTTTGTTTCCATTATTCGTTATTTGTTTTGTTACGTAACGAAATGACAAACGAAAATTGTGATGAAAATGGAACAAAATGAACAGAACCACGAAAATTGTGTTTGTTACATTTCATTTTCGTTAATGGCGACGCGCAGTGAAATGAGCTGTTTTAAATGTTAAAAAACGCCCTGGACATCCATAAAAATGCAGCGATAATTATTTATACTGTCTGATAATACCTACCGAGGGGGTTGGGGTCCTTAAAACATGCATTTATGTCTTTTCTCAGATCACTGTATTTTTTTTTTCTTTAAGGGGAGTTAAGGGACATCAACCCAAAATGGCTCCCAGATGCCTAATATTGGTTTCTTGGGTATTAAAACGTCCTGGACATCCATAAAAATGCAGCAATAATGCAATAATTATTTGAAATTATTACCTACCAGGGGTTGGGGTCCTTAAAACGTAGCGATGTATTTTTCTTTTCTCTTTAAGGATGACAAAATGGATGTTGCCACTCCAGCCACAACATGGAGGCAAGCCATGTGATGGGATCATGTAAATTCTTGGACAATTTCAACCAATAGCATGCCCAGGTTGTAGACTGGGCAGGTCTGGCAGCCACAGAAGACATAAAAAGCTCTGTCAGCCCCCGTCCTCCCTGCAGTCCCTGGTGGGAGTTAGGATGGGATTGCTGTCTCTGCGACTCTAGCTTCAGTCCTGCAGCCTCCCTGTGGCGTGTGTGCATACCTCTCGGTGAGTACCCTCCCCTGTCCCACAGTGCAGTCACTCTACAGCTGCCTTGCACCCTGGACAACGCCCACCGCTGCCTTTGCAGCCTCCTTGTGTACCTAGTCTATACTGTGTCTCTGCCAGCATCAATTTTTTTAAGTGTTTTCCCTCTGCTCTGGGGCGTTGGGGGACGCCCCTGCACGGAAGTGCTTTAAAAATCATGCAAAAGGGGGGTAGAAACGAAAAAGAAAAAAGAAAAAAGAAAAATGATTTTTTTCCAAAAATTCATGAAAAATGGAAACGAAACAAAACAGACCCCTCAATGACAAACGAAAAACCGAAACACCATTTTTTGATTCGTTCCATCTCTATTTAACACCTTTACCGTGTTCTCCCTAGAGGTTTCTTATGATTATCAGGATGCTCCCTGGCTACAGTGCTGGAGCAATAATGCAGTGTTGCGTCAAGTTTAACCTCTTCTACAGAAGAATAGGGGGTATATTATGCAAAAACATGGCATGTATTGTGTACACCTCAGTTCAAAGAATTGGGCCTCCTAAAGGTTATCTCTTCTAAAACAACATGTGTGCCCTTTTGTGTGTAATGTAGTTGTGTGTAATTGTGTACAATGTAGGGGCTTTTTTATACATTGTACGGGTCTCCGGGGTCCAGAGAACTAACCAAGGGCATTTGCTTCTGTCAGATTATCGGGGGTTGGGGGACTAGTTTTAAATAATGAAATTATTTGCTACTAGTTACATTTGAAGTGACAAGCAAAGGAACTTACAGATGCAAAGTTACTATTAGGTGCAACACACAACACCTGATTGCTTTAATCAGGTGTTGCAGGTATAACACGCAACACCTGATTACTTTCTAATGTGTTAAGGTATTTTAGAGGAATAATTCAGGTTTTATGTCTTATAATTCACAAATGAAAGTCAAATATTCTCTATTTTTGTCTCCTGTGTGGTTATCAATATGTTCAAAGTGCACTAGAAAGAACCAGAGAGCATTCTTTGCATTTTCCAGCCTGTTGGCAATCACTATGCAACAAGTTCACAACATGCAATGCAATGATTGCTTGATAAAAAGCAATGAGCAACGTAGTTACTTTCTTAGAAAATGTAATGCTTCAAGCTCTTACCCCTGTAACAAAAGTGAAGCTTAGGAAAGCAAATGAGAAATATTTGCATAGACTCTTAAACAAAGGTAGGAGGAGTAATTAAGAAATTTTGCATAATGTACAGTTTGGAGTCATTGCTAATAGAAACCTATCAGCCTCCTGTGCCTCTCCATCATTTCTTATTAATCATGTCAATCCGCTTAATCACCAAGAAACTAATTGCATGTACACCTACCAAGGTGTTACAGGTCCTCCTACACTTGTAAAATAGGAATGTTAACAAAGAATGTGACTCATACCATGAGATGTCAAAGAGCCAGAACTACCCATCTGTATAAATTTGCCATTAACTGAATCAGGAGGAGGAATGGAGGAGGAAGTTGCTTTCAGGCTGATGTTCAACAGGTTTTTCTCGATCTGCACTTTTTCATTCTTACTGTGAAAGAGATGTAGCTTCTAGCCTTTCATTGTTGCACCAACAGAGGTCAACGGATATATCGGGCTAAAGCACACATATGAACGATGCACAGAAAAGGTGTCCCTATTTCCTGTGTGAGCAAAATACTGATTACAGAAAATGTGCTGTAGTCCATGGATGACAGCACATGCAAAAGCAATGTGTGTGTGTGTGTGTGTGTGTGTGTGTGTGTGTGTGTGT
>JAHTLZ010000111.1:17195607-17224287 GCA_023846285.1 Phrynocephalus versicolor | reverse complement strand
AAGAAAGAAAGAAAGAAAGAAAGAAAGAAAGAAAGAAAGAAAGAAAGAAAGAAAGAAAGAAAGAAAGAAAGAAAGAAAGAAAGAAAGAAAGAAAGAAAGAAAGAAAGAGGCAAGATATGTGTTCAAACTCAGGGCAGAGCTTTACTGATTATTTAAATCCCTGATCTAAGATGGGGATTATAATGCCATTGTACAAAATGATAGTAAGGCTACACCAGGAGTATTATGTACAATTCTGGTCACCGCATCTCAAAAAAAACACATAGTGAAACTTGGAAAGGAAATGATTGAGAAGTACAAAATAATGCAGGGCACGAGCAAGGTGAATAGATGGACACTCTTCTCCCTCTTCCAAAATACCAGAACTAGGGGACATCCAGTCAAATTAAGGGTTGGGAGAGTGAGAACAGACAAAAGAAAATATATTTTTACACAGTGTGTTGTTAGTCTGTGGAACTCCCTGCCCCAAGATGTGGTGATGGCATCTGGCCTGGATGCCTTTAAAAGGGGATTGGACAGATTCCTGGATGAAAAGTCCATCACAGGTTTCAAACCATGATGGAGATGTGTCATCTCCAGGCTTAAACCCAGGGTATTTCAAGAGCCAGATGCAGGGGATTGGTATCAGGAGACAGGTATCTAGTCTCATGCACTCCCAGACACATTTGGGGGGGGCACTGTGAGATACAGGGAGCTGGACTAGATGGGCCTTTGGCCTGATCCGTCATGGCTGTTCTTATGTTCTTGTGGGGTCTAAGGCAATTCAGCAAATCGAGCAGCAGGAGCAAGTAAACCAAACAGTCCCCTATCTAGTCGAGGCTGGGCAAGTTGCCAGCCTTATGATGTATGAGGTATGTGGCCAGCCTTTGCCAAGCCAACTCAAAATTAGGGAGATAACCTATGGCCTGTATCCCCTTCTGATTTTAAATGTGGTACTTATATGGTGTTTTCAGATTTCTTAGTTTACCTGTTGTGAGTTGTCTTGGATCCATTTGGTGGGTGGGTGGGTGGAGGCAGCATCTATGTCATTTAAATGGAAACATCATATATGGATCATGTGAGCATCCCATCTGGGCTTGCATGAGGTGGTTCATCACCACAGGCTCTGCTACCAATAATTGGCAGCTCACACTGCCCTACATAGTGGAGCCAATGCAAATCGGCTAACATTCAGCAGTTACTGCCCTGGCCTTCTGTGGTATGAGGATTTGCCATGGTACCTCCCCATACTTCAGTAGATTGCTCCAGAACATCTCCTTATCTTCAGGAGTGGGAATGGGAGGGGAAAGGGCTTGTTATACCATCAAATTTGAGCATTTGGTGGGACCAGGCCCTTGCTAATGTTAAGTAAAGCAGAGCAGAAAAGGTAGGGTTTATTGAATAGGCAGCAAATTTTGGATCACACAGAGGACTCCATGGGTGCTTCTGAGAGAGTGTAGAATTTTTTGAGATCCAGGCCAAAGTGGAGTCCAAGGCAAAGGATGAACAGTGGCAGCCAAAAGCATAAAAGGCGTTGTTCCTGATTGTTTGATATGGGTGTCACATATACCTAGGGAATTGGCCGATTGCTTTGTTAATCTGCAGACGGAACCAAATAGATTTAGTTACACAATATTTATATGGTGGTCAATATCTGATAGGCATGGAATGATTCCAAGGAACACAGCTGAGAGAGGCAGAAAGAACTGCCACCTTATGTTTCTCAAGCTCACATATGTTGTCTACAAGGAAAGTAAAGTGGATATACTTAATGATTTGGAAATAAACAATCACATTTTTAAACTTTATTTAGGAGAAAGGCAAAGCATGTGATCTGTTTCTTCATCTCAACAAGGAGAAGCAGGGGGAGGGAGACGTTTAAGCAATCAAAACAGCTGACTGTTTCAAAGACTCATCCAACGGTTACACCAATGTATATATAATTAGAATTCTGTTAGATCTACGTGTGCTAGTGATTCATTTTGAAATCACCTGACATTTGTATCTGTTTGTATGAGAGCTCATTTCATTTACCTTGTGTCTCGCTCTCAAAGTGCATGGGACAACAGGACAAGGAACCCACCGTACAGGTGTCGGAACAAAACAGCCTCATTCGTCTTTGACAACAGTAAATAATATAGCTGAGCCCAAATTAAATTGCAGCATCAGAGATTGGAATGCTTCATATTTGAGTCATTTATTTTACCCTTTTCCCTTCAGACAGTTTATGCTGATAAACAAGAGGGACAATAGCAGCTATGGCTAATGAGGGAATGTTCTGGGTACATAATCAGCCCTCCCCCTTACTGATAAATGCTACATTATCTCTATGCAAGCTTTGGAACCATCACCAGGCACCATTCTGCCCTTCTGCCCAACCATAGAGACTGGACACTTGAAAAATGTTTAAATCTTTAAATTATTACACATTAAGAAAGATGGGAAAAGCATATCCTCAGAATGCACAGTCTACTTTCTGATCATGTGGGTATCCCATCTGGGGTTGCATGAGGAGGTTCATCATCATAGGCTCTGCTACCAATATTTGGCAGCTCACACTGCCATGATTGGTGGAGCCAATGGAAATTGACCAATATTCAGCAGTTATTGCCCAGTCCTTCTATGCTACAACAATGTGCCATGGTACCTCTCCACACTATGGTGGATCACTCAAGAACATTTCCTTGGCTCCCTTGGGGGGGGGGCTGAAAGTGAGTGTCATGCCACCAAATATGTGTAGTACCATGGTTCATCAGATGGTGGAGATGGTGGTCATCTTGAATAGTAAGGTATGCAAAAAAAAAAGGTTCATGGGACATATATGGTGGGGCCAGCCCCTTGTTACACACCCCTAGTATAAACCAAGGGTCTACAGTAGTTGACTAGAGAAGACAGTACTTTGTTTCACCACATAGCCCTTTAAGTAAAGTAGAGCACAGAGGGTAGGATTGACAGAATAGGCAGAAAATTTTCGATCACAAGGAGGGTTTCATGGGTGTTTCTGAAGTGCTCTCTTGAGGGTGAAGTATCTTGAGAGATCCAGGGCAAAGTGGAGTCCAAGACACAGGCATAAAAGGCTTTGTTCCTGATTGTTTGAAGTATGGGTGTCTCATATATCAAGGGAATTGGCTGATTGCTTTGGAAACCTGCAATCAGAATCAAATAAAATTAGTTACACAATATTTATATGGTGGTCAAAATTTGATAGGCATGGAGGGGTTCCAAGAAGCACAGTTGAAGAAGGCAGAAAGGATTGCCACCTTATGTTTCTCAAGCTCAGATACATTGTCTATGATAAGTTAACTGGGTATACAGTACTTCGTAATTTGGAATTATACCATTGCATTTTTAAACTTATGTTTTAAAAAGATACAAAGGGTTCAACATCTAATCTCTTTTTGAATTAGATGCAGAATCAATGCTTGGACAGGCAACTACCAGAGCTATATATATTGTCTCCCCCCCCCCCCGCACATACACACACACATAGTGCCAAAAGAAGCCAATATACCAAGGGTTAAAAAGTAGAAAGGTCACTTACCTTGCTGAAATGTGTTAACTCTCCGCTATCTTTAGCTCAGAGTTGCATTTTTGTTTTGCAAATCTGTGGAAATGTTTAAAAATGTTTTCTGTTTTGTTTTACTCTAGAAAAGAGTGCATGATGAGTGACATAACTGTAGATTAAAAAACTGCCCCTACCGGGCAGTGGGTAATATAAAATGAAAATTCCTTCTCTCCATCATACTTTATTGCCACTCACCTTCAGTTCCCACCCAGACCCTCTGGACCTAACAAACTACATCACACGTACAGATGGGCATGAACCAAAAAAATGATGAATCAATGTGGTTTGGGGGGTTAGGTTTAGGTTTACAGTCCCTGGATTCTGGAAAAAATGATTAATGAGGGTCAGTCCCAGAAGTGATGCCATGTCACAGTCTCTACGGATGCTCTTGCCTAACAGATGACAGGCCAACACATGCACAGACGCAGCAGAAAGGGAAGCCAGGCCACTTTCTGTGGAGATGGGTGTGGTATAGGAAGAAGAGAACGGGGTGGCAGGAGCAGCTAGGGGCAGGGGAAGGCTAAAGCAAAATGAAGCACCAGGCAGGAAAAAAAGTTTGAAGCTTTGTTTTGTTACAGCAAACTTGGGTCCATGAACCAAACAACAAACCAGCCCGGTAGGTGTTTTTTTTCAGGGACATAGTTTGGTTTGTGCCCATCTCTAGTCATGAGTTATCAACAACCACAGGCTTTACTTATCCTTCCTACCTGTTGGCTCACAGTACTTCCACTTCGGTTCTGCGTCGTAATTGCTGGTGAGCGAGCACCAGGGCTTCCAAGGAAGTGAATCGACTTCTGTACAATCTGAGTAAGACTTGCCACGATAGATGAAAGGAAAGACACACTCTGCATGTTGCCCAGAGGTAGTTGTGGGGAGACAAAGGAAGAGGGAGGGAAAGGAGGGCATAGGTAGGAAAACGTGAACTTTAGACAAGAATCATAACAGTTGCACAGTCCACGTACTTAGCATACTGCTCAATGCTTTTAAACAGGTGGTGTAGATATTAGTCTCAGTCTGTCTCAGAGCATGGAAACATTACTCTTTGGATCACAACCTTCAGAAATGATGCATAGTGCACGCTCACACAGATAGGACCAAGAACTGACAACTAGAGATGGGCAATTTGTTTCAGAACCAGTAGGTTCTGAAACAACCTGCACGAGCCCAGGTGGTGTTCCAAAGCCTCTGACATACATGCAGCCAATGTGTTACCTTTCTCTGTGCCGGCACAGAGCTGAGCTCCAACAAGGAATCAGGCTGTGGTGTCATCTTTGTTCCTCAATGTTGTTGGCCAATCAGACAGGAAGGCGGGATGATGCCTGTCCCTGCACAGCTCCTCTTTGGCCAACACCACGGAAAAGCAAAGATGACATTGCAAAGATGACCACCTAGGCTCACGCTGGTCATTTTGGAACCTACTGGTTCTGAAACAAATTCCCTATTCCTACTCACAACACCTGGGATTTGCCAAGGCCCATAGTAATACAGGGTGCAGCAATGCAAATGTCCAAAACACTTCAGGCCCTGATGCTCTTCTTTCTGGGTTTCTCTGCTTGTTCACCTGCCTCTCACAGGGACCATACTAGAGATGACCAGAAACATGGCTTTGCATTGGATGTGCACATTTTGTTTTTACATATATGTATACCAGCCATTTCAAGGCAATTATGCTTGGGAACATGGCAAGAGGGAAGGGAGAAGGTAACTCCTGTGTCCTTGACCTAAATTACTCCTCTGAAGCTGACATTCCACCAAAAAATATCTTAGTCGCTCAAAGTGAAGATTTCTTCCCAATGTAAAGAGCAACCTCGGGTGTGTTTATTTCAAATTTGACATCGTGGAACTCAGCAGTCTTTTCTTCCAAGGAAGCCTTGGAATATTATTACTCTGTTTCTCTGGAGCTATGGTTTCCTACCAATGCCACTGGAACATCTCCTCTTTACCTGCTGATGGAGGCTGAGCACTTGCCAGATAGGTGTCAGGACAGAAGCTCCATTTGGGGTCCACGTCATAGTTCTCTGTAGTGGCACACCAGAACCTTCCAGTTGCCTCATCCTCATTCGTGCAGGTTTCAAATGTCTGATTCTTGTAGGTGAAAGGGAAGACACAAGGCTGGCCATTGGAGTTCCCGCCATATTCTGCCAATATGGAAGAAGCAAATTAACAACAGTAGTCTCAGATTCCAGCCTCGGGCTTCTATTTTTCTCTTTTAAAGACCAAACAAAACATGATATAAATGGTGTGATAACTATGTCAGGTTCCACACTGCTCCAGCCCCCCAACCCCACCCATGGACAGCTCGGCCACTCACTGGAGATCCCACACAACTGGAGGGACCTTCTTTGGTGGCACTTCATGCTGTGCAGGAGCCCGGCCATCACAGTCCTGTCTCCTCAGGCAGACTAACTTGCCTCCCTCTCCCAGGTTTTGTAAAAGGAAGGAAGGAAGGAAGGAAGGGAAGGGAAGGAAAGGAAGGAAAGTGATGGACAGAAAAGACAGACAAATCTTTCTGGACTACTGTGTGTTCTGTTTTCTTTGAATTGCTCCTTGTCTTTCCTCCTTGATTGGGTATCCAGTTCTGACTTCTCCTTAAGCCCCTTGTCCTACAGGTTCTGGCTTCTTTCTGACTTGAGATAACTTATGCTCTCGGTTTCATGTCATCGTCCCAACCCCTACTGCATTCTCATCCAGTTCTTGTTTCAGAGCAGTTTCCAAGACATTGGTTTTCATTCTTCAAGAGAATTATTGCAGGATATTTCTGCCTTTTTAAAAAGTGAACATATTTTATATTACTTTTGCATATTTTCCCCATTGACCTGAGCATATTTGTGTATAGTAAAGTGGTCTCTTGTATAACAAACGGTTTGTATAACATAAAATCTGTACAACATAAAAATTTCTGGAGATAGGGGGAAATTGCTTAACAGAATCACCTATGGGCGAATCCGTACAACATAAAAATGGTTGGGATTAGGCATTACTCCGTTTTCAATGCATTCCTATGGGAAATTTGTATAAAGGAAAATTTGCTTAACAGAATTTCATTTGGAACAAATTAATTCCTTTATAGAAGATACCACTGCATATTTCAAATGTATTTGTTTCAGCCAAATATATTTGTTTCATGCACAAGTAGCCTTATGAATATTGTATTCCTTCAAAATACTCTGCAAGCTGCCAAAATTTATGGATTTTGGATGCGGGATCACCTTTTAAAGCACCTGTCCTTTACCTTGGTCCTGCTCCATGACCAACTGACCATTCTAAACCATACAGTCAGCACTCTCTGGGCCTCTCTTTCTGCCTGATAAACCTGACCTTAGATTCTCACATATTATAAGATTCATGCACTACACTGTTAAAAGTGGCCATCATAACAAGTGATTTCATTATGACTTGTGGTTTTTATTGTGATGTGCCCTACCCAATAGACCCTTTACCTTGCAAAGAGCATGGTTTCCATTGGCTGTCCTTGTCGAAGTTTGGAGTTGTGGCACACCACAACTGTGTCTTTAATATGCCTTCTCTGATGCAGGAAAAGTAGGATTTGTTCTTGTATATGAAGGGGAAAGAGCAGGGAGCAGGTGCTGAAAAGGAAGCACGGTGCTAAGGAAAGAGCGTTACCATCAAAAAGAAGGACCTAGCATGGCAAAAGGTCCATATCCTATCTATATCCAAATTCTGAAAAGACAAGCATCTGTGTTGGCCCATTTTATCTCATAGTCAACAATCCAGTCTTTACTACTTGCATCTCCCAATAGTAGGTCTGCTGCAAAGCCCAAGAGTCTTAATTCACTCCAATCATACCAAAATATTTTGCATTACAGTAAAGATAGCTCAATCAGAATAGATAGCAATGGTCCCATTGTTTTGCTCTTACACCTCCCTACCTCCCTCTCCCTCTCTCTCTCTCTCTCTCCCTCCCTCTCTCTCTCTCTCTCTCTCTTTCTCTCTCTCTCTCTCTCTCTTTCTCTCTCTGTGTGTGTGTGTGTGCATCAAATTATCTCTTTGTAGCCATTATCTCTTGCATGCCAAGTCATGCGGCTAACTATGAAACAGATAATGCCAATGAGATGGCTTAACTTAGGCAATTTGCTTCCAGAGGTTACACAGGATTTCAGCTATTCTCTCTCTTTCTACAACTCCTTCTCTTTCTCGGTCCCTCTATTCATCCGTCTCTTTTCTTCCTTATCTATGGGTTGCCAGAGAAGGATCAATTGCTCTTGCCTGAGGCCTGAATGATTCGTTCTAAAGAGTTGTTGAAATGAGGCCAAAGACTGTGTGCACTCATAGTGCCGCTGGTAGCCCACCTCTACTCTGGAGGACAAAGCAAAAGGCATCACTTGCTTCTTTTCCAGACCTGATGTGGGAGGCTAGGACTGGGATCCGACACAGTGAGTCCCTAGGTTATATCAAATTTAAGAGGCTGCACAGCCATATCCTTTCATAATCTGATGCCTAAAGCTACAGTGTACTTCGCTTAAACATAAAGACAGCACTACAGTTGTACAATGGTCCCCTGCCCTTTTGCAGTTCATATATCTCAGTCCCTTTATATTGTGGGACCGCAGTACAGTAGTACCCCAAAAGGGCTTGAGGTTAACCCCGGGCTTTTAAAACCTCCCCCCCTTCCCCAAGCCCCAGGCTCCAGCTGATTGGTGCTAGGGTGGGGAAACAAAAGGTTTTTCTCCCCCACCCCAGCGCCATTCAGCTGGAGTTTGGGTCTTGCTTCCATGGAGGCATTGCACGCCACTCCCCCACACTCCGGGGGGTTGGAAGAAGTGGCACACAATGTTTAAAATGGCTCCATTGCTTAAAGATTTTTTATCCGGCTTGCATTTGCATATCACAGATTTTCAATTATTGCGGGTCAGGTCGGGTCCCTCACCCCCGAGATAGACTGGGGGTTACTCTACTGATGAGACATGTCTATTCCATAAGAGTGAGAGCACATCTTCCCATCTCTTTCTATTGTGACATTAACCCAAGCCTTTTCTGAGTCATCACTAAGCTTCCCCTGGTTCTTCACTTTCCTTTACTTTGTTTACCTGAGGGCTCACAGAATACTCCTCTGGGATCCAGGTCATAGTTGCTGGAAAGGGAGCACCAGAGCTTTCCGTCAGTCCTCCCCGCTGAGGTACAACCAGAGTAAAGCTTGCCATCATAGATGAAGGTAGGAGCACATGGCTGTGTAGGGTAATTTGCACCTAGCCCTGGAGGAATGTGAGAAAACAGTGAGGGCAATCAGCTACTTGTGTGACCCGAATGCTTTTCTGATCTAATCACAGGAGATGTCCTCAGTGATCGTCAGAGCCCTAAGATGTAGTCAGTCATGGAGCGTGAATTCAAGGCATAATCTATCTGAATGTTACATGCCAATATGCTAAATTCCATTGAATTCAATAATAGTTACTCCCATAGATGCACATAAGCATTTCCAAGTTCCCAGCCTGTGTCCGATTGCCCATTCTCCAAGGGAGAAACATATATGCCCACTTGGCTAAATTACACCCTTACTGTTACATTTCCATTCTTCATGCCACAGCCTTCTAACTAATCTCCTATTAAACAAATGCTATCCCCTTGGTATGGTTCAATGCACCTTTATTTCTTTTCCAGTTTCATTGCCTCTATGGACACCTGATCTTGGTACATGTTAATCACATAACACAACAACAACAATTTCAGCACAACATACATTTTCAATATTGTATTCTGTATCTGTTTAAATAAACTTTCACCCATAACCCTGTTGGAAAAAAATCTACCCTAGCTTCCAATTCACCATCCTGCAGGTCACATACTAGTATCAGCACAGAAGCTCCACTGTCCGTTCTTATCATAGCTTCCCGTTGTAGAACACCAGAAACGTCCTTTGGAAAATTTTGTGTTGCACGTAAAATAAATACGGCCCATATATATGTAGGGGAAGACACATGGTTGTCCATTTGAATTGCCTCCATATTCTAGAGGGGAAAAACAAGACCAGAGAGCTTACACAATTATTTATTTATTTGTTTGTTTGTTTGCTTGCTTGCTTGCTTGCTTGCTTGCTTGTTTACACACCATTCCTTCCATTACCATTCATTAAAAAGAAGGGCATGAAAGGCACTGGATGCCTCTGTCAAGGCCCATGGTGGGGGAATCCTTAGCCTTCCAGATGTTTTTTGGTCTTCAGTCCCATAAGCCCCAGGCTAAAGCTATAAGGAACGGTAAAAAATGTTACTTCAAAACACTGGGTGGGCTGAAGTTTCCCCACTCTGAGAGCTCAAGGTTCTCCACTAATTTAGAGGGTGCCTCAGTCTGATTTATAATCCCATGCAGAGAAAGGAAAACATTGGTTAGCCCCTTGGTCAAATTTTACCTCAGGAAATCTATCTTCCACTGAGGTAGCAAAAGCAAAGTGTTCTTCTTATATACCACCCCATAGTGCTTAAAGCACTCTCTGGGCAGTTCACAATTTATTTATGCAGGCTACACATCCCCCTGCCGCCGCCACCACCACCACCACCACCCAGTGAGCTGTGTACTCATGTGACTGACCTTGGAAGAATGGAAGGCTGAGTGAACCTTGAGCCTGCTACCTGGGATAGAACCCCAGGTCATCAGCATAGTTATAGCTGCAGTACAGCCATTTAACCACTATGCCACAAGACTCTTCAGAGTATTTATTGAGAATAGAGATGGGCACGACTTGAAAAAAAAAATTTTCGAGTTGTCGTTAGTCGGGCCGGTTCCGTTTCGGCTCGTTTCCGTTTTTCGCGAAAATTCGCAAAAATTAGTCGGTTCGTTTTTTTGTTTTTTCATTTTCGTTAGTACTGGTTTTTTGGGGGGGTAGCGGGCTCCTGGAGGCACCTCTGTGGGGTGGGTGCCTCCTCTGGCCCGCTATAAAGGGAAAGCGGACTCCTGGAGGCACCCGTGGGTGCCTCCTATCCTCACCCACTAGGAAGGGGAGGAAGGGGAAGCAGGCTCCAAGAGACCCCTCAACATGGGGGTCTCTTCTCCTCACCTGCTGCTGCAAAATGGCATGCATAGCCATATGGATATGCATACTATTGCAGACAGTGAGAGTGAGACCAGTCCACTGGTACGACCCTCCGTCAAGGACGACTGGGTCGCACCTGCCATGTCCCACAAAGAAGGGAATCGTACTTGCGTGTAGTGCAGTGCAAGTAGATCTGGCTTAGGGTTAAGGTGGGTTAGTGCAAGGGCTAGGGTTAGGCTAGTGACGGGTAAGGTTACGGTGGGCTAGTGGGTTGCACCTCTGGGTGCATCTCTGACCCACTAAGAAGACAGTCTGTGACGTATGGGTAAGGAGTCAAGGATTAGGGTTAGGGTTAGGGGGCTAGGGCAGGTTTTAGGGGGCTTTTTGGCACATACCAGAAGTCTCCATGGCCAAGTGGCCATGCGATTGGTGGGATGGCTCCAAAAATTTGCATGGTCGTCCACTCCCACATGGCTGGCCATGGCCACTCGGCCAGCCCATCATTGCCCAGGTGTAAAAAAAATAAAATAAAATAAAATCAATGGAGGACAGAGGAGGAGAGGAGAGACATTTTGTTGCAAGAAAAAACCCACTGCTACTGTGAAAAATCTGGCAGTTTATAAATTTCCGCATGTTTCTGTTGTGCTTGTGTGTTTTTGGACCACAATTTCAAAAACAATATTGCGTTCACCGCCCCATTTTGGATCCCCCGCCCGCACCGCATGGCATGGCGACTCGAGTCCGGCTGCCCAGGACGGGGGGGAGGCGGGACCCCCCCTCCAGAAACAAACCATCCCTCCGGTAGGTGCCCTGCGCCCTTAGTCAAGAGCAGGCATTTTTCCGCCTGCTTTTTGGCCCGGGAATGGGTGGGGGGAGAGTTTAAAAGTTTTTTCCTGTGCCGTCCGTGCCGCTTGCTTGCGCTTTAATTGCGGCAGCCGGCGGCGAGACTGGGCTTTTTGCTGGCTGCGAGCCTGCGGCAAGTCCCACCAGACCAGAGCAGCCCAGGACGGAGGGGGGAGAGGCCGGGACCCCCCCTCCAGAAACAAACCATCCCTCCGGTAGGTGCCCTGAGGCACGGCAGGCATTTTTCCACCTGCTCTTTGGCCGGGAACCGGGGTTTTTTAACTTTTAAAAACTTTTTTTCTGTGCTGCGTGGCATCGCGCGATGCAAGTAACGAGCACGACAAATCAGACAAAATTGTTCATTTGTCGGTTCGAGCTCGAATTCTGGTGGAGTAATTCCCATTACCGTTTCCGTAGAGTAACGGAACCGAGTAACGGAAACGGAAACGGGAATACCGCTAAGTCGTGCCCATCTCTAACTGAGAATATTGTTGCTGGATTAAACCAAAACACCCCAGGTTTCCGTTCATTGTTTTTCCGCCATGAATAAATCATCATATATTTGGGGTTGTGGAGTGGGACAGCAATTTTTAGAAGTCTTGTGTTTTTATACTGGGCTTTTTGGAAAATAAACCTCCACTACCCTCATGTGCATTTGTAACTACAGCCTCCAAAATAAGCTCCCATATGGAAAAAGCTAAGCTGAGATTTTTTTTCTGCCTGTCTCATAGACAATAAATATGACAACTCACTAATATGGAAAAGAAACAAAATGTACTTTCCCCTCATTCTGCTGCCATTTGATCACACTCACATAATAGCTTGTACTAGTAGGGGCTGATAGTGGCGCCACAATTCAGTCTTTCAACATTCTGAATTAGTGGCAGAATCCTACTCAACTCCCTTTCCTCAAATATGTCATTCTCTGAATAACAACAGCCAGTTGTAGAGCCACTCATGACCCCACAAGCCGGTGGTTCTGAGGAGATGCTATCCCTCTCACCCGTCGTAGCACATGGCCTCCACTGGCGAAGCTGATCATAATTTTCAGTCGTGGCACACCATGGCTGATCCTGGCCAGTACCATCTGTGGTACATGAAGAATAATACGTGCCCTTATAAATGAAGGGAAAGACACAGGGGGGAGGATCTGAAAAAGAAACAAGAGAATCCAGGAAAGTATCAATTGACTCTAGTTTACACTGAGCAGATTTCGTGTAATTAAAAGGGCTTCATCTAAGGCAGTGCTTCTCAACCTGTGGGTCCCCAGATGTTCCTGGACTGCAACTTCCAGAAATCCCTTCCAGCACAGCAAGTGATGGAGGCTTCTGGGAGTTGCAGTAAAGGAACATCTGGGGACCCACAGGTTGAGAACCACTGTTCTAAAGCAAGGCAAATGGGGCTTCGCCTCAGGGCACCAGAATTTATAGGACACTGTCATCTGGAAGTGACTCTAGGGGTGAATGTTAAATAAATGGCAGCATCTCTCTGTCTTACTATTTCTCTCCTCCCCATTTTTCATATGGAGAGCATAAACATTCTCTTCCTTTTAGGGAGACAACATATTTTCCTCACCATCCTTTTTTATGAGAACATGCACCAACACCTAATGATGTAGAGAGCAGGAGATAGTGCTAAACCATTCACAGCTCTGGTTGGGAGGTATATACAGCACCAAGAAAGCCAACTGACTCCCTGGTATAACTGGGACACACCACCCCAGGGACACACAAAGCCCTTTAGATCAGTGGTTCCCAAACTTGGGTCCCCAGATGTTCATGAGTTACAGCTCCCAGAAATCTTGATCAGCAAAATGAGTGGTGAAGGCTTCTGGGAAGATCATTCCAAGAACATCTGGGGAATCCAAAGCTGGGAACCACTGTATTGGATGCAATGTGTTCTACAACAAAGATAGAATCATAGAATCATCGAAGCATCATAGCATAGAGTTGGAAGAGACCTCAAGGGCCATTCAGTCCAACCCCCTACCATGCAGGAACCACCATCACAGTATTTTCGACGGACGAACAAGACTAAGAATAGCTCAGAGTGCCCTTTCACAGCTCCACTGAGTGTACCAGTTGTTCTTCCTCCTGCGAAATCATGTCTTCACCACATCTAATAACATTCAAGCTTGAACCATGTTATTATGTGCTTTTAAAAAAAGTTGTCAGCAGGAAACATTTGACATTTTTCATTCCTACTTGTGAAAACGAAATAAGTGATCTTCTCCCCATCACTAGTTATAAAGGACTCGAGCTCCTGGAAAGAAGGGATCAGTGACACGCTAGGAGCCAGAAGGAACATTTTTAATGTTTCTTACCTTGACTTGCAGCAAGAACTAGCAGAAGTGCCCAAATGAAGAACATAACTGAGGAGACCATCTCTGCACTCAGCCAGGGAATCTGACAGGTGTGTAGAAAGCATATCTTGTGCCCACTTTTTATAAGCTCCTCTTGCCCTCATATTCTTCCTAGGGCTGCAACTGAAAGAGACATTCAGGTCTTGCTCTCATTGAAAGATGACTAAATAAACAATACATTAACCTTTGCTTTTCCAAATGGCACTGGCTGATACTCCCATATTAATAGCAGTCAACTCAGAAGGGCAACAATGAGAAAAGATAATCAAGTGTAAGGATGAGTCTGGAAATGAAGACCAAGATCATTCACACCCTTGTATGTCTGATCACACCTTGTACGGGTATGAAAGCTGGACAGTAAAGAAAGTTGACAGGGGGATTAAAGGATTAATTCAAAATGTGGTGCTAGAGGAGAGCTTTGCAGGGACACTAGACTGCCAGAAAGTGGATCCTATTGCAAATCAGCCCTGAACTACTCTGAAGGCAAAATGCTAAGAAGGGAGGACCGTCTGGAAAGGACAATTATACTGGGAAAGGTGGAAGGCATAAGTGAAAGAAGGATGTGGTGATGGCACCTGGCCTGGATGCCTTCAAAAGGGGATTGGACAGATTCCTGGAGGAAAAGTCCATCACAGGTTACAATCCATGATGGAGATGTGTCATCTCTAGGCTTCACAAAACAGGGTACTTCAAGGGCCAGATACAGAGCAGTGGCATCAGGAGGAGACAGATATCTAGTCTTGTGCGCTCCCAGGTGCATTTGGTGGGGCCACTGTGAGATACAGGAAGCGGGACTAGATGGACCTTTGGCCTGATCCAGCATGGCTCTCTTATGTTATGATGTTCAAACTGAGAAAAAGGGATAAACAACAGATTCAACCATCGATTCTAGGCAAAGCAATTAGCTGTCAAAAATTGAATCTGTGCATATGCAACAGAGGATAGGTCTCCTCCACATTTAATAGCTATAACCTCCAGCAGACATAGCTTGTCAAAAAATTTAAAAATGGGGCAGAAAACTTATGAACCTCCACATATTGCCGAACTGCACATCTCATTTGCTGATGCCAGCATAGCCAATGGTAAAAGGGCATGGAAGTCAAAGTCTTAGAGAGACGAAAGTAGCCCACACCCAAATTAAAGCATTGGGTCAGGGTGTTCCTGCCACTTATGTTCTGCTTAAGGAGAAACAGGTTCTACCTGTGGTCAGAAGAGAGGAGCCATACTTGGCCTGAAGATTGACAGTGGACAAAGCCTGGCCTTATGTTTGGGGACAAAAAGACAAGGCGACCTTTATTCCTTCTTCTTTTCAACAACACATCAAGCAACCATGAGTGGCTAAAAACAATGTGATGTTGCTTTTCCTGAGCTCACTCAAGCACAACAATGATTGCCAAGAGTGACTTGATATGATTACACCAATCCCATGTTCAATGAAACAAAAAGGGCATTCGTGTCATTAAGTTTGAAGTTTCATTTCATCATTCGTTTCCCACATCCAGGATTGGCGTCAATGAGAGTTTCTAAAAAAATATTCACTGGAACTATAGTCTGGCTGGAAAGTTCAGCGGTTTAGAAACAAACTACAAACTATTTTTTATCCAAAAGCTGTGGTCATTTTGAATGCTGCTAAAATCAGAGCTTAGTTGAATGGTGTGATCTGAGGGAGTCATGATGGATGTGTGTGTGTTTGGATTCTTCTTTGGTTATGTTTGTGTCTGGGATCAATTTTCTTGTACAATGACAATAAAGACATCTTATCTTATCTTAGAGGGCAGAAAAAAAGTGCCAGAACCAAATAGTGCTAAGTCACAAATTCAGTGATTGCATGTAGGGAAATCAATATCTAGAGCATAAGAACATAGGAACAGCCTTGCTGGAACAAGCCACAGCCCATCCAGTCCAGCATTCTGCCTCACACAGTGGCTCACCAAGCAGATGACTTCACCTGCTTATGATTCCCTGCAAATGGCATTGAGAGATATCCTGCCTATCTCTCCAACTCAGAGGTTGTCCTTAGGTGTCCATAATGATAGCCATTGATACCCTTGTTCTCCATGAACTTGCCTAATCCTTTCTTAAAGCTGTCAAGGCTGACAGCTGTCACCACGTCTTCTGACAGGGAGTTCCACAAACTAGTGATCCTCTGGGTAAAAAGTTCTTTCTCTTATTTGTTTGAGATCTAGCACCCAAAAGTTTCATGGAGTGCCCCCTAGTTCAAGTGTTGTGTGATAGGGAAAACAGCTTTTCCTTATCTACTTTTCCCACACCGTGTATCCCTTTATAAACTTCAATCAGGTCACCTCTTAGACGCTGTCGTTGTTCAAGAGTGAGGAGGCCCAGCCATTGTAGCCTCAGATGGTAAGGAAGGTGTTCCAATCTCCTAATCATTCTGGTTGCCCTCCTCTGCACTTTTTCAATTTATATAATATCCTTCTGCCCAGAACTGTACACAATACAGTGGTACCTTGTATAAAGGAATTAATTCATTCCAAATGAAATTAGTTTAAGCACATTTTCCTTTATACAAATTCCCATAGGGATGCATTGAAAATGGAGTGATCCCATTTTTATGTTGTACGGATTCTCCCCATAGGCGATTATGTTAAGCAAATTTCCCCTATATCTGGAATTTTTTATGTTCTACAAATTTTATGTTATACAAGCTGTTTGTTATACAAGGGTCCACTGTACTCCAGATGGGGTCTCACCATAGATTTATAAAGAGACAAAATGACACTTGCTGACTTATTTTCTATACCCTTCTTAATGATCCCTTGTATTGAGTTTGCTGTTTTCACTGCTCTGGTACACTGGGTTGACTCCTTCATTGAGCTGTCCACCAGGACACCAAGATTTCTTTCCTGGTTTGTTGCAGAGTTCAGACCCCATCATTTTATAAATGTAATGGGGGTGTGCCCCAACGTGCATCATTCTGCAGTTAGTAATGTTGAAGCTCATTTGCCACTGTTTTGCCCACTCCCCCAGTGTCAAGAGATCCCTCTGGAGCTTCTCACAATCTCTCTCAGTTTTTACTACCCTGTATAATTTAGTGTCATCAGCAAATCTGGCTACCTTGCTATTTACTCCTATTTCTAGGTCATTTATCTCTCAACCTACTCTATTTTATAGGGGACTTATTTTTCATTTAAACTATTTGTACTCCTGCTTTCTCCCCAAGAGGACCAAAGACTGCTTACAATATTAAAAGGAGATAAAGAAGAGGAATACTGTCTGTCATGCTGACTTGCTCAGAGGAAGGGAAGCTATAAAGGTCATGTCAACCAGACCTCCCATTTGTACAGAGCCAGTTGTGGGAGCTTCCTTCTTACTCACTTGCCTCTCAGGTCACTTCCTTCTCACCAATCCTTCCATTTGATTCTTCTAACTGCCCAACTGGCCCCTAGAAGCCCATTACCCAATCAGGCCTCACCTCTAAAACCAAGCAGTGTAGCACTACTACAAAATCTACCAATCATAAGAAAGTTCTGTCATTCCTTTGGCCAATGGGAATGTCATCTTACATTTGCTTTTTCCTCCATCTTGGGCTCAGCTAGATTTTATAGAATTAACCAATCTGTATTCTTTGCCCAAATGAATAAAGCTGCCAGTCTTTGGTTTCTTCCGCATACAATTTTAATATCCTATCCTTTAGGTAACGACTTATTAAAATGTAACAGAACCCATTTGTAAAGGGGAAATTACTTCTTAAAAGAAAAGAAACAGTGTTCTGCTTATATACCGCCCAAATACTTCAAGCACTCTCTGGGCAGTTTAGAATTTAATTATTATTGTACTCATTTTAGCCACCTCAGAAGGATGAGAGAACCATGAGCCGACGACCTGGGATAGAACCCCAGGTCGTCAGCATGGTTTTAGCTGCAGGACAGGCATTTAACCACTGTGCCACGCGGCTCTAGTTGAGAATCATGAGGGAAACTAGGATTTTAGAAGACGGGTCAAGTCTCACTTTATCAAATTTGGGATTTGAGGACAAACAAAATATTTTCAGAACTGCTGCTCAAAGCCTCAAAGAGAACCACTGTACCTCATCTCTTACTGTAACGTGTATTTTGAAAGGGAGAGTTAAATTCTCGCAAGGAACTTGGCCCACAAATTTGCTCATGCACTGGGGGTTGTTGCTCTTGGCAAAGAAAACAAAAGCCACTTTTCCAAGTTAATCAACTGGTAATCTTTTTTGCAATTTCTCACAACACCAAACGGTGGGGTTTAATTAGGCAGAAGTAGTTTGAAAATAACAGAAATGCTGCCCACAAGCTTCCTCCTACCCCTTAACACAATTCAAAATGCATGTCTTGAGAAAAACTTCTGCTTAGACTTTCATTTGATCAAACAACTTCAGAGAGCCCATAAAAGCCTTTGGTAGCAGAACAGGATTCAGGCAACTACCTTTTTCTTTCCTCCCAGACATCATTTGTTCCTCGATATCTACAGCCTTTTCCTCAGACAAATGGGTTTTGTTGCTGCATGTGAAGTTCATTGGATTTCAGTATCAATCCAATACTGACTCTAGCTGTATTGGACTGGCCCACCCATTAGGTAGAATGAGGCAGTCAGAGCAAGCAGGTACTTTCGACTGAGGTGTCAAAGAACAGCATACTGATTTTGAACAGCATCTGAATTCTCTCTGCAGTTTGCCCTGCTCTTGGGTACAATTTGACCCTTTAACATATGCAGGAAAATATCTGATCCTACTGCAGCTCTGAAAGTAAGGTGTGATACCAATAACCTCCTCCTAAAACTACCCAAAGGGTGTACTTTTATTATTGTTGTTGTCACAAAGCAAGAGGTTTATCCAAGTGATTTCCTACCCAAATAGTGCAAGACATACTGCTTGGGGAAAACAGAGGATGTCCTACAATCTAGAAGGCATAGTTTGGTTCTTGGACAGTCTTCATTGATGAATTTTAAAACTCTTCCCCAAAACATGTCTCAGGTTCATAAGGCTTCTTGATTTTTCCATGCCCCATTTGGAGGCCCCATGGCCCATGTTCCATTTTCAAGACTCTTGTATTTTCATAATCAAATGCATGGAGTAGCTAATGGATACTGAAGGAATTCTTTTACAAACTGTGTAGCCAAACTTCAATTTGTAGCGCTCAATGTGTCCCTTGAACAGTTCCAATCTGGTCCTCTGAGGATTCCTTGGATAAGATAACCAGTCCACCAAATGATGTTGTCCATTTGGTGGATTGCCAACTTCTATGCAATTTTCATCCCATTTTGAAAGCTGAATGCCTTTCCCAAGGCTTAGTTACTGTGAAAATAGCTTTAAACTAAAACATTTAGTGTGTTTCATATACTCCTTTGGCCTTTTGCCATATCCACTCCAATACAGCCACTTTCTAAGATCTCTGGTGAGGTTGAACATGGACCTTGGGCTGAAGAAGGTTTCCTACATAAACTGTGGACATGTTGTATAGGTTTCTACTCTTAGTATGGCTCCAGTTCATAGCATGTACTTCTTGGTAGAGGCTAGTGTTGCAGTACATAAATAAATCAATTTTATATAAGATGGAGTTGTGGGTGCTGATGGAGACCTTTGGAAAGAGCACTCCAAAGACAACTAGAAACATACATCTTTGCTTGTGGAGTGAAATACTTTTTTACTCACAGATAATAAAGATTAAAACTTATTAATATGAGTTCTCCCTTCTCTGACAGGCTCTCTGTTGTATGACATATCTCATACCTAATGTGAGAATCAGCACATGACTCAGAGCCTGCTAGAATGAGGGGAAACATCCATTTCCATTCATCTCCACATTTAAGGAACAAAAATTTTAAAAGCTTTCTGGTCCATGTGCCCAGTTGGAAGACAACCATAGGTGATGCCTTTATTAAACCACTAAGATACCACAAACAAAAGCTAGCTTTTTGTTCTTGCTGGATGAAGGCGGCTAATGAAGACTCTTGTAAGAGCCAGCTTCTACTTGTGATATTTTAGTGGTCTAATTGAGCTGGATGAATAGCTCAGTCATTCGGATAAATGGCTATGGAGCCAGAGGTTGGGGGTTCGATTTCCCACCATAACTCCTGTGAGTCAAGTCAGCCCGTGTGGCCTTGGGCAAGCTGCACAGTCCCAGAACATCCCCAGAAGAAGGAGTTCGCAAACCACTTTTGATTATTCCCTAAATTAGGAAACCCTGCAAAGTGTTGTCATATGTCAGAATTGACTTGACAGCACATTATTATTAATAAAGATGTCACACATCCTTAGGCGACAGGATATGAGTCACATAAAATACTCCCGACCAACTCCCAATGAATAGTTTCAGCTTTCTTTTGTGGCATACACATACTGTAAAATATAAAGAGAAGATGAAAATTAGACTTCTTCATGAATGCAAGTAATATCTAATCGTTTATGCCGAACATGCACAGTTGAAGGGGAAAAATACTTTCTGTGTGTGTTACAAAATAACTCAACTTCCTCTTTATTTGTTGTTATTTTTTCACCACATTTCTTTTAAAAATGTATACATTTATTTTCAGCCCTTTTAAAGGGCTAAATATCAATTAAGGGTACTTAGATCATTACCAACTATGAAATCCTACATTGATTCAAACAGTTTGCCACTCATGTCAACTATACTATTATTACCTTCTAGAATGATTTCTATTATTCATGGCCTGATAAGCCTATTCTGTTACTAACGAACCATTATCTGTATCTCATTCGGTCATGAGGCCATCAATAAATATGATCAGATCAACCTATAACTCTTACGTATGTCTGAGGAAGAGGACTTGATCCACAAAAGCTCACACTAAAATCTAGCATTCAGCCTTGAGGTTGAACAGTAAGGTTCTACCAAAATAGCTCCCAAATGTGTGTTTGTATGAGAATCTTGGACTTCTTTCTTCTGAATACAGCCCTCTATAAAGCTCCCCTGGCTCCATAACTAGGTCTCTTACATAGCTTATCTTTAACTGCCTCTGAGAGCATTTCTGTGACAATAGCCATGTCCTGCTGAAAGAGGAGAGATGATTTGTCAGAGCATAATAAATGCTAAGTGTGTTAAAAGATCTGGCACTAATTGTTTTGTTTTGTTTTGTTTGGAAGATTCCCAGTTTTCCAACCTCTCTTGTGTTATCTTAAGAACATCAAATCCACAACTCTGAAGGAACTGTTCTCAGTTGGCTCAATTCTATACACAGCTATTCAAAAGAAAGTCCCGCTGAGTTTGCACTTAACTGCGCATAATAGAAATGTCTCTCACCCCCACTCAAAGGGAAGGACTGCGTCAATTGACCTGCAATCTCTAAGAAGACTCGTTGTTCTCCTGCCATGGCTTGAACTGTTTAGCTTTGGCCAACATTAAATGGCAAATGTTGTTGTTCTTTGGGATTTTTTAAATTATTTCTTTGAATACAGATCCCATGATTCCCCATTGTGGGAGTTCTAGATGACTTAAGACACACCTTACAACCGCCTACATATGGCTCACCTTTAAGAAGAGGCCTAAACAGAAAGGCTTTGAAGCTCATACCAAGCTTTCTGTTCCTACCTCAGTACTAGCTGGGAACACTCTACAGGACAAAGCAATAGTTCCATCATCAGAGGTCTTCTGTAGAAGTCATAGCTGTTCAAGTTATGTGAACCCAAGAATTGCATTAGTCACTACTAGGTGACAGCACAAAATAAGAGCAGGCAAAGTTGGACAACCTCTGGCTTTCTAGATGTCTCCCCAGTCCTAGCCAACATAATGACTATAATAATTTGTCATCAAGTCAATTCTAACACGTGGCAACCATTTATAGGATTTCATAGATACAGAACTGCTGAAGTACTGGAGCAGAGGAGCCGATTTTTTTTTTTGGACCAGGGACCATTTTTTCACTTCTTCAAGTGCCACGTCCTTGTAGAACGTTGGCAATCAGTAGCATGAAGTAGTTTCGATCTAAAGCAGTGGTGTCTAAACTTTGGCCCTCCAGATGTTTTGGACCACAGCTGACCCAGTCCTTTGTCATTGGCAATACAGGCTTGGAATTCTGGGATTTGTAGTCCAAAACATCTGGAGGACCAAAGTTTGGACACCCCCTGATCTAAAGCTATTCCAAATAGAGCTGTGTGTTCACTGCGGACCATTGGCTTAAGTTCTTAAGCCAGAATGTTCTTCTATGCCCCGGGCCAGGTTTCCCATCTATTTTTCACTGAAGGATAACCTGCAGCAGATGGTATTTCTCATTGCGCATTATGTGTCCAGAATATTGCAATTTTCTTCTCTTTATGGTATTGAGGATTTCTAGATATTCATGTGCTGTAATACAGCCACGTTAGTGACTCTGGCTGTCCAAGGTGTCTTCAAAATTCATCTGTACGTCCACATTTCAAATGCTTCCCGCTTCCGGCATAATGTGTCTGTAAGGGTCCAAGTTTCAACACCACAGAGAAGTATACTGAATACATAGGACGGAAGTATTCGATTACGAAGTCTGTTAGATAAGTCCCGGTTTGTCAAGACTTTCCTCATTTTCTGAAAGGAATTTCTAGCTTGTTCGATTCTACAGCAGATTTCACATGAAGGGACCCAGTTATCCTTGACATAGCACCCCAAGTATTTATAAGACGATTCTCTCTCAATTATATCGCTGCGGATCTTGAGAAGGTTCTGTGAACCATTTTGGTTTTTACTGATAACCATCCATTTTGTCTTCTTCACGTTAAGTTGCAACCCCATGGAACTGCTCTCTGTAGCAACAGAATCCAATAATCCTTGTCACTGCATGGGACTTTTATTCGGGCACATGGGAGGTGCATGCACACAGCTAACCCCTCCCAGTGAATTATTCCATTGTGACCAATTTAAAAATAGTAATAAAGGCTGCATGGGAAAGGGAAAGCCCCCTATGTAGTTGGGGGGCATGTGTGCCCAGTTGGACATGCGCTTTACAGGTTCCTAACAGGCCACAACCTGGGAGGAGTCTGTACACTGGACGTTGGGGACCCCTGTGCTAGAGTAATAGTTTACCATTCCTTTCTTCTGGGCTCACTCTGGGACTGTGCAGCTTGCCCAAAACTGCATATGCTAGCTCTACTCTTAGGTGGCACAATGAAAAATGGAACCTGCAGACTCTGACTCTGCAGGCAAATACCTAACTCACTGCATATAATCATGATAAAGGGTGATGGGCACTGCGCTTTGCATTCAAGGGGCTTCATGTTCTGCAACCTTAAGCTAAAGGAATAAAAATGGTTTTATCATGTAGTAAAATGGATCTGAACAAATTTATAGTTCCTGCAGAAGAGTTGCAGAACTTCAGTTCCTGAAGAGTGCCAGAGCTTCCTCCTATCCCAGAGTATCTCTTTCCCATTCAGGAAGAAAGAATAAGAGGGTACTAGGGATGGCAGTATCAAAACATGGCAGGATGGTGCTTTTGATGGAAATTTAGAAAGGTGAAGGCATTCTTGGCAGAGTCTGGTTGAAAGCATCTAGCTAGGCAGAAGAAGAGCAGGGAAAGCATAATTAGCTTTAAAAGTCCCCAGAGTACAACACCCTTTTTGTTGCCTCATCAACTGACACTTACGTTCTTAATAACTCACTCTGAGACATTGGTAAGAGAAAGAATAAAAGTTTCCATTTACTCATAGTTCTGAACAGATCAAAAACAGCGTACTGTATAAAAATGACTAGTTACATGAACAGGCCCTTAACTGACTCATGACTGCATGACTAATACCATAACTTCTAGCAGACTGCCACATGACTGACTGAAAAAAAAGGAAGGAAAATACATAAGCATAGAGATATGACTCTCCTAGAAATCAAAGGCAGGGAAGGAACAATTAGTTACTCTTGTGTTGATTGACCATCACATCAGCCCCGAAAGATCCCTTCCAGGCAAAACTCTTAAAAGCAGCATACAGAGGTTGCTAAAAACTTCAACAAGCCTTTAAAAAATGTCTCCAGCAGCATGCAACATAAGTTGCAGCCTCTGATGTTTGGGCTTGAAGTGAACCCAATTTGGAAAAAGGACTATGTCTACCTCCAGTTCTTCACCTTTGAGGCTGTTCCTTAAAATTCATTCCTGAGGCTATTCTGCAAGAGTTCAGGCCTGTACAGCCCTGAGGAAAGTTCTCTGACGGTAAAGAAAAGCAGCTGGTTATGTGTACCTCTTGCTTTAACAATATAAAAAAAATTTCCAAATTTGTGAAAAACAGAAACGAACCGAAACGGACCCCCTAAACGACAAATGAAATGCCATTTTTTTTAATTCGTGCCCAATCTCTACATGACAGCAATCTGTTAGGAAAACTGTATTTCTATTCATGACACAAATAGAAGGTCAAGAGAGCAAAGCAAATGCTGGTGACCAGACCTGGAATCACAATCATCGAACATCCTTTTGCTTGTTATCTAGAAAGAGAGAAAAGCATGAGTTACATGTTTGAGCGGAACTGAGAAAGCACAGTAAGATCAGAAATCCTTAAAGCTCAAAGGACATGGGGGACACCAGTTGGTATGCTGAAAATTTATCCCATGTGTTTGTATGTAACCAGTCAAACTCATTTTGATAGAAAATAAATTGCTTAAGGAATTTCAAAGAAAGTGTTCTTAAGGAGGGTTAAAACTCAGGAATATTCTCATGGATGGGGCATAGAAATTTCAGGTGTGCTCTTGGTCCACTCCAGGTTTCAGTCCGCATTTCACCCAAGTTATTGAAGTTGTGACTAGAGTTCAGCACTTTGGATAGTCAACATAAAATGCAAAGTGAAACCTGTGCGTGATTCACAGTGCCTCCAAAATTGAACTCTGGGATGATCGAGAGCAGAACTTGTCCCTCATCTGTATGACAGTCCTTCAAATATTTGAAAAGTGCTATCCTATCTCCCCTCAGTCTTCTTTTCCTAAAGCTAAACATGCCCAGTTCTTTCAACATCCAGAAGGTAACGGCATTTCCACACCACTTCAACAAGAGTCACCAGCCACCGAAATAGCTTTCAAAATAGAGAACGAGTAGAAAAGCAGAACAGAAGTGGGCATGACTGAAAAAGCAGATTCTTTTACTGAATACAAAAGAGATTGATCAGTTTGGGGGGGAAAGATTGGAAAAATTCCATTAGAGCATGCCTCTTCTGCTCATATATCTCCTCTATTCTACACCCTACTAGAGCTCATGAGCAATCCACTTTCCTTTCTCCAGTTTCACTTACCTGAATGATCACAAAATGTCCATATGCGATCCACATCATAGTTACTGGTCAGGGAGCACCATGGCTTCCCAGTGATTTCATCTGTCGTTATACATGTTGAGTATGTTTTTCTTCTATAGATGAAAGGAAAGACACATGGCCCTTTGGGCTTAGCATCTAGTCCTTGAAGGGATGCAGGAAATAAGAAAGAATGAGAAATCAAGCAATGCCCAAGCCACCTGCCTTAAGACTGTTTGCTCTTATTATCAAACAAATAACTCTTATTATCAAACAAATGCCTAAATACACCGGCAGTGAGTCCACTGTTTGGTCCACTGCAGAGATGGGTTAGCTGAATCCTAAAGTTGGCAATCAGATAATGTGTTTGCTGGAGTGCACCAATCCATTCCCAGAGCAGTCTTACCCACACCCTTCGGCCCCCACCAATCATGGGGTTTCTCTTTTTTTGGTGTAGGGAGGTAGGTTCGCTCTCTTTGGTCCATTCCCATCACACGTGATTGCTAGGAATTAACCAAAAGCCTCCCTCTTTAGAACTCCCAGGATGATGAAGTGGCTTAATAATTAGCCAAGAATATTAGTTAATTTGGCAGAGTGGCAGAGGAAGTGAAATTTTAAAAAATGTTTTGTTTCTCAGGCTTACAACTGAATAATATTACTCTAGGAGAGTGAGAGTGAGATGAGAGGATTGGGTACCAAAAGAGATGGACCACTCTTCTGACAGCAATGTTATTTTCATGTTATCTGTTAATGGTAGAATTCAGAAAACATCTTATTTTCCTGCTTTATTTTATATCATTAAAATCCAGCAGAAACAGACACAGAAGACTGCGTGGACATGCTACCTACTGGAGCATTACTCTTTGAGGAAGCTCCTTCTGCTAACGCAATAGGTTTCTGTGAAAGGCATTGAGCTATTTTGTACTCCAGAAGCTTTCTTCTAGTTCTCTGGTTCCCAGCCTTGGGTCCCCAGATGCTTTGGGACTAAAACTCCCAGAAGTCTTTACCACTAGGTGTGCTGGACAGGATTTCAATGAATTGCAGATCAAGAACATTTGGGGAACCAAGGTTGGTAACCACTGCTCTAGTTTAATGGTTACCAAATTTGGAATCCCAAATATTGGTGGACTGAATTACCCAGAATTGCTGACCTTTGGCCATGTTGTTTGAGAATTCTGGGAGTTGTAGTCCAACAACACCAGGAGACTTGAGTTTGGGCTTCAATTTTCTCAGGACACCTCTGCTCTTGTCCATGGTGATGTAGTATGTTTATGGGCAACAGAACTTCTCATTTCAGGTTAGACTTCTGGACTATTCAGGACTTAATTTTGACCTATCCTAATAATGAGTTTGGAATCACTCAGTGTCAACCTTCATTTTTCTGCAAAAAAAACACCAATATTACTGCTTCTTCTTACAACCATTCATGTAATGGCAGAACTCTGGATCCAGAGTTTGGATCCCAGAACCTTCTGTCAGCATAGGCATAGGCACCAATGGATTCTGGGATTTGCAGTCCAGAAAATCCCTAGAACCTCCCCATCTTCAGACTTGATAGATGTCTCCATACTGTCTACTAACATAACAGCCCCAGGCATCTTACTTGTATCAGCACAGTAGCTCCACAATTCGTCTTCGTCGTAGTTTCCAGTTGTAGCACACCAGAATCTTCCATCTTTTGAGCTCTCATTAGTACAGGTGTAGAAAGTCCGGTTTCTGTAGATGAAGGGGAAAACACAGGGCTGCCCTCCTGAGTTTCCTTCGTACTCTGGAGGTGTGTGAAGCACCAAAAAAAAGGGAAGACAGGACTCAGTCATTGCTTCTTTTTTTCAATAACTGAACAGACCACAGTCACAGAACAAGTTACAATTCTCAATGTTCAAAAAGGAATAGCAGGTTCCAGTGCACAAAAGGTCTGGTAAATGCATAACCTTCTTCTTTGAATCCCACCAGCTCCTCAAGGGTGAACCCACTGCATCCCCCATTCTATACTTTTTCAGTGGAAAAGGCCCATGGCACATTATCTCGTCTCTAAGGTGGTTACTTCATGTCCGTTTTGTCTCTGTTAGTGTTGCGCTTAGGAGCAGTACAAAAAATGTTACTTCACATCTGTCATGCAACTCCTGAAATTTGTCTTGACCATGCCCATGGAACAGGTGTTAAGCACAACAATACTGTACCTGGTGCTGGGGTAGGGTTTTCCCATATCGCTCTTTGTTCCTGTTTTCTGTTCTGAGACAAGACACCATGTAGTAATGACTGTCACACAACGAAATATTTGTTTCTCTCAGAAAACTGTGTCCATTTGTTTTTTATTTTATTTTGACTTTTCAGAAGTGAAATATCAAAAAAGAATTTTTAAGCCCCCCCCCCCCAAAAGGAAAATGGAAACTAAACAAATTCAGTGTTTATCACGGTACCAGACCGTGAGGTAACACTTGTCACGAGACAAGTTATCACGACCATGGGAACACTGAAACAGGGACAAAACCACGTGATCATGACCAACGCCCTCACGGTACATAACTAGTCACAGAACAAAGAAGGACACGAACAGCAGGTAAAATCGTCCACTCAATTGAATGGTGTGCTTCTTACTCCCAGGTGTAAGAAGCACACCATAGCGCCTGAGCACTAGAAGTGCTTTCCTTCACCCTGTGTGGGATTCTCATCTTACCACCCATTGATACAACACATAGGTCTGACATTCTGTCACTCATGCATAATACAAAACTGTAGAAGCAATAGGAAAAACTGCAGGATGGAAATAATGTCTGCCAAGCACCTCTGCAGCCGTGTTGCGCAAGAGCCAAAAACATGGACCAATACACAACTTCACAGTTGTGAACCAGACAGTGATGCCTGACCAGGAATAAGGCCTGGCTCTCTTCTGCTGGCATAACCTCTTCATATCAACTTGAATGGAATTTCAGCTGCTGTTTTCTGTTACTTCATTTTCACTAATAAGGTCCAGACACATGCTGTGTCTACCCGTCTTTGACTTGGCCATTCATTTTAGGTAGAACTCCAGGCAGGGAACAGTTTCATTCACCACTTGTACTATTCTTAAGACACTACAATCCTGAAGCACAACAGTAGTAGCTGGAAGCTGACAGAAGGAACAAAGCAACATTGTCAAATGTGTGCCCTGATGAACACCAGATTACCTACCTTGGAGGGAGCATGCCTTCCATTTAGTGTGTCTGTCATAGTTAGGGGTTGTAGCACACCATAGTTGGTCATCAGTGGATCCCTCTTTGGTGCATGCAGAGTAGGAGATCCCTCTCCAAATGAAGGGGAAATGGCAAGGAAGGAATTCTAAGCAAGACAGAAAAGGTTGGTGAGAAATTAGGGAATGGTACATTACGTGTGGATGCTCAGAAATGCATATCCCCATACTTTGCTAACAGGCTTCAAGGCAGCCTTCAGCAAAGTAATAAAACTATAGTATACTACAATAATTTTTTTATTTCCTAAATACATTTAGATCCCATTGTGGCATTTACCATACAGAGCCCGCAGTTGTTTCATGGATCATTGGCCTGAACACACCTTCTTTTTATTTTCACTGCCACCATTCAGGGTATCCCGGATTAAACAACTGAGTCCCAGTCAAGTTGTAATGTGAAGAAAATGAAAATAATGTTTATGGAATACAATAAATTGTTTCAGTTACAAGCTTTCCTTATGCACACTTAATTGAAAGTTACTCTAAGTAGTTACACTCAAGTTCTGTCCTTTACTTTCCTCAAACCTCTCTCATCTGTCTC
>JAHTLZ010000111.1:17175168-17195597 GCA_023846285.1 Phrynocephalus versicolor | reverse complement strand
TTTTAACTTCACAACTCTCAGGCTGAGCCTTTTAAACACTTGAGCTCCGCTCCACACTCCCTATTTGGTCATCAGTGTTAACCCTTTACACACTCCTGTACAGACACAGTTGACATAAAGAGGGTAAACGCTACACCCATCTTTTCTCCGTCAATGTCAAAGCAACGTGCATGGTCCTCTTCCCCCGATTTATTCTTACAGCAATCTAGTGGGGTAAGTCAGGACAAGACAGAGTTGGGTCGAAGTTCACCTTGTGAAGTTTGTGGGACAGCAGTCACTAGGGCATAGACTTCATGAGTCCTAGTCCATTGACACAATAACCACACATTGAAAGAAAGGCACCTCCCATTTCTGGTAGAAGAGTCACATGCAGGAGGTCTTAATTTTTTTCGCTGGATAGGGGGCACAGGAAATTTTATTTCTGCAATCCTCCGCAATTATATCCTGTGGGGAAGGATTCTATAGTGAACTGGTCCCTATTTAAAGGGTTTTCTGACCACACCAAACCATACGTATCAAACCATATCGTATGATACCAATATAAGATATTTGTGGCCCCAAATTAAGTTGAATTCAGCTGGTAAGACATGCTCTTGTTGCCACATATGCACAATGACCTCTGAAGTAAAGAGCTATCTTCAGTAAAGAGAATTTTTCCATTAAAAGAAGGTGCATTAATATTCGTTAAAGAGGTCTGTGACGTATCAAAGGAGAGAACAGGAAGAGATATAAGATGAAGTGAAACCAAGCATTCGAGCAATGATTCCCAACGCTGAGTCCCCAGATGTTCTCAAACTAAAACTCCCAGAGGCCTTCAACACTAGATGTACTGGCCAGGATTTCTGGAACTATAAATCCAAGAACATGTGGAGAACCAAAGTTGGATAGCACACCACTTGAGTATTAGTTTTGGAGACAATGAAGTGATGAGGAGCTATTGCACAAAACTTTGACTGAATTGTTTTGTCTCTATGTATTCTGGAAGGTTATGTATTCACTAGGTTGCCACCTAGTGGCACATCCATCACCTATATACAAGCTCCATGCCTCAAGTAAACTGCCTGGCCTTTTTCCATCTTGCCATGGACTCTACATCTAAGAAATAACTCCTGGCAAATCCATCTTTTGCCATGTTATTACCTATTGGTACTGCTCTGAGGAACAGGGTTTTGGCCCCAAAATATTAGCAATGTTTTGTTATTTTTATAGTGTCCTAAAGGTATCACCTGTTCCATTTCTGTATCTATATACCAATATAAACACCCCTTTCTTCCCTTACAGCAAAGAGTTATGTGCTTAGGACTATAGAGGCTGTTTTACAGCTGATCAAAGTATCTGTCTAATCAGCCCAAGCCTATTTGTTTTGAGTGGCAGTGACATTTTATAATGGAACTTAAATGACAGCATGTTCTGTTATGAGTGGCTCCAGCAGATCAACTACAGTCATTTGTTTTTAAAAAAAATAATAATTTTACCAACCTGGCTCCAAAATAAATACACAAAGTGGCATTGATCCAGATCAAGTCACTGAGCATTGGTTTTAGGAAATTCAAACCATCCTCCAGCAGACATCGTTCTACCTTTTCATGCCTTCATGGAACTATAAAACAATACCCTCTGCACTGGTGCCAGTGGAAGGGTTTTACTTTTCTTATTTAGTTTCAGAACAGCAAAGGATGAACTGAAGCAAGAACATGGCTGATTTGGGGGTTCTGCTTATGCAAAGGAGTCCTGTTCCAGAACAACATGCTTGGTTGTTGTTGTTTTTTTTTGGGGGGGGGGGAGAAAATAATGCTGCATATTTCTTACCGTAGGCAGTTTTCTCCAGAAAGGGATAAAAATGACACATGAATCTGTTCCATCTCCAGCTCATTTCTGGATCATACCAACTTTTTAGCACTTAGCCTCCCTGCGTGTTTTATATTTTTCCTACCTGATGGATCACAGTATGTTCGCTTGAGGTCTGCGTCGTAATTCTTTGTCAGAGAGCACCACAACCTTCCTTTGGGTTCTCCATCTTTTGTGCAAGACGAGTAGGAGGTGCCATTGTAGATGAAAGGGAAGACACATGGACCCTTGGGGCTGTCATCTAATCCTGGGAAAGGGGGCATACAAAGACACACCGTAGGTCAGTATTGTCTCTCTCAGCCTTCCTTTCATTCGGTGATTCTAAGTAGAGATGGGCACGAATCAAAAAAATGGTGTTTCGTTTGTCGTTTGTCGTTTAGGGGGTCCATTTCGGTTCGTTTCCGTTTTTCGTGAATTTTTGCAAAAAATTCATTTTTCATTTCGTTACGTAATGAAATGAAAAAACGAAAATGAAAACGAAAAACTGCTCGTTTCATGCCCATCTCTAATTCTAAGCCTTGGGTCTCCAGATATTATCAGACTGCCTTCCTAGAAATCTTGCCCAGCATAGCTAATGGTGAAGGCTTCTGGGAGTTTTAGTCCAATAATATCTGGGGACCCAAGATTGGGGACCACTTTTGTAACTGACATTCTCCAAATGCATTGGGCTACAATTTCCATAATCCCAACCTCTGACCCATCATGCTGTTCTTATCCAGTCTTATGACCTTTTTTTGGTAGGAATAGAAAATAATTTTGGTGATTTTCAGAGTCCCCTTATTTCCCAACCTCAAGATTCGTTGGAGAGAGGAATGCAGCACATCTCGAAGGTGTGTGCATTTGTGAGGTTTACAGCAGAGTTCACGCATAGGAAAGGCGTGTCCATTTTTAGAACATGGATTCCTAAAATGTGTACAGTTGAAAAAAATGAAATCAGATGCACTTTAGTCAGTGGGGAACACATGAACAAATGCACCAATAAGGGAAGGTGCATAAATAAATTTAAAGACTACAGAAACTGCATATGGAAAATATTGGTGGGTTTCAGACAAATGCAACAAAATCATGGCACAGAATTCTTCACATGTCTGCTTCCCAAGCCTTATGCCCCGACTCCCAGCCTAATTCTAGTACCATCTTCCTCCTTGGGTGTAGGGTAAGGCTCAGTTTGTTCAAAATTCTGATGGTTTAAATCAGTGGATCTCAACCTGTGGGTCCCCAGGTGTTCCTGGACTGCAACTCCCAGAACTCATGGTGAGCTCAGCTAGTGATGAAGAGTTCTGGGAGTTGCAGTCCAGGAATATGTGGGGACCCACAGCTTGAGAACCACTGGTTTAAATTGCTTTGGATTACATTGCCTTGGCAGAAGGACTAGCACCCTGGACAGCTCCTGCTAACCTTTGTAGCTCACTCCAGGCACAACAGAAGAGTGCCTGGTTGACGTTTCTGTAGCGCACCAAGCAAATGAACACCTACTATTCGTAGCAGGTTCCAGTGATCTTACTTGTATCTGCACAATAGCTCCACTTCTCGTCTTTGTCATAGCTCCCTGTGGTGGCACACCAGTATCTCCCATTCTTAGCAGGTGCATTGGTACAGGTGTAGAAGGTCTGTTTTCCCAGAGTAAAAGGGAAAACACAAGGTTGGCCTTTGGAACTCCCTTCATATTCTGTAGAGGCAAGGAAGAAGAAGACACGTTGAAACATGGAAAGAGCCTTGATAGATCATATGTATATAGTCTATTTAGTCTAGAATGCTTACAAAGTAGATGAGCAGGTGCTCCTGGGAAGCTCAAATCACAATGTAATGGTCATTTTCTATCATTTTCAACAGGTGTGTTGTGGCACCCTGATTAAACTGCTATTAGAACATAAGAACATAAGAAGAGCCATGCTAGATCAGGCCAAAGGCCCATCTAGTCCAGCTTCCTGTATCTCACAGTGGCCCCACCAAATGCGTCTGGGAGTGCATGAGACTAGATCTCTGTCTCCTGATACCACTCCCCTGCATCTGGTCCTTGAAGTACCCCGGTTTCAAGCCTGGAGATTACACATCTCCATCATGGTTTCTAACCTGTGATGGACTTTTCCTCCAGGAATCTCTCCAATCCCCTTCTGAAGGCATCCAGGCCAGATGCCATCACCACATCCTGTGGCAGGGAGTTCCACAGATCAACCATATGCTGGGTAAAAAAAATATTCTTTTGTCTGTTCTCACTCTCCCAGCCCTCAATTTGAGTGGATGTCCCCTAGTTCTGGTATTTTGTGAGAGGGAGAAGAGCATCCATCTATCCACTTTACTCATGCCCTGCATTATTTTGTATGTCTCAGTCATATCCCCCCTCAGGCGCCTTTTTCCAGATTAAAGGGCCCGAAATGTTTTAGCCTTTCCTCATGAGGGAGGTCCCCCTTATTGGAGGACTTTGGTTGTACTACACCCAAACTGTGCTTATGACCTGAGGTTCAATCCCCAGAGCCAGCTCAATGTTGACTCAGCCTTCTATCCTTCCCGAGTTGGTAAAATAAATTCCCAGCTCTCTTGAGGGGAGGGGCATAGCATGCATAATTAAATTGTAAACCACCCAGAGACTGCTTTAAGTGCTGTGGGGTGGTATATCAACTGCACACTTTGCTTTGCTTTTTGTTCCCCAACAGTGAGCGTTTGAAAGCATGATGTCTTTAATTCCAGGACAGAAAATATATTCTCTGTAAATCTGGTGATCCCCTTTTGTGATTAGCAGACCATAAACAAAAGTAACTCCTGCAGCACAGGGGAAACATAGGAAAGGGTAGCAAAAATTTCGGCTTCCACTGAAGTAAGGATCAAAAGGGAGGTTGATCTCTCGACCATTTCTAAACAGGCAGAGTCCCCTTGGCTGCATGGTCCAGAGGTCAAGTCAGTGATGGTCAGGGAAGATGAAAGAGAAGAGGGGAAACAAACAACTGGAAGCAAAAAGAGAAGAGGAAAGGGCAGGACTTTGCTAACTGGATAATGCAAATGAAGGTGCTTCTCTTAGGTTCTAAAAACCTCCCTCCCACTTATATCCAGTGGTACAAATCTCAGCAATATAATTATAGTACAGTAATTCCCCACCTATTGCGGATGTTAGGGACCTGACCCGACACACAATAATTGAAAATCTCCAATATGCAGATGCTGGGTCGGGTCAGGACTGGGGCGCTTCTCTGTGGCCTCCTACACTTACCTGAGGCCTGACACTGCCCCACTAGAAGTGCAGAAGTTGACTTTAATCTTTCAACTATTGCACTTGAACTTGTCTCCCAAGAGCTTGGTGTTAAGCCCCAGCACCTGCTGGTTAAAGAGAGTGCCTCACTACACTTGATGGTATGGATGGCTTTGTTAAACAAGAAGCAGCAGTGTACAGATATGGCAGGCCAGAGGAAACAAAAAGGTGTGTAGATTTTGCAGGAAGGACATAGTAATGTAACCAAATCGGATGAGTAGCAAACGTTTCAATCTCTCAAGAAAAGAAGTCCAGTTGCCATGACTCAACTTCTAGATCAGTGGTTCTCAACCTGCGGGTCCCCAGATGTTCCTGGACTGCAACTCCCAGATATCCTGGCCAGATCAGCTAGTGATGAAGACTTCTGGGAACTGCAGTCCAGGAACATCTGGGGACCCACAGGTTGAGAACCACTGTTCTAGATAAACTCGCCTGGATGACTGAAAATCTTCACAAACTCAATTTGTAGGATTGCCATGAGCTGATAGTGACCCAACAGCACATAACAGCAATAAGAAGGAATATATTTTTGCGTCATGCTGTGCCTTACCTTGAGGGGAACATTGCTTCCATTTACTATCTATGTTGTAGTTAGCTGTTGTGGCACACCACGGTTGTCCATCAGAAGACCCCTCTGTAGTACATGCTGAGTAGGATTTCTTCTTGTAAATGAAGGGGAAGACGCAAGGACGAGACTCTGAAGAGAAGGTGCAGTGGGAGGAGTAGAATAAATTTAAGATGAGCTGTATAATATGGAAGGTGTAGAGTGAAGAAGGTTGATAGGGGCAAAAACAATGCATTGAAGAGGCACTTTATGGATACTATGTACCACAAAAAAAACCCACAAATAAAAAAGTTTGATGTATTCTCGAAGGTATTTTTGAAATGGGTTTGAGATCAATCCTAAATTCTCACTCGAACATACAAGTACTACATTGTAGTTTGGAGATATTGTGAGAAGATTCATTGTTCCTAAACAACAATGCTAGGAAGGGATGAAGGCAAATAGGCAACAGAAAAAAAAGAGAAAGATAAAACATGAGTGTTGTTGACTCAATAAAGCCGCCATGGCCTTTTGTTTGCAAGACAGAAATGGGACCTTTTGGAGATCGTTACTTGACTGGGTTGGTCATAGGTAAGAAGCAACTTGACAGTGTGCAAAACCATTAGTAAAATGGAGTGGTGGCTCCATGAAGCTAGAGGAATGGGGATGATGATCCTGGAGCAATTTAGTTCTGTTGCTCCAGCCTTAAATTCAACAAAACTCTGCAAGGATCCGAAACATTAACAAGAAGCATACTGCTCATGCATCCACTACAAATGTAGAGTGGTCCCAGGCTGACCCTAACTTAAAAAATATTCCCACAACCACATTGACCTGTTGGCCTTTGTTATACAGATGGATACTGTGGTGTGAAACATATATAATTCACATCCACCCTTGTCGCTTGAAACAACTGCTGGGGAAAAGAGAGAGAGGTGTTGACACTCAAGTTGTCCAAAGGAAGAAGTCATTGCTCAAACCACAGTTGTAGCTTTGATGACTCAGAAAATTGGCCTTTGTCTTGGAGAAAAGGCAAGAATGTTTCTCTATTCATAGTTTTTGGAGTTCTATGAAGCTATAATTCCAATCCTGGTAGCTACAGAAAAAAATCCTGTTTTTGTACATCACATTAGACCACGGCATCATGTCTTCCTGCTCTTCCCCCCTTACGTCAACTCTTCCAAAGCAGATTTTTGAAAGAGCAAGGCCTTTTCTTCCCATTTTAACCCATACCTGAGAGATCACAATACGCCCGTTTCTGATCCACATCATAGTTGCTGCTGAGAGAACACCAGAGTCGCCCAGATGGTTCTCCATCTGTTGTGCAAGTGGAGTAGGACTTGAACTTGTAGGTGAAAGGAAAAACACAAGGCCCTTGGGAATTTGCGGCTAATCCTAGATGCAGAGGAATACATGAGAGTCTTTGTGTCAGAGGGATGGGAATTCCTTATACAACATGGAGCAGTGGGATTTTGCAAAACAGTGGCATCAGATACTGAGAACCTTTAGGGGAGGCCAATTTTCCTCTGCCATAACTCCCAGTACGTCCACTCACTTTGGAGGTAAGGATAGGCCTCTGTATTATTCCTGTATTTGCCTCCCAAGAGAGGCTATGAGAATATTGTGAAGGAAACCCTTCCATCAGGAAAACGATGCTCTTGTGTAGAGGATCCATGGGGTCATATTGCTGAGACGTGATTAATGGGGAAAGTTATGTCATCTGTCCCCTCATATTTCTCATTCTCATTTGTATTTAGCTGTCATCTTGGAGAAGTGGGTTTTCCCAACACATATATCATTGTGAGCCACTTGTGTTGGAATACAAAATATATTCAAGTTATTTGGTCCTGAATGGGGAATTTAAAATGGTCATAAAATTTGCTAGAACTGCATTATCAGCTTTTGTATGCAGTTTTCAGACAAGTGTCACCTGGATGATTAGGCATGTAGAATTATTAATGCATAGGTTCCACCTAAGTTGCATTCAGGTTGCAGGTAGTCTGGGGCATGCAAACTGGGTGGATGTCACAGAAATATTGGCCAGAGTGGATTTCACAGACATTTCTACAAGGGACAGCACTTTGGACTCTAGGTCTGAAGTTTCTATATTCTACCAATTCACCTCCACCTATCGCTATCTTCCAACATTTCACAAGATTTTTTTTCTGCTCTGCATAGTCTTTCACCCCAATAAAAACAGCTATCACCCACTCAGGAACCCAGACCTTCTCCCTCCTTCACTTTCAATGTTCCAAGAATCTCCTTGAGCAACCCCAACACACTTCATTTAGATCCCTCTAAGATTCTTACTGGTGTCAGAACAGTAGCTCCATCTCCTATCTTTATCATAGCTCCCCGTGGTGGAACACCAGAACCTCCCATACAATGCATTTTCATCTGTGCAGGTGTAGAAGATCCGTTTTTTGTAGACAAAGGGAAAGGTGCAGTTTTCCCCACCAGAATTACCTCCATATTCTAAAGAGAGAGGGAAAGAGTTGTTGTTATACCAATTGGAATGTGTGGTTTCATTCTTTCAGAGAGCCCTTTGGAGAAATACTTTTCTGTGATCCTTTGCAAGGATAACCGGGTTTTCAACACACTCAGGGCAGGAAACTTGCTAAGTTTCAGAAAGTATAATCCCAGCCTTGTATTTGCCTGCTTCCTTTGATTGTGTCAGCCCAGACATTTGGATGAAAACAGAATTCGATGAAATACATATGAATTATTTTCACTCAGACATAAGCACTAACTAATCTTCCATTAGGTTCCACAAGAGGCCCCTCCTAAAAAAAACTACACCTCCCAGAAAGCACTGCAGCAGCTTGCTTGTTGATTTACAAATCAATCACAAGAAACAGCAATATTTCATTCACAGGAGTTACTTTCAATGAGATTCAACACCTCTCACCGTAAGGAGCACAGTTTTTCCATTTGCGATCCCTGTCATAGTTTGCTGTTGTGGCACACCACAAATTCAGCTGAATATTGCCAGCTTTGGTGCAGGACGAGTAGCTTTTCTGCTTGTATATAAATGGGAAGACACAAGGTTGAGGAGCTGAAAAGAAAACACAAGAGGTGACCAGAAAGGGGGTTGTTGCCACTCAATGGAAGTGGCACAAAACAAGATCGAGCTAAGAATACATTGTGTATTTCATTGTGGAGTAGGAGCCCATTTTATTTATTTATTTATTTATTTATTTATTTACTTATATGCCGCCCGTCTTCCAAAGGAACTCCGGGCAGTTTACAACAGAACAATAACAATAATAACACACAATATAATAAAAGGGAAAAAACAATAATAATAAATCGTAATAAAACTACAATAAAAAAAATTCACTGGCACGAGGCGGGGACACCTCTTCCATTTGTATGCTGAAGGAAGACAATTCCTTCTTTTAACAGTATCTTGTCTGAAGGGGGTTTCCTTCCCATTCTGATTTAAGGATAATTCAATCTTTCAGACAAAAAGCCCTCCAGTTTATGAATGTGGGGTATTGTACTTCTGTACCCATGATTCAAAAGACCACAAATTGGAGCAAAATTGCTGCATAGTCTCATGTCCTCGTTGCCAGCAGGAAAAGGGTTGCTAAGCTTTACAGAGCAAAAGGCAGGCTGAATGTTGGCAACACCAATAACAGCAGTCAAGATGGTCTACAGCAGGGCTGTTCAACTTTGAACAGCCCGCAGCCTACCTGAAGCTCCAGAACATCCCCGTGGTTGACTCTTTGAGCTCCTGGATATACCTCTGGTCTCTTAAGAAGCACACATGTACCATATGTGCACGTGCACAATTCGCCAGTGGTCCGAATTAGGAGTGCAGAGAGTCCTACAAAGAAGCCAAGCGAGGAGGTGGGGCTTCTTGGCAGCAGGTAGGGACATGTTTTTGCCACTGCCGCCCAGGATGGGAGGAGAGCGGCATAATGCATGCACCCACACTCACAACTCAGTGACGGCTCACAACAATGGTGTGGGGGGTTGGTGATCCAGCTGGGAAGGAAGGGAGGGGGTGAGCCCCAGGGGCCCGCTATAAGCACTAGTGCAGGCATGTCCAAAGTCAGGCCCAGGGGCCAAATGTGGCCCGTTTTCAAATTTCAAGCAGCCCGCAGCTTCTTCTCCCCTCCGGCTCAGCCTGTTACGCATCCCCGCCAGCTGGCCCCTCCCTATACTTGATGGAGACATCAGCTTGCAGTTTTATGGTTTGCCTGCCCTCCCTGCCTCCATCTGTTCCCCCAGCTACCTGCCCAGCCTACCTGCTCCTGGCTCCATTGCTGTAGCATCCTCCCTGCTTCCTTGCATGTTCTAGAGGCTAGTCCAAAGTCCAGGCAGGGGCTCATATGCAGCTGAATGGTCGGCCCCCATACATATTCACTTCACCAAATCTGGCCATTCTTGCAAAAAGTTTGGACACCCCTGATATACAGTATACATGTGGGGCGTGGTGGCTCAGCAGACTCAGGCTTCCAAAAACTGTTGGCTGCAGAGTCAGCAGCTCGGCCGTTCAAATCCCGGGTGCCATGCAACAGAGTGAGCTCCCGCTGTTAGCCCCAACTCCTGCCAACCTAGCAGTTCAAAAGCATGCAAATGCAAGCAGATAAATAGGTACCGCTGTTATAAGCGGGAACGTAAAACAGTGTTTCCTTGCAGCCACGCCGGCCATGTGGCCATGCACTTGCACAACACTGGCTCTTGCGGCTTGAATATGGAGATGAGCACCGCCCCTAGAGTCAGACATGACTAGCATGCATGTGCGGGGGGAAACCTTTACTTTTTTATACATGGAAAATCTAAAAGAGGTTGTCCAGAATTTTGTCGTCTGGTACCACTAGTGTGCTGATGACACCCAACGCCTTTGGCTGTTTAAGATCTTTCAGGAGGCTCTTCTTTCAAACTCCTGTGTGTGTGGTGACTTCTACTTAAAACTGTACTAGGTATAATTTCATGCAAATCAGTAACCTCTTTTCATCTTCTTATTGGGTAATGGGTAAGTGGCGTCACTATGTATCAATCACTTTTTAATTACCTGTTTACACCTGGCCTTAAATTAGTCCCAGATTTAGTACTCCTTATGAAAACTTCCCTCCCTGTCATATTTCAGCTAGTAGAAAAATGCAATTGTATTCAACCAAAAATTGCAAAAATGCTATTTCCTTGCTTGCTTCAGAAAATGCTTTTAGAAAAGCAAATGTCACTCTTTTTATTTCTGTGTTTTTCAATTGTTTCTTTTTTATGCCTTCAATCACTTATGTTTTCATTTGTATTCATCATTGAGCCTTGTTTTTAAGAGAAAGGATGGGCAAACTGAAGAAATAAATCATGTTGTTGTGTAGACATGCCCATTGTGATTTGCAGGTCCAAGATTCATCCATGTTGATTGAGATTAAAGCTTCATTAGCTAGTTAATAGATGAGTCTTGCCTTTCACCAATGAGCTCATGGGTCTCTTTGTCTTCTTAATCAACCTTCTCACAGCCTGTCAGGGAAGCCAAACTGACTCACTTATAACAAGTATCTGGTCACAGTAACCTAGCAGGATATTTTATCATGCTATTACCAATGAGTGGGATAGGTGCCTTCTACCTCATATCCCACAGCGTTGTGAAATGAGAGGAGAACCTCTAAGAAACAGGAACACAAGAAACTACCTTAGAAAGTGTCAAATTATATAAATCCATCTAGTAGTCCATTGTTCCCAAACTCTGACTGACAGAAGCTGTTCAGAATTTCAGACGAAATCTCTTCCTAGACAAACCTAGTTTTATCAGATGGTCTCCCATCCAGGTACTGCTGAGATCAGCTGTTCAGGCAGTACAATTGTGCATTGTTCACAGTCACAGACTAGGCATTATTATTCATTGGCAAGAGTTTTAGGTTTGCATCATATATGCCATGACTGACTAATACAGTATGCCATCATGTATAATATTCCCAACATGGCCAAAATCCTGGACGCAGATTAAAACTGGGACAAGCCCTGCCCAAAAATTAAAATGGAAGGGTGGCAATTGCAGTCTTAACCTATAGAGACAATGAACTCTTGAGAAGGGGACCACCCAGTGTCACTCCTTTCTGTATCACTTTCCACACTGGCGGTCGTCTCAACAGGATGATTGTGTGAAGGGAGATCATGGGAGACAGCCCCTAGACTCGGGGGAAGCTCTTTTCTTCATGTGAGAAAAACTACAGCAAGAAAAGGCAAGTTGGGATCTTCTCAGCTCCACCCAAGAAGAACTGGCCAGATCACTCATTTGAGCCAGGCTGGCCATCTGCAGGTACCAACCCTGAGGGAGGCCCAGAAAGTGGCAACAAGGAACCAGGCCTTCTCAGTGGTCGCACCCCACTTATGGAATCAGGTTCTGCCTGGCGCCCTCGCTACAAGCCTTTAAGAAATTACTGAAAACCTGGCTTTATAGGTTGGCCTTCCCTGATCATTCCATTTCAACTTCTTAATATAAATATGGTGCTACTCTTCTTCTCCACCTTATCATAATTCTTTATCAGCTCTTTTTCTTTTGATTTGAATTTTATTTTGAATTACTGAATGGTTTTAATTTATTTGTGCTTACTTGCCCTTGTTTGATTGATGTCATGTTGGTTTTGATTTATTAGTTTATTTACTATTTTATGATGTATAATGTGTTTAATTGTATTTTGTTTGTTGTGAACTGCCCAGAGTAGCTTTCTGCTAGGTGGTTGTGGTATCTAAATAAATAAAGTGTTTTGCTTATATACTGCCCCATAGTGCTTAAGCAATCTCTGGGTGGTTTACAATTTAATTATGCAGACTACACATTTATTTATTTATTTATTTATAAATTCCTTTCATGTGGTTTTCAATGAAGTAGTTGTCTTAATCTGTGCGAGTATATCTGGGGGGTGGGGAACAAACCAAACAAAGCACACAGAAGCTTAGCAGCACCTTAAAGACAAACTCTTTTATTTCATTCTGAACTTTCATGGATAAATCCACTTCATCAGACGTACGAATTAGAGTGGAATGAAGCCAAACTACCTGTATATACAGTGATGGCTCAAGGAGGTGACAATGGCCTTTCTGGCACATGTAATTAACTGGAAGAATGTTGATTGCATAATGTCTTAGTTTAAGTGGATGTTTCCATATTTGCTGTCAGGTGAGAAAGCAACTAAGGAGTCCTTCTATAGCCAACCCTACAGCCAACAGCTGGTGATGGATTTAGTGATCTAACAAAGGTATCACTCTCCCTTGGTTTTGGAAGATTTGCCAAAGACTGTGACCCATGCAAAAAACTGTAGGGACAACTGTTTAGGCTTATAATGAAATCAGGAACCTTGGTTAATGCTTAGCCCTTTTGATACACCCAGGAATTTGTGTATGAATCTGATTTCACTTGCATCACTTATAATCATGTTGTCTAGGTGGGGTTTTTATTTCTGTACCAGAAATCTTTGGATCATTTATAGAATGTACTGGAAAACTAAAGTGTTCTAAAATAGTTTTTTTTTCTGTTGCCGTTTTGATACCAGGTATATGTCCATTAATTTCCTTGTGTTCAGATTGTCCTATCATCCTATCAAGAAGGGCATTGCTGGCAAAGGATGGCATGGATCACATTATCAGGTAAACTAATCAATCAGCCTCTGATGTTGCGGGTGGGCAATAATTGCACTGCCAGAGTAAATGCAGGAATAGAGTTGGCATCTAGGATCATGGCAGAGTTTGATCCCGGTCCCCAAATTCAAGTTGTGTGTCAAGAGTGTTTTGAGATAAGGGCCTGTCTGTAAGTACGTACAGGCCATTCACCAAGAGGAATGGAACTGAAAAAAAGTGCAGAAGAAAGTGACTAAAATGATTACTGGACTGGAGGACCTCCCTTATGAGGAAAGGCTAAAACATTTGGGGCTCTTTAGTCTGGAAAAAGGCTCCTGAGGGCGGGGGGATATGATTGAGACATACAACATAATACAGGGCATGAGTAAAGTAGATAGAGGGACTTGCTTCTCCCCCTCACACAATACCAGAACTGGGGGACATACACTCAAATTGAGGGGGGGGGATAGTGAGAACAGACAAAAGAAAATATTTTTTCCCAGTGTGTTGTTAGTCTGTGGAACTCCCTGCCACGGGATGTGGTGATGGCACCTGGCCTGGATGCCTTCAAAAGGGGATTGGACAGATTCCTGGAGGAAAAGTCCATCACAGGTTACAAATGGAGATGTGTAATCTCCAGGCTTAAAACCGGGGTACTTCAAGGGCCAGATGCAGGGGAGTGGTCGCAGGAGACAGATCTCTAGTCTCATGCGCTCCCAGAGGCATTTGGTGGGGCCACTGTGAGATACAGGAAGCTGGACTAGATGGGCCTTTGGCCTGATCCAGCATGGCTCTTCTTATGTTCTTATGTTCCTAATGTGTTCTTATCTAGAATGGATGGGGGATTGTTAATTACGTGTGTGAGTGGTTTCGGTTCTGAGCCTCTGGCTTGACTTTCCTTGCATATATAATATTTGAACTCAGCTTCTGGAGCCTAAATGGCACCCTACCCTGTCAAGTCAAGATTCATTGTTAATTCAAGATGCAGCATGAAAGCAATACTTTCGCATTACCACAGAGTGCTGTGTTTCATGCAGCAACCTGCCTTCCTTATGCTGCAATTGTATCAGTATCAATGGAATTTTTTTATCAGGAGCATGAACAAGGCAAGTTGCCACATGGAATGCTGCTGGGAAGGAAAGAGAAAACATCTCCTCCCAGCACTACTACAAACTGTAGTGTGAGAGAGGTGGAGTTTCCTTGTTGTGCTGAGTTGCGGTTTTGGTTTGTTTTGACAAGAGAACATGGCTGGAGGGAAGGGTAGGCTGTCTCTACATCCTGTGTTGTGGTACCAATGAAATAGGGAAGATTTCAGTAAAAAGTGATCACCATCTTCTGCTTCTCCTTCATCTCACTGTCATCTAACATGTTGCATTTAGAATCACATGTGGTTAGATAGCGCAAGACATTGCCAAAACCCATTAAATGGAAAGGAAAATGAGCACCTGCCTACCACTAAAAAAATTAATTTGGTCCCTTCTGTTGTGGCAGCAACCAATGCAGAACGCACTTACATATGCACTCGGTGTCATATGATTAGCCTTGTTTTAGTGCAACATGTTCCATGTGTTGATTCTCCAACAGGGCCTGGTAAGTAAACATACTACCTAGCTAACAAATAGAAAGATATACATCACACAATATTCATCCTGATGAGTCATCAAACTATAAATCAATCAGGATTATATATTCTTCACACCCATACAAGCCTACCAAAGTGGGCAGTCCTGATCTGTGGACACTAGCAAACTATATGCATTTTTAAGTGGCCTATAAAAGTATCATATCATCTTGCATTTGTCTTATAACCACAAAACTCTCTTTTATTTCAGTAAAACCATTAAGAGACTCATCATTGTTGGAAAGCAATGTGGAAATATTATTATTTTTTCAGACTCAATTGTATGCAGATCAGTCCCATTAAGAGCAAAACCAATGCCTTCATTATTTCTTGTCTAACTGAATATAGATCCAACCTATGGCACAGAAACAGACAAGCGAGAAAGTAGAATGCATTCCTGATGCACTCCTTCCCAAAGTTCCTAGTTAAACAGAAAGAGGTTTGGAATCTGGAAAAAAAATACACTGAAACCCAGTGGGAATCAGCTCAAGTCCCTCTGCACCAGCCAAATAGTGGTGTGCTGTCCTTGTCCTGCCTACATTTATGCCCGCACACTGGCAATTAGGTAATGACTGACCATGCCATATCCTTTCTACCCCTGAATTGATGATTGCAGGCAGCCACTTAAAATGAGTAATTGTGAGGTCACAGAATAATAACCCAAAGAGGTGAATGACTGCAAGGTGTATTTTTTGGAAATCCAAAGCCGCTGACACTGCAAGGTTGCACCTAGAACTCTCCAGATCAGAAGCCTGGTAGATTATGATAGTTTATTTTCTATGTGTCACAGCCCAGTGTAGAAAAGTGGTCAGAGCAACAGACTAGGATTCAGGAGACCTGGGTCTGAATCTCTGATCAGCATGGAATGCCACGGGGGAGTGTGAAATAGGTAAAGCCACTTCTTAAATATCTCACTTACTTTGAAAGGCAATAGATTTATACCAGTGTCACTGTAACTTGGTTCTAAATTGACAGCAAATAACGCAAGCAATCCCTCTACACTCTGTTCTGCACCCATATGTCTAGTCCTGGTTCTCCTGCATGTTATTGCTCCTCTTCCTAAGATATAGTTGTGATCCATGGAGCCAGGCATCTGTCTCTCTTATATTATGTTTTCCCTTCTTATACAGCATCCCTGACAACAAAAGGCTTACTTAGTCTTTGGTATTCTGGATCCTGTTATATTTTTCTCACTCAAATATATACAGTCTAATGATAACTACACATATGTTTGTGTCACCCAGGTTCCATTGTCAGAGGTCTACAAAAATGAGAGATAAGGGTTATTTTAGTCAAGTTCAAAGGAGATACAACACATGACAGCAAATATTCCTTACCTATACATGTTGTGAGCAGTGGTAGCAGCACCCAGCCATATATGAGAGAAGCCACAATAGAAGTCATGTCTTGTCTAAGAAGGGCTGGCATGAGGTGTGCCTTCTTTATAAGCTCCATTGGCCACTCCTTCCTCCTGCAGCTAGTAATTACTGGTGTCTTTGTGTCTTCAACACCCACATTACTGCTAAGGGTTGGTCATTCCTTTGTTAAACAGAAATAGTCCAGGACAACGTGATACTATTTAATCTGTGAGAGCTAGTAATTAAGAAATGATGATGCTTTGATAGATGGAAGAGTTCTCTGAAGGGGATATCTCACTAGACTTCGAGATGGCTTTGTAGCCGAGAAAACGTAATAGGTGTGTAACTGAGAGATGCAAGCATCCAATAAGGAGAGATGAAAGTCACGGGTTATAACTGGAGTTAGCAAGAAAGGGCGAGGCAGCCCTGAAGGCAATCCACTTGAGGGAACTTCTGCATTCTAAGAATGCCTTTTGGACCCTGCTGGTCCTTGGATGCATATGTCAGTTGGGAGAAAATAGAACATTTCAGATTTCACATATTGGCATTCTATCTTAAACTTTAAGTGCTATCTTATCCAAGGGAACTGTGAAACAAGTTATACGTTAGAGATAGGCCACCATTAGGAGCTGAAACCAGGTATTGCCATAAAGATGTGATGAAAGAAGCCTGCAGAAGTGCCAGTTCATCATCTGAAGACACCACAGGGATCCTCCACTCCATCTGTGTGTGTTGTGTCGTTACAGTCGTGACCGACTCTACGTGACTCCATGCCCATGTAGTTTTCTTGGCAGGAGTACTGGAGTGATTTGCCAGTTCCTACTCCAGGTGCCTACAGCACCTGGTATTCCCTGGTGGTCTCCCATCCAAGTACTAACCAGGGCCGACCCTGCTTAGCTTCCGAAATCAAGCGAGATCGGATGTGCTTAGGGCATCTAGGCAGCTCCATCTAACACCAAATTAATCTTTGTTGGTAGTTTGTGTGCCTCACTCACTTAAAGGAGACTTCTAGGCAGACTATTGCCCTCCCCAGACCTTCCAAAATTGCTTGCTCCTGTTGGCTGTTGCAGGCTATTCATTTTCTGTAACTGGGAAAGAAATTAGGGGAGTGGGGAGACCCTTAACTGTGTTCTAGACAAATGGTTTCCAGACTTCAGTCCCTCCGTGCTCTTGGACGTCAGCTCCAGCAAAGTTGGTGGTGAAGGCTTCTGGGAATTTTAGTCCAGTAGCATCTGAGGACCCAAAAGTTGGAAATCACTGCTCTGAAAGAAATGGCTTGAGGGAGGACAGGCTTTATGAAGAGTGATGAGTGCTGGCACTCTCTGTTTGTTTGTATGTAAGTGTGTGTAGCTGTATGTGCATGCACTTGAGCTCTTTCTCCCTTAAGAGGCTACATCTCTGAAACACACAACCTATAGATATGCCACTCCATCTTTAGAAGAATGTCCACAGGGGATAAGCCCAATCAAATCCTTCTATCATTAAAAAAAAATTAAAACTTGCTAGATGCAGAGGAAAAAGCACTGCTTTGGGAGCAAAAAGGCTTGGAGCAAATCAAATAAGCCTTTTTAGAGAGTAGAAATGTTTCAAATTTACCCATTTAGAAACTGGGCAAATCCTGCGGTACTTGGCCATGGAGTCACCCTCTGATTAAGCAGGGCACTGTTCTCTTTTGCTCTTAGGAAACAACTTAGGAAGCAGGATTTTCAGGAAGATTTGGAAAAGGAGAAGGCATGCAGGTTAGTGTTGAAGGGCATTTTTATTCCCAACTATGAAAGTTATCAAAACAGAAGAAATGCAGTCGTTCCGTTCATCTAAGTACTGTTTTTGCTTCACCCTGTTTTTTCCAAGTCCTTAATGTCCAAGGACAAATCATGAACATCTCAGAATGGCTGGCAGTTGGTTAATCAGTTGTACGGAGAAGAGCTGGAAAAAATAATCAAGAGACACAGAAAAATTCAAAACAATTCCCAGCCCTTTCATCGGGGTGGCATGTCGATTACACACTGAAGTGAATGTAGAACTCAGGAGATGATACTGCAAAGACCCAATCTCTGTGACAAAATGACAGATTGAAGTTTATTTCCCCTCTCTATATGTAGCACATTGCAAGGTGCAGCAACATGTGACATAACATCAACAAGACTCCCAGGTTTGACTTCAGCATCCCCAATACAAGTATCTCAGATAGAACTGTTTTTACTGGAAAGGATCCTCAAAATACTTCACATAGAGAGTGAAGAGAATTTGCAGTTTGAGTAGTGCGATTATTCATACGATAGTGTGGAGCTTGGATAGAATAATTAATGAAATACTGTTTGATTTGGACGGGTGGTCGCCACTAAATTGGACCCTTTGGGACAACTTTGGTACCCTTGACATGAATATTGTTATTGTGGTGTGCCATTAAATCACATAAAAGATATAGGGGAATCAGTGGGGATTTCTAAACTCTGCTGCTGCTGTTATAGTGTTTTTTATTTATTGTTTTTAAATGTTTGATTTTTGCTATTTTTAGTATTTCATGTTGTGAGCTGTTTTAATATATCTGTCTTGTTATTATTTTTTTCTGATTGTGTTGAATTATTGCTGTAAGCTGCCTTGGGTCCCTTTGGGGAGAAAGGCGGCATAGAAATAAAGTTTATCATCATCATCATCATCATCATCATCATCACACAGCAGACAAGATAACTATGCTGGATTTTGTATTACAAATCACTAGTCGAACGCTTGCCAAGAGTTTAGGACTACGTGATGTATTGGTGAACTTTGCGAGCAGAGCCCAGTAAGGTGGCTTTCTGCAGCTGACTGATGATGATAATGATGATGATGATGATTTAAGGTCACATGAGCTATTCAAATAATGGTTTGTCAGTGCCACTTTTCAGTGGATTTCCATGGCTAGGCAGGGATTTGTACCCAGGTCTCCTGAATTCTAGTCCAATGTTCTATCCACTAGACCTTGTTGGCTTTTAAAATGCTAAATATTATTCCTTGCACAATGCAAGTTTTATGGGGAATTCTGCTTCTGTACACATGGCACATGGTTTAGAAACTAAGTGCTCTGTTTGTGAACTATATGTGGATTTCCTCACCACCATCGATTCCTCTCAGCAAGATGCAGCTTCCACCTTTGGATCTGCAGATCTTAGTTTATATCAGACAGGCATTCTATACCTCTAATGAATTATGTCTTGTCTTGTGCTGGAATCACTTTGTTTGCAGTTTCTCTGTAGTTGGTGGGTCTACCTATACTAGAACATATCTATCCAATTTAAAATGTTAGATATCCAACTTAAACGTATCTATGCAACATATAGTACTGTATATATCCAACCTAAAGTTCCCAATTGCTAGGAAACTTCAGCAGTAATAATGGTGGGGTGATTTCATTTTGATTCATTTTCCCCGCCTAAATAGACTTTATGGAGAAATCTCAGTTTAAGAATTATGAAGGGCAGAAGATCAAGTCTAAGAGTTATAGGGTGGTGTCACTGAATGAAATGCAATAAGTATTACTGGTCCACTCAGCCTCCAAAGGCTGGCCCAAAGGAGCAGGGAAGGAGTCCATGTGGGCAGAGAGGAGAATTAGCCATCAGGGCTAAATATTTCTCTGTTACAACAGCACTTCTGTGGTCAAACAAGAAATTACTGTGGGTGGCATGAGACATGCCAAAAGTGCTTTAGAAATCACCTTAGGGAAAGAGGAAGTCTTCCTCTCAAGGTTCATCAGGTTCTCTTCACATATCAGCCTGATACCATGATGGCCCTCATGGCACCTAGCCTAATAATATGTCTTCATGCATTTCTAGATGAACTAGTAGACAGTGCACTGCAAATAGATCTCATCTGGACACAAGCCAATCTCGTGGACTAAAAACGCCACACCTCTGACTCCTGACTGAAGATTTATAGACAAATAGGGTAGATGCCCTAAGCACATCCGATCTCACCTGCTTTTGGAAGCTAAGCAGGGTCGGCCCTGGTTAGTACTTGGATGGGCGACCACCAGGGAATACCAGGTGCTGTAGGTCCCTGGAGTAGGAACTGGCAAGCCACTCCAGTACTCCTGCCAATAAAAACTCCATGGACATGGGGTCATACCAGGCAAGTAGTTATCTGTGTACACAGGGCTGGCGCTAGGTTTTTTTGCGCCCTAGGCGAGGGGTGGCAGGTGGGGCGGGCGGGGGTGGCAGGTGGGGCAGGGGGCAGTGGGTGGGGCAGCAGCAGCAGGGGGTGGGGCAG
>JAHTLZ010000111.1:17154981-17170023 GCA_023846285.1 Phrynocephalus versicolor | reverse complement strand
ATCATCATCATCATCATCATCATCATCATCATCATCATCATCATCATGGCTTCACAAAAACAAATTGTAGGCCTTAGGGGAGACTTCAGTAATCCACTCACCCACATAAAGTTTTTCTTTTTGAAATTTAGCATGTCTTTTCTACATGAGTGGTACATTTCTGTTGTAACACAGAGGAAGGCTTTTTCTCTGTATAAACCTCAGACCTCCATATGCTGCATTTGAGAAGCGCTTGGAAGGTTATTTTGAAAACCATTAGGTAGAGGTCAAAATCGCACCCCCAAATAAATTAGTAGCCACTTTAGTTCATTTTTGTAAGTACTATAATTCAAAAATAGATAAAACTGTTGAGCTTTGATACAAAGCATGCTTAGGCAGTGAGCCCCCTTATAGAACTACAAAAGTAACTAAAACAGTTCCAGGTATATGGCATGAGAAGAGTATTCCTTAATAATGTTGATATCATAGTGTAACATAATTGTGCATAGGATGCACAAAAGAACAAACAGCTTATTCGTTTAAAATAAGCAATTTCCAAGTGCTGGTTCACAGAGATGCATTGCCCCTCTCACACACACACACACATGCCTTCTGCCACTGTTCCCTTTTGTCCTACCTGTTGGCTCACAGTACGTCCACTGCAAATCTTTATTATAGTTCATGGTGAGAGAACACCAGGGCTTCCTGCCATACATCCCATCCGTTGTGCACGACAGATAGATCTTGTGGTTGTAGATGAAAGGAAACACACAGAGGCTCATGGGATCAGCTTCTGATATGGAAGGAAGGAAGGAAAGGAATATTCAAAGGAGACCATGGTTGTTGTGAACTTTCAAGGTGAAAGCTAAGCAACCAGCCATGTACAGCTGGCCTGGTATGTGCTAAGCACTAGGGGTGTGATGATGAATACTCAGCAAAAGGTCTCGTTCTCATTAATCTCCCGGTCACAAAGAGCAGTGAAGAACAACAGGGGGCTCAGCAAACTCTAGTTAGTACAATGGTTCCCAACCTTGGGTAACTCGGGTATTCTTGAACTGCAGCATCCAGAAATTCTGGCAGATACAGATGCTGGTGAAGGCTTCTGGGAATTGCAGTCCAGGAACACTTTGGTTGCCCAAGGTTGGGAACTACTTGTATGTGGGAACAGAGATCTCACATCTTCAGTCATGTGACCAAGAAAGAAGAAAGACCGGACTTTCACAATATCTGGAATCTTCCCCCAAGTGAGATACCGGCCTTAGACAACCAGAACCCAAACTTCACCAAACCTGCTTCGATTGTAGAGGAGAGTCATGGGAAGGAACTCTGAAAACCTTGCAACTGTAGTTGCCTTGAAGCCACTTTATATTTAAATTTTAAAATGTGCATGCATGTCAATTTTTCTGATTCCTCCCCTCTCTACCTACAACCACTAACCACTAGAGATGGGCACGACTTGGCGAAATTTTCGTTTCCGTTTCCGTTACTCGTTTCCGTTACACAACGGAAACGGTAACGACAATTACTCCGCCAGAACTCGAACTCGAACTGATAAACGATAAATTGGGTCTGCTTTGTCGTGTTGTTGTTCCTGGCATCGCGCGATCACGCAATGCCAAGCGGCACAGAAAAAAAGTTTTAAAAAGTAAAAAAAAAACAACCCGATTCCTGGCCAAAAAAGCAGGCGAAAATATTCCTGCCTGAGGGCACCTACCAGAGGGGTGGTTTCTGGGGGGGTGGTCCCCACTCCAGCCTCCCCCCCCTTTCCTGGGCTGCTGGTACCAGGGTGGGGGGGGCATCCTCAGTGAATCCATTTGCCATGCAGTGCGGGGGGGATCCAAAATGGCGACCGCAATTTTTTTTTTTTAATCGTGGTCCAAAAACCCACCAAAGCACCACAGAAACATGCGAAAAATAGCTATTTTAAATGCTTGAATTTTTACAGTAGCAGCAGTGGGTTTTTCTTGCAACAAAAGGTCTCCATTGATTTTATTTTGTTTTGTTTTATTTTTATATTTTTACACCTGCGCACGCGCAATGATGGGCTGGCCATGGGATGGGACCATGCAAATTTTTGGAGCCATTCCACCAATCGCATGGCCAGGTTTTGCTGATGCTGAAACTTGCTGGTACCAGGCTGGGAGGGGGCATCCTTGGCGTCTCCATTTGCCATGCGGTGCGGAGGGATCCAAAATGGCGACCGCAATATTTTTTTTTTAAATCGTGGTCCAAAAACCCACCAAAGCACCACAGAAACATGTGAAAATTAGGTATTTTAACTGCCTGATTTTTATAGTAGCAGCAGTGGGTTTTTCTTGCAACAAAATCCATTGATTTTATTTTATTTTTATTTTTTTACACCTGCGCACGCGCAATGATGGGCTGGCCATTGGACGGGACCATGCAAATTTTTGGAGCCATTCCACCAATCGCATGGCCAGATTTTGCTGAGACTTCTGGATGTGCCAGAGAGGGCATTAAAAGCCCACCAACCCTAAACCTAAGCCTAATCCTAACCCTAACCCTAACCCATACGCCAGTACACTGTGTTCTTAGTGGGCCAGAAGCACCCAGAGGTACAGCCCACTAACCCACCCTAACCTTAACCCTTACCCTAAGCCTAGCCCTTACCCCCTAACCCCATGCTCTGGGAACTGGAAGTCAAGTCGCGTTAAATCGCGCCAGTAACGACAAACGACAAACGACAAACAACACGATGAAACGACAAATTTTTGAAAAATTTCGCGAAAAACGGAAACGAGCCGAAACGGACCTGTCCCAAAAAACGACAACTCGAAAAAAAAAATCCTGGTCGTGCCCATCTCTACTAACCACCCCCCAAGAATAATCTTACAAAAACTGGGGAATTAAATAGAAAAAGTCCACTTGCACCCTCTAGTGGCCAATTTTAAAACACTTTAGTGGTAATAAAAATGATACAGTGAGAGGACCCTTGTATAGCAAACGGTTTGTATAACATAAAATTTGTACAACATAAAAAATTCTGGAGATAGGGGGAATTTGCTTAACATAATTGCCTATGGGGAAAATCTGTACAACATTAAATGGGATCACTCTGTTTTCAATGCATTCCTATGGGAAATTTGCAGAAAGGAAAATTTGCTTAACATATTAATTTCATTTGGAATGAATTAATTCCTGTATACAAGGTAGTACTACTGTAATTGTATGCTATTTATTCAGTTGCAGGCAAAAATCAAAGAAAAACAAAACAAAACAAAAGGCACAAACATGTGGCACCTTAAAAATTAACTTTCATATTGTAATATTACGTGGACACATCCACTTCTTCAGACATATAGCAGCAGAATGAGGTGTGTAATATAATATTCAGTTTTGACTTATAGAGACTCTTCTCAGGGTTTTCTAAGTATACTCAGAAGTGGTTTGCCCTTCTTCTGGGGGCACTCTGGTCTGTGCAGTTTGTCCAAGGCTACACAGACTGGCTGTTCTCTCAGGAGACACAATGGGAAATTGAAATCCCCACCTCTGGCTCTCCAGTCAGCTACCCAACTAATTAGTGAGCTATTCCACCAGTGGTGGGTTCTCAAAACATGACAAAACTGTTCCTCTCTCCCCTAAGCCTAGGGTACAAATGGGCTTTTTGAGCCAAAAAACAAAGCAAAAGCAAAGTGTGCTGTTTACATGCCACCCCATAGCATTTAAAGCATTATCTGGGTGATTTACAATTAATTATGCAGGCTACACATTCCTCACCTACACCCCGGGCATGTACAAGTTGTGTACTCATGTTATTGACCTTGGAAGGATGGAAGGCTGAGTGAACCTTGAACTGGCTACCTGGAATTGAACCCCAGGTCGTGTGCACAGTTACAGGTACAGTAAAGCAGTTTAACCACAGTGCCATGAGGCTCCTTGAAGTATTTTTAGCAAAAGGTGGGTGAGAGGCCAGATTTCGAGCTCTGAGACATTGCAGGCAGTGCACAAGGCCACATGCTATCCAATTGTGTCTTAAACCAAAGCACATACATATGCTACACTCTTACCTGTGGCATTACAGTACACCCATTGCTTATCTACATCATAGTTGCTAGTGTTGGCACACCACAGTTTCCCATCACTCATGCCTTCAGTAGTGCATGCATTGTAAGTGTTGCCCTTGTAGATGAATGGGAAGACACAAAATGGATTCGTTTCCTCTGGAACTGGCTCTGCATTTTTAAAAACAGAACTTGAGAGTAAGGATTTGCAGAAATTCGCACCCAGGGAATTAGCAGCTGGCACACCAGATTCAACATGCAGAAACAAAAAGCAGTACAGAAGGATGAAAAGTTGCTGTTTGGATGCTGTCTAAATTTTTCTCTCTCCTGCCTCTGCTGTTGCTACTTTAAGTACATTCCAGAAAGTCCATCAAAAGAGGAACCAAGGGAGGATAGACAGTGGAGGCCTATTATCGAAGTGTGACTTTCTCGGAAATTAGCTCGGAGCTGCTGCCTCATAGTTGTGCCATTCTGTATCAGTTAGATTTGGGGAATGACTAACATTCCAATCCATTTACAGGAAAGATGACTTCTGACATCTCTGATGGGATTGTCTCTCTATTTTCATCCCCTGTCTGTTGACTTTCTTACCTGTGCGATCTGGACAGAACTTCCATTTCTTATCAACATCATAGTTGCTGGTGGTGGCACACCATAACGTTCCATTGATCTGCCCATCTGTGGTGCAGTTTTTGTAAATTCTGCCTTCATAAATGAATGGAAAGATACAAGGTGGACTTTCCATTGCCTCACCAGGGGCTGTTAGTATAAAAATAAAAAGAAATAAAAGCAAACAGAAGAAGTAGTTACATCTTTATTAAAATTTGAAGATGTTGAACATCTCCAGATGTTCTTGGAATACAACCCCCAGGAATCTTGGCCAGCACAGCTAATGGTGAAGGCTTCTGGGAAATTTAATCCAAAAATATCTGGGGACCCAAAGGTTGGGAACCACTGGTCTAGAGGACCACACATTCCTCATCCTTGCTCTGCAGGATTTGGACAGTTCCATCTTATGCTTCAACTCTAAACACTGAGCTTCCTGCTCCCATTCTTCCTACCTATAGACTCGCAGTACGTCCACTGAAGGTCTGCATTATAGTTCATGGTGAGAGAGCACCAGGACTTCATGCCAGACATTCCATCTGTAGTGCATGAGAAGTAGAACTCAAGGTTGTAGACAAATGGAAAGACACAGCGTTCCCTGGGGTCTGCATCCAGATCCCCTAAACAGAAAGAAAGAAGCAAAGGCCAAAATATATGAGTGCTGTTAGTCTGAAGCAGTTACACTTATAAAGTTTTTTCCCAGCAGAGAGATAGAGGTGGAGTTGGATATGGTGCCCATCTCATTCCAGCCAATTTACAAAGTTATTAGGCTGAAATGCAACAAGAACAGATTATACTGTGCACACTATAAATTCTCTATTCCAAATTCAAATTGGGATTCAGCGTATCATCAGAAAGTTCCTTCACTTGTTAGAAATGGTTCTTGTCAAGCTAAAAAGCAAAGTAAGAAAGAAGTGGGAGCTAGGTGCGTATGTTGTGTGCTGAAGTTGTAAGACTACTGCACAACACAAAATCAAGTGCAAAACTGTTGAGATTCAAACCTCTTACTTAAACTAAGGTGCATTGTAAACAGTTAATTAACCCACCATATTTCATATTTTCAGAATGTTCTAGTGCAATTTTTCAACCCTCCTCTCCACATACAATAAATGTGGTGGTGGGGAATGACACAGATTTTAGAAGGTGCACTTCAAGAAAAAAAATGTATTTGGGGAGGAAGCTGTGTATATTTATATAGTTACTGAAATGCAATTTGTGCAGATTAAATCCACACAAAGAGAAACAGAGTCGTGTGTACTTATGACTGATGATCTGTGAGAACAACCACAAATTTTGCCTTCTGCAACACACACAGAGTAGACTGGAAGCTGTCTGCCTTTCTGCCTCCCATGAAACTCCATCCGGTGATCATACACATGCATACACATCTAGACAAAGACTCATACACCCTTACAAGCACAACTAGCCTGAAACAGTTTGGAAGAAAAGCAGGACTCCTGCTGTTATTGTTGATGGTCATTTCTGTCTGATGGGATTTCCCCTCTGCCTCTCAGTCTGTCAGTTGGAGCAGAAGGGTATTTTTGCCGTACACCACACCTCTTCATCCATTTGGGCTGCCAGAGGCACCCAGGGGGTGTTCTCCATGCTGAAAAAGATAGATTAATCTCTTTCAATATCTCTCTCTCTCTCTCTCTCTCTCTCTGTGTGTGTGTGTGTGTGAAATTAAGTCTTTGTAGGCATTATCTCTTGCATGCCAAACCATGCAACTAACTATGGAACAGATAATGCCAATGAGATGTCTTAAGTTAGGCAATATGTTTCCAAAGGTTACACAGGATTTCAGCTATTCTCTCTCTGTTTGCAAAAAGTAGAAATATGTTTCATGAGAAGTAGAACCCAGAGGTTTTAGGGAAGTGGGTAGAACTTGCAAGCACAGCTCCACCTGGATACCATTCCAACCCCCAGCATCAAAACAGTCTAACACTCCTCTATGAAGGCCTCTATTATGTTTCTGTACTGATTTAAGCAGGGGTTGTACAACTGCAGACTCACCCACCACCTTCTAAAAAACTTCTTTCAGTGAGAATTCGTCATTCCAACATAGTCTGCAGACTGTTGGATTTCCAAAAACTTGCAGACGGGATTACAACAATCTCTTTCCTGAGTTTCCTCGTGTGTGTGGTGGCGTTAAATAAACATTTTGACAAACAGGTTTGATACTCAGGGGATAATTTTATTGTGCCCATATTTGACAAACTTCATACAGGCATTAAAATTGATTTATTTCCAACGCTGATATGCTCATCACGAGCATCTAACAAACAAGAAACTACTACAGATGGATAGTAAAGATTTCATACCTGGCCAAAAGATTTCATACCTGGACTCTTCCAGATGCCTTTGCAGTCCCATCAGACATTTGGTGGACTTGTTTAGCCAGTTTCCTTTCTTGGTTGTATTGAATCCTTTCCTGTTAAACTGGCAAAAATGGCCATTCTGCTGTCTCCCTACCTGTAACATTACAGTACACCCATTTCTTATCCATATCATAGTTGTGGCTGGTGGCGCACCACAGCTTCCCATCAATCCGGCCCTCACTCGTGCATGCATTGTGGGAGGCACCCTTGTAGATGAACGGGAAGACACAAGACGGATTCGTGATATTTGGATCTGGCTCTGAAGATACCTGAGGATCTGGAACTGGATCTTTAATAAAGAAGAGAAAGTGAATCCATGATTTGACTGCCTAGAACAGAAACAGCTAAAAAAAGAACATGAGATCCACAGCCATCAGCGCTTACATACAACGTCTTGAGGAGTGGAGGGTGGGTATCCTTTTTGGGGTTCCCTAAATTCCTCGCCACTCCCTTTCTTCACTGTTAATGCCACACAAATCCTTGTCCTCATTCCACCTAACCACGTTACAACTAATGTGAGACATGCCCTTGTAGCTAAATGCAAAGCACAGGGTGGACTTTCCATGTTCTCATCATGCTTTCGTAAAATTATTTTTTCACAGAAAGAAAGAAATTGAAGTGCTGAAGCCCCCCCCCCCCAGCTTCTGCCATGTTTCTTCTTGCATTTCCTACCTGACGGCTCACAATACGTCCACTGAAAGTCAGTGTCGTAGTTGTTCGTAAGAGAGCACCAGGGCTTCTTGATAGACATCCCATCCGTGGTGCATGACGAGTAGGATGTTTGGTTGTAGATGAAAGGAAAGACGCAGGGGCCCTTTGGATTGGCATCTAGCCCTAAGTAAAGAAAGAGAAAGAAAGACTGAAAGATGCAGGTTATTGTTAGAAAAATGTCAATGCAATACGCCTAAAGGCAACTCTGCTCCAGCAGAGCTTTGGCCTTGGATTTACAGGGGCAGGAAGAACTAACTGTTCAGGATTTCAGCTCACAAATGTTGTTGTTGTTTAATGCTAAATACTGACATCTCACGTCGTTTTCCAACAAAGCAGCCCACACAAAGATGTCTTGCCTCCATATCCGGTTGGACTGCAGCCTACTATATTTAAAAATTAGGCACTTTGGCTTTATTTGATATGAATATGGATTTCATATAGAATTTTTGCCTAATGCAAACAGATCCATAAACCAGATGGGATTCAGTTATGCTAGCACAAATGCAATAAGATAAAGTGAAATAGACAGGTTCTCCAATTCCTCGTTACAACTTACGTATAACTGAAATAATCACACAAACGTATTGATTTTTTCTTTTGCCCTACATCTATTTCTCTCTCCCCTCTCTGTGCTGGCCCTAGTCTCACTGTTCATTCCCTAGTGTTGCATTGGTCCTTTATAAGGGGAGTGGTGGCTCAGTGGACTAAGGCTTCCGAAAACTGTCAGCTGCAAAGTCGGCAGCTTGGCGGTTCAAATCCCAGGTGCCACGCAGCAGAGCGAACTCCTACTGATAACACCAGCTCCTACCAACCAAGCAGTTCAAAAGCAAGTAAAGGCAAGTAGATAAATAGGTACTGCCGTAAAAAGCGAGAAGGCAAAACAGTGTTTTCTTGCAGCCATGCCGGCCACGTGGCCGTGGACTTGCACAACACTGGCTCTTCGGCTTGAATATGGAGATGAGCTCCATCCATAGATTCGAACATGACTAGCACACATGTGCGGGGGGAACCTTTACCTTTTAAATTACCATAATTATGTGACTATCATCTTAAGATCTTCATGTGTACCCATTATGAAGGTAGCCATTGTCTGCTGCCATTTCTCTTACTGATGTCAGCACAGTAGCTCCATTTATGATCCTTGTCATAATTCCTTGTGGTAGCACACCAAAATCCTCCTTTCTCCTCTTCCGTGCAGGTATAGTAGGTCTGGTTCTTGTGGACAAAGGGGAAAACGCAAGGCTGACCTCCTGAACTGCCTCCATGCTCTGAAAAATCATGAAGAGGATGAAAGGAAGTGAACAACCAGAGCTGTTGATTCAAAGAACAGTTGTAGGAAAACACAGACATAGTGATTGTCAGCTAATCTTCCTGTCCTTATTTCCCATTATAGTATTTCTTGCTACCATTAATCTTCAGACTCTGCACTCATGTCAGGTTTTTCATTTCACTCCTGCTGGGGGCATATGTTCAGTCTACCTTGTGAATAGACCAACTCATATGGCATGGGTATTTCTCTATATGGAATGCCAGGGCAGACAAACACTATCCCTTGGCCCTTAGTGGAAGACAATATTTGGTATAACTGCTCACTAATAACACAAGCATTAAGGCGTGTATCCTATTGCTAGTTCCTGCTAAGAGTAGACGCATTGAATCCACTGCTGAATGGAAAGTCAAAACATCTGTAAATTCCATTCAATCAGTGGGTTGAATGAGCAACAATGAGCAAAAGGATATTGCCCTAAGGAAAGTATGGAGAGGAAGTCCAATAAGAGAACTTAACAGGCAAGCATATGTGCGCTGTTGATTGCTATTGACTATGGTACTACTTCTGCATGATCTCTGTCTGATCTTGTTCAGCAATGGTCTCAGAGCTAAGACATCCTTTGTCTTTTGATTCAACACACAGAAAAGGAATTTCTGGTATGAACTTAGCAACTCACCCTGAAGGGAACAATGCTTCCATTGGCCATCTTGATCGTAGTTAGGGGTTGTGCCACACCAGAACTGCTCATCAATAGCTCCATCCTTAGTGCAGGATGAGTAGGTTCGCCCATCAAAAACAAAAGGAAAGACACACGGGGGGGAATCTGAAAATAAAGAGTGAGGAATCAAGGGCAACATCCCTATAGGCTTACTGAAGAATCATAGCACATGAAAAATTACTAGAATCCTGGCAATCGATTACTAGAAAAGTGAAAGGCAGTGGAATCTTTCTAATCAACTCAAAATAGCTTTACAGAAATCTGCTTCTGCATAAGGACCATAGTTACCGCAAAGATGGGCAAATGTTGGTCCTTGGGCCACATATGACATCTTAGGTTGTTTTCTGGTCCCTGTGTTGGGGTCCCATCACCTGGACCACCAGGCTCTTCTGACTCCCCACCCTACCACCAAAATGATTTTTGCCACTCAAGATACTTTCAAGAACTGCAATTCGCCTTTAAAATAAATGAACCTCAATGCTACACTCCACCACACACACACACACACAATTCATCATTTTTAAACCAGGAGGTGGATATCCCACCATACTGGTGTTCTTTTCCCCCCTGTTTTTATTTTGTGAAGAATTGCATTTAGGGAATCCTCTGCATTCCTTCAAGAATCCCGGGTGCAAACAAAAATGGCCATAGAATCTTGCATTTCCCACTTCCGCCTTCCTTGAACTGCGTTTGAAGATTACAAACTCAATGAAAATAACTCAAGGGAATTCCCCTTTGAAGAGTTGGTCTTTTAACAGCACCTTCAATTAATGCAATCTGGATTATAGACCAGATGGCACTCCAAAGTTGCTTGGAGCTATGAGGTGAGGAAAGGTCTACCCATTCATCTGTGCCATAAATGTGAAGTTTCCTCTGCGTGCAGATGCAATAATTCCTGCTTCCAAAAAACATTCTAAGAATAAGAGGGTGAGACATTGGTGCATTGGAGCATGTGCATGCAACCAATGTTAAGATTTTACCTCTGAGTCTAAAATGGAAATTGTATATATTATGAATTACTGTAAATAGGCACTGCAAATTCTAGCTATACTGTATATGGATGTTGGAAAGCTTAGTAGTTTAGGCCTCAGACTGAGGAGCCAGAGGTTTGGAGTTTGAGTTCCCTCTGTAGCTATCTAGCAAGGATTGACTTCAGTAGCCTGCATACTATAATTAAACTGTAAACTGCCCAGAGACCACTTGAAGTGGTTTGGGGCGGTATATAAGCAGAACACAACCTAAGTTCTATGATGACAATTGACAACGATGAGAATGATATCTTCAGTTGAAATGGATTACGCCTTTTGCAAACCAATATTGTATCTTAATTGAATAGGAATGGTGGGTGAGATCTGTTTTAGACCACTAAAAAAACCAGAAACAGATGTTTGCTTGAGATCTCTGACCAGTTGTTCATTAGTCTAAGCACTGCAGAGTTTAGAACACATAAAAGTTCCAAAAAGTAATGCATGCCTGTTTCCTCTTTTTTTTTTTTTAGAAAAAGACTTTCAAAATGGGGCCTCAAATCTGAAGTTTAGGTTACAGATATCATCTCCAGTAGTCTTGACTGGAATATTTCTCCCAGTCTTTTTAGACACCTCTGACTTCAGTCTGCAAGGTTCTACCTGCAATCCCAGATAGGAAGACATTTGCTGGTTTCAGTAAATTATACATTTCAATTGCAAATTGGAGTTTAAATGGGATTTTCACCCATACTCATAGACCTTCCAACTTCTCCCAATAATACATTTGTTATGTCCTGCTACAAACCAGCTAGCTCTGTGGCAAGGCATCCCAGAGATTGCTGTGCCTGGAAGAAATCCATCTAGTCCTCCATGATTGACATCTGAAGATATTACCTGGTATCATCATTACCTGTGCCCGCCGTACCCACTGGCTGAAGATTGCAGGTAACGATCAGGAAAGCCAAGAAGGGAAGCATCTTGCCTTAGCTGCCTGGTAAGTTAGTAGGAAGTAAATGACTACCAGTTCCCCTTGCTATATAATCTCTGTTTGGTCTCTCCCCGTGTCACCTTGTCAACCAAAGTGGTCATTTCCTTCATTGTGGAAAACCTGAAGCCCATAAATAATTTTTCTCCCTCCCCTGTTTCTTGGACAACAGTCCTGGCTGCTTGCCATGTTCTACAAAAGCTGTCAGGTCACCACAGACCAATGGCCATGGGTGGAGCAATATGATCGATGACTTGGAGTTGGAGACATCTCCCCTGAGTCCCAGAGCCTAGCTGTCTAGAACCTGTTCTTTGCAGAGGCTGAAAAGCATCTTCTATTAGTTCTTACTTGAAAGATGAGGGCATCACTGGGCAAGAGGACACCAGTTAAACAAGACTGCTTGGTCCATCACACCAAACTAGCTTGGATCATCTACTCTTATAAGAACTCCGCAAAACTGACATGAGAGATGTTGAGGCAATTCTAATTCATCTGGTTTAGAGATTGTTCATATGACACATGACTGGATGGAGACAGAGGAGTGTCTTTCCTTAACCTGTGAGCATGAAGCTACTCTGGTCTTGAGAAGTTAGAAGAGGCATCTCCCATTCTGAAGAAGACCTGTGTGAACAGGAAGTTGTTTGCTCACAGCCTGTTCCACCCACCCGGATCTCCATTCATCCAACAAAGTAATAAATGGGCCTTTAGAATTCTATGTCCTCTGTGTCCTTCTTGGAGAAGCCATTGTTGGTTGCTTTGACAAGTGGGTCTGATGTTTAATGCATGGCAGACTGCCTGGAACCCTTAGAACAGAAGTTCTGAAGTTCAGAACAAAAGTACTCTGAGTGCCTCTTCTCTCTGAAACAGCTTGCCAGCATGTTGGTTTGAACTCCTATCTCTTCCAGTTCCCTTCTCTGTTTTGCTTCTTTCACATGTTTATCTTTAAAAAAAAAATACTAAATGCATTCTTGGTTGGTGGCAAGTCATGAAAGTGCTTCCTGCTTCAGACTTATGGCATACCATGAAATGAGACCAGTATTCAGTGATTCATAAAGCCTGACAGGTGTCAGAGAGGCACTAAGACCATGCAGAAAGAACTCTTGGAAAGAACAAGAGAGTCAGAATCCAGGACAAAGAAAGAAAAGTAAAATGTTTGAACAGGAAGAGGCCCTTATGATACCCTGTACCTGCTTCAAGCCTTTATTTCTGATCTTGGTTTTGACAGTGTGAGACAGTAAGTTTGTATATGGTTATGTACATGACTTCTTGATTTCTATAGTCTTGCCACTTCAGAACAGAAAGAATGCAGACAACTAGGAGAGATCCCCAATGTGGTTTTCATGTGGTGCTGTATAACTTGTAACTAATTGGAGGTCCTTATCATGTGCCCAGTTTTGCAACTGATATGCACCCTAGCATTAGCCACAATTAGCTATGGCTTAGGGAACTGGGAATGTTTAGCCTCTCTAAAAGAAGGCTGAGGCGGGATATGATAGCTATGTTTAAATATTTGAAAGGATGTCATATTGAAGAGGGAACAGGTTTGTTTTCCATGGCTTCAGAGACTAGGACTTGGGGCAATGGTTTCAAACTACAGGAAAAGCGATTCCATTTGAACATTAGGAAGAACTTCATGACAGTTAGAGCTGTTCGGCAATGGAATATGCTGCCACAAAGGGTGGTGAAGTCTCCTTCTTTGGAGGTTTTTAAGCAGAGGCTGGGTGGCCATCTGTTGAAAATATTGTGATGGGGTTCCTGCATGGCAGGGGGTTGGACTAGATGGCCCTTGAGGTCTCTTCCAACTCTATGATTCTATGATTCTATGATTCTATGGATCTATGTAAATCTTGTGCACACAGAAATACAATTCTGGCCTCTGTGGTGGGCAGGTGTAAAAGTAAATTACTCAAAAGTTAAATGGTTCTCAGTTATAACAGATGAAGTGGTGGCTCTTTAATCTAACGATGTTTCTTCCTCTTCTCAACTTAAAACAGTAAGAACAACACATTAACCATTAACACAACCACTGATCCTCCTCCTCCTGGGCTATGTAGCAAAGATGCATATTGTCCCTGGCAAAGGTTGAGTCACAAGTCTTTGCCACATCCAGTTGGCATCAACTTTCCTCACAATAAAAGCATGGTACAGAATAGTCCTTTTTTAAGGATAAAGGTGTGATAAAAATATTTTAAAAGAAATAAACAAACAAGCAGTGGAGAGAATCACACATTTGTTTAGACATAAATAAATGTATATTAATTTTCAGGCTTTCATAAAGGTCTTTGAGTTGTAACTAGGGATGGGCATAAAACAAGAAAATGAAATGTTGATTTGTCAGTTCGTGATGTAACAAAATGAAACAAAACTGTTTTTTTCATTAAAATGTACAATTTCATTGGTCCACCGCCACTGCTGGAGCCACTGAAGCTGCCACCAGAGCTGCCACCACCGGAGCCCTGCCAGCCGGCTGGTGTGAAGGCCTGATAGGCCAGCCTATGCCCACTGCCAGAGCTGTTGCCGCTGCCAGAGCCACTGCCATCACAGCCCCACCAGCCAGCTGGCAAGCGGGGGCCCCACTGCTGCCACCGCCACCGCCAATACCCAGAAGGAGTAGGAGGAGGTGAGTACAGTAATGAATCATTTTGTTACTGATTCAGTTCATATGATTTTTTTTTCAAAAAAAATTGTATGAAACGAAACAAAATGCGGGGGTGATGAAATGGAATGGAACGAAACACCGTTTTTCCATTTCGTGCTCATCCCTAGTTGCAACCAAAATACAGTGGCCTTAAACTGAGGAATTTAACTAATGTGTAGCCTGCACACTGTAATTAAAATTGTAAACCGCCCAGAGACTACTTGTAGTGGTATGGGGCGGTATATAAGCAGAACACTTTGCTTTGCTTTTTACTAGAGTTGTGTGGTGATTAAAGCATGAAATGTGGTATTTTCAGTAGATCTTTAAAGGTAGTATTTTCAGTAACTCGGGTATTGTGACATGTTGCTGATCTCATATTCTACCCTTTCCAGAGAACATATCACACCCAGTTCACATTCAGTTGGTTTTCAGTGCCTCCAGAAGTTACATAGTCGCAGGCTCTGATATCATGGCTCTGAACTACACATTCTTTGATAGATTTGGTTTAACTTCTATTACAGTGCAGTATTTCTAAACAGGATAGTAAGGAGTTTCACACAGGAAGTGGGCAGTAGAGTGTGTGCCTTGACCCAAAGACTTGGTCTGGATACTTCTTTGGTAACACTGAAAACACTATGATTCAGCTTGGAACAATTCAGAGGTTGCTCAATTTGACTTGTGGGATGTCCAATAGCTGCCAGTGGAAATCAACATGACTTTGTAACAAGAAGTTTCTATCAGTGAAATCTGAACCTGTGGCAACCACTAGT
>JAHTLZ010000111.1:17107183-17144106 GCA_023846285.1 Phrynocephalus versicolor | reverse complement strand
AGAAAGAAAGAAAGAAAGAAAGAAAGAAAGAAAGAAAGAAAGAAAGAGACCCCTAGTGAATGTATCACCCTTGGTCCTACCATTGCTAACTTATCACATGGCCTTGTGTGAATATCAGAAATCACAATAAGCAAACCCGATCCTGTCTCTGAATGGTACCCACACAACCACGTGGATCCCACGTGGATCACAGTTAATCCACGGCCAGCAGCACATTGTTGACCCATATTGGGCTTCTCCTACTGTGTTGCCCTGGCAACCGGCATTGCATGGAGCTGAACGCTTAGGAAGACAGTCTCTAGGTGCCAGCACACTGTTGTACAGGGGAAGCTTCCCTATTCCCTATATTGGGAGAAGCATCACAGGTTGCCTTCCCAACCCCCTTCTGGTAATTTTGCCACTGTTCACGCCACAGAACCTTTGCTCATTAAAAAGTATATATCAACCTGCATTTCTGACCTGAATGCTCACCAGAGCTGTGACCAATTCTGGCAGTTTGTCTCATAACCAAAATATAAGAACTGTGAAACTTGTCAGTCTAATAAATTTTGTTAGTCTAATAAATTTCACCCATCATGGTTGGTGGAGCAGAGGTCAAACACACCTGGAAGACAGTCTGCAGGCATAGAAACACAAAAATGGAAGAAGGCAGGTTTGTAAGCAGAGAAACTTTCTCTTTTTCACACACACATACACACCTCTTAGGAGACATCAGGTGGTTTGGGATATTTTGTACATGCAATAGGGCAAAACTCCAGTTCCCTCAGTGGACAAAACACCACCACTGATTCATCTCAGTGTCAGCTCTTGTGGGTTACAGTCCACTCTTTGTTTCTGGGGGGAAAGGGTAGATAATACAACAGAAAAGCTCACACTGAAACAAATTCATCCCAAAGTTGATACAAATAAACTGGTTTTGTCATTGTTGCTTTTGTTCCTGGACTTTTGAATTCCCCTGAAAATACCTATTGCCTAACATAAACTTCTACAATGACAGTTTCACCACCAGCGATGGTGGCCGGGGTTTCTGGGAGTTGCAATCTAAGAACACCTGGGCTGTCTAAGATTGGGAACCACTGTCCTAGTCCATCAGTCTGTCCACTGACTCAGGGCCAAGAACATATAAGGAAGGACCCTGAGTTCCTGAGTCTGGGAAACACAGTATCCGCACTGTTGTGGGGAAGGCAGGAATCAGGACAGCTTTCCTATGAGTGCCCAGCAGATAGTGAGCAAGGCTGGAGCTGACTCATCTCCAGCTTCATTAGCGCTAGACAGAGTGGGCAGCCACACGGCAATAATGGAGCTAGCTTAGTCCACGCTAGTAACTCCTTCTCCGCTGCACAGTCCCAACATATGGTTCCCCCACTGCATTTGTACAGCCTGTTTGACATTTTTAAACTGGCTACTCAGCATTATAAGTTTGCTTCATACCATTTAAAAGGAATAATACAAATAGAGGTGGGAAGAAATAGACCAGTTCATTCGCATTTACAGTGTTGGAATAGAATGGTGCCTTCCATGTTTACCACGATAGCCTCTACTAGGATGGTGATTATCCACTTGAAAAGAGGACACGCTTCCAGCTGAAAGACTGGCAGAGAACAATGCTCTTTTTGGAAGGTATCTTTCATCTGAAGTGTTGACCAGCCTAACTATTCCACTTCCAGGGATTCATAAAGAGGAAGATCGGTGACCTTAAAGTTGCCCATCCACTGTAAGCACCTGGACAGCAGACACATGGGTCACCGCTTGAGTGAGATATAGTCCAATTCTGATTATTATTCTGATGATTAAATGGCCAATTTTGTATCCATGCTAATACATTAGCAAATGCAGTTTTCTACAAATCTATCTGTGTCTTCTGCCGTCTGTGGTTTTGGCTACCCCAGCCTCTACTAAACTGCTATCCTTGTGATTGGGGAGGAGACATAGTCCATTTTTTACTTTTGTGATGAGTTCTCTTAAATATGTGTGTGTGAGAGAGAGAATTTTAGAAACCTGTTGGGAGGTTAGAGCTGTTGGGACTTTTTACAACCTTGCATGCTGCTTGTAGTTTGTTTAGCTGGGTGAGACCTTTCAGGGCTGGGGTGACTGTCAGTCTATCCAGCATTAACCAATCATTTTTACAACCTTGCATGCTGCTTGTAGTTTGTTTAGCTGCGAGAGACCTTTCTGGGCTGGGGTGACTGTCAGTCTATCCAGCATTAACCAATCATTCCTTCCCACGTTAGAATTCAAATAGAACTCTGCCTCTCTGCTAAGCATTCGATTTCCTTCTGTTTATAAGTAATACAGTATACTATAAGCAAGGAAACATTTTTTATCTTTTCTACCACTAATGTCTCAGAGTGAATTATTGAGACTGCACCTGCCAGTTAATTAAAAAAGGGTTGGACTATCTGAAGAACTTGGAGCGATTCTCTTCTGTGGGTCTCTGTAATTCTGCTGTGTATCGAAGAGAGAATATGAACCAGAAATTCAAAACTCAGCAACAAAACCCAACCTGTCTTCCCCTTCCCACACATTTCAAGCAAGGCCCATGGAGCATGCTTCATAGCTGTACTATAGTGTCTGAGGCAGGGAGCCAAGTTACACTGGAATAGCCCGACAAAGGTCTTGGTTTGTTGTCTGGATGGGTGAAAACCTGAACAGAGGCCCTCCGCGGTACAGTATCATGATGAAAGACCACCATGTAAACATGTTTTCCCATATTATGAATTATTAACCGCCACCGCCATGACTTCCACGTTCAAAAGAGGGCCCTATTTCTGCCAAGCAAGCAATTTGCTTTGTACGTGTAGAGCTTTATTGGAATCACTTGTTCAAATGAGGTATTAAGCGAGAACACCTTTGGGAAAGGCCAACCTGAGAGGGAGGCTGCTCGAGCTCTAAGGAGATTAAGCCTGAGGTGCTTAATGGAGAGTGCGAGAGACAGGCAGGAGGTCACTAGAGTGAAACGCTACAGCCACTGGAGCAGAGGGGAATGGGGAAAGTGGCGTGGCTTTTGCTAATGCTTCTCCCTCCAAAAGGTACAGAGCATCTACCTGCAGGAAGGCCTTTCCCAAGATGGTGTCCTTCATAAGTACTTGATTATAGCCCCAGTCTTCCCTGACCCGTGTGCTGTGTTATGTTATGATGCCAGTGTTGTTGTTGTTCAGTCGTTCAGTCGTGTCTGACTCTTCGTGACCCCATGGACCAGAGCTCGCCAGGCCTTCCTATCTTCCACTGTCTCCCGGAGTTTTGTCAAATCCATATTGGTTGCATCGATGACACCGTCCAACCATCTCATTCTCTGCCGTCCTCTTTTCCTTTTGCCTTCAATCTTTCCCAACATCAGGGACTTTTCCAAGGAGTCCTCTCTCCTCATGAGGTAGCCAAAGTAATGGAGCCTCAGCTTCAAAATCTGTCCTTCCAGTGAACATGATGCCAGTGTAGTGTTGTAAGTTACGCATACACAGAGTTTGGGGTACAACCATCTCTGGTCCCAGGCTGCATGTCTCTGTGAGTGAGTGTCTGCATGTCTCTCTCTTTCTCTCTGTGTGTGTCTCTGTGTGTTTTCATGAGCTGTGTGTGTGTGTGTGTGTGTGTGTGTGTGTGCATCTGTGAGAGCTGCCTGAGACTCAGAGGTCTTTATTGATAAGAGTAAACAAGTACACACAATGAGAATGGACAGAGCAAATATGATAATGCATTCCATTGGCGGGGGAGAGGAGAAATGTACCTTATCTGGAGGAACATACTTAGCTAATGGGGGTTATTGATAAGGACAGAGAGGAAGGGGCTTTTGGGCCTGGATCACGGAGCAGATGTGTCCTGATATCCTGCCATTGTTTTTCTGGCATTGCCATCTGCTTTGCCGCCTCCTTGAGCTAGTAGGTCAGCTCAGGGTCAGCTTAACCACGCACTGGGCTTTCCTGCTCGGTCTCTGGACATGCCTGCCCACGGCCTAAGAATGATCCTCAGTGCTGCCAAGTTATTGGGGATCAGAGCCTATTGGGGTATGGAATCCCCACATGCCAGGCCTAATTACAGCCGACCAGCAGGCAAAAAAAACTGGCTCTGAAGTTTCCCACTTATCGGGGGGAAAGCAGCCTGACCTCCTTATTTTGCCCTATGACATTTCACATCAAGAAATTAGCAGCCCAGATATTTCACAGCAGGGAACTAATGAATTCATCCTCTCAGTGCTGCAGATTAAACAGCTATTCATGGGACTGCCTGTTGGGGTTTGCTTCAGTTTGAGTCTCCTATCTAAACTCCTTGACCAAAATCCTACTGGTAGGTGCCATCCAGGCAAGACCACCGAATCAATGGGAATTCTATAGCTATTGTCTTATTACACATCAATGGATTACATACATGGGTCTAGCTGAGACTTCCAGTAGGATCCTGGCCTGTATAACTGTGTATAAGTGTGTGTAAACATCTCTTGATCTCTAATGAAAATAGGTTCAGAACCTCATCAAGGTGCTTAGAGGAACAGCTCCTTCCTCTCCTTATGCCTCATTGATGTCATGTTGGCTATTTAGACCTTGGATGCAAGAACTCTAAATTAAGATGTTGTCTTGTACCTAACACATGCTTCTTTGCCCCTCCCCCCTTTTGGCAAATCAATTGGTTCCCATTTTTTATCCTGTATGATCAGCTGTAACAATCTGTGCCTTGCACTTCTCACTCTGTAGCTGATGTGGCCATGCTGGCTGAGATAGTGTGAGAGTAGACTAGAAGAAAAGGGTCAATTTCTCATCCTTGTACCCAACACAAATACTCTTTGGTGACTGAATATACCCAGATTCCCTAGAATGACTCTTGTGGATATATTGTAGGCGTGTTCCCCTTGCCACTAACTTCTGGGACCGTTTCTTATCTCTAGCATGCAGGCAACTGCCTCCATCCTTGGTCTCAGTCTGGACTCCACAGAAGCACTTGTAAGCAGTGCAGTATTTTAGAGCAAGCACCATCCCAAACCGATAGTCCTTTAATTTGGCAACGCTTCTGGTGCTTTTATGAACACATCCAGAGCAGCTAAAGAAAACGCAAAGCAAAAAATCAAGAAGAGGCCTTTTCCAGCAATGCAGAACACCCTCCAGGTATTTTATTCCAGCCAATAACAACAGACCTGGCAGAATACATTTAAAACCCAACAAGGAGAGAAATAACTGGAATGCAATTTCACTCACCTATGACGCTCTGCTACCATCTAATGGCCAAATCATTGACAAGCATGTGTTCTTGCATTAAGTAAAAGAAGGACATGTGATGTGACAAAAAAAAACCTTCACTTCTAGTCAGTTTCCAAAGTTCCCGATACAAGGTTGAAATGCAAGAGAATACAAACTCCAGGATGTGAAAGTAATATTATAAAGCATGGGAAGGTGCATTTACTATTTCAAAAATAGAAGCTATCAGACAGAAATTTCTGAGGCTCAACCTTGCCTAGAACAGGGATGTTAGCTACTAACAGATTCATCAATAGCACCTATTTAAAGGGTTGCCCTTATTACACTTTATTCCTATTATATTTAATTGCTTTTAGCTCCCCTGAGTGATGCAGTAACAACAGTAGGATGGGGTAGGTGTGAACTGACAAACAGGCTGACAGAAACACATTGCACAAATACAATATGTGTGTGTTTTCTGATGGGGGGTCAGCCCATAGAATAAAATTGTAAACTGCACCAAGTGTCTGGAAATTGGGTCAAGGCAACTGGACTTCTTTTCTTGAAATCAAAATGTTTCGCTACTCATCCAAGCAGCTTCGTCAGACTGACAGAGCTGCTAGGATAAGCAGTGAAATGTTTCGATCTCACAAGAAAAGAAGTCCAGTTGCCATGACTCAGGTTCCAGATAACCTTGCCTGGATGACTCAGAATCTTCAGTCGTACCAAGTGTGCTTTCAGTGTTGTGGAGTGGTACAGTAGGACCTGCGTATCCACTGATTCATTATCCACTGATTCAGTTATCCACAGTTGGCAGAGGAAAAAAATTAAATAATTCAGCAGCCACAAAGCAAGCTGTAAAGCAAGCTGTTGTCACAAACAGCAGCTGTAAAGCAAGCTATTGTCACAAATAGCATCTGTAAAGCAAGCTACTGTCTCAAAACCGGAGTCATAAAGCAGGCTACTGTCAGGAAACAGCAGTTTGGGGGTGGGTGGGCATGCGTTCTCTCTTATCCACAGATTTCATTATCCACGGGGAGGCCTGGAACCAATCCTCAGCAGATACTTGGGGGTCCTACTGTATATAAGCAGCACTTTGCTTTACGTTTACCCCAATTCAGCAAGACATTCTCTAGCCCTACCTAACAGCAGCATTGTGTACCCAACAGCTACAGTCTACGTGGTTTGTTTGGAAAGAGGGGGAGCTGATGGTGCCTGGGCAGGGATTTCTGACGTTTCTTTACTGCTTCGGTTTATCCCCACAGCATTAAAGAGAAGGGCGAAGATGCATGCAAGGAGCTGCTGGAAGCTTACCTCTCCTGTCTACGCGCACTGGGCACAGCCCACCCAGATCTAGAAGCCAGATCCTCGGTAAGGTGCTGACATTCTACACATAATACAAGCTTGACCTACAAGGCTGGGCACGTGAAAGTTCAGAGAGGCAATCCTCAGAACTACCATCAGCATGGGGAAACGACAGTCAAATCGTAAAAAGAGAAGTTAGGACCACCTGGCTTCCATCCATGCCCATAGGGACAAAAAGGAAGGGGCGGAGAAGGAGCAGTGGTTCCTTCGATAATCCCAGTGTTCTTGGACTGCAACAGTCAGAAACCCCAGACAGCACAGCTGATGATGAAGTTTTCTGGGAGTTGCAGTCCAAGAACCTGAGTTACCCAAGATTGGAGCAACTACAGCAGTGGTTCTCAACCTGTGGGTCCCCAGATGTTCCTGGACTGCAACTCCCAGAAATCCTGACCAGCTCAGCTAGTGATGAAGACTTCTGGGAGTTGCAGTCCAGGAACACCTGGGGACCCACAGGTTGAGAACCACTGTTCTACGGCAACAAAACCTTGGCCCTCCCTTGCTGACTCATACTGAAAACTAAGGATTCCTCCAAGCTACCTAGTTGTTGACAAAGGGGAATAAGAAACAGAAAGTGTGTGAGGGGCTTTATCAGGAATGGGAGGTCAACGCAAATCTTGATTCCTTTCACTCCCATCCATCCCTTTAGTAAGGTGATCCTGGAGATGAGGAGCATGCCAGCTTTTTTGTGGCAGGAATTGCACTACAGGAGCCCTGTCTGGTAAAGTGATGGGACAAAGCTTTCCTTCACATAAGGTGAAGTGATAGGATAAGTCCCACCAGCAGATTTACTGCCAGTCCAACATAGGCTAAGAACACAAGAACCATGCAAGGCAAAACTGTTATTGAGCCTAGATCTAAGAGCAACATTGGACAAACTTGGTAGGAAGCCCCTAAAGCAGTGATGGCAAACTTATGGCACGGGTGCCAAAGATGGCACTCGGAGCCCTTTCTGTGGGCACTCGACATCGCCCCTTCATAGCCACCTGTGTGTGTGTGTTGTGTCATTACAGTCGTGACCGACTCTTCGTGACTCCATGTCCATGGAGTTTTCTTGGCAGAAATACTGGAGTGGTTTGCCATACAGGTTCAATTGCTGTATTGGCACTTTGCAAAAAAAATAGTGGGTTTTGAATTGCAGTTTGGGCACTCGGTCTCTAAAAGGTTCGCCATCACTTCCCTAAAGGATCAAGGATCATGGAAGTAGCTCCCTCTTCTTTGTTCCCATTTTGCCTTCAAACAACCATGCACTGATATCTGCACTGATGACAGATGTGTCAGGAAAGGAATACAGGTGGGTCTCTGGGAGGTGGGGCAACCAGACAAAACAGCTGCAGCCTAGATTGCGCCGGGGGTGGGGGAGGATCGAAAAATGAAAAATAAAGCTACATCGCCTTGTGGTTTCCTTCTGTTTCAGACATCAAGTCACTGAAGATCCTCTGTGGTCAAGTCTCCGCGTTTCCCACAGCAGTTCCATGGTACTCCAGGAGCAAAGGCTCAGAGTGGGGCCTGCCCAGGGCTGGACGCAATGCTCCCTGCAGGCACTGAGACAAGGGAGTCCCATGTGCAATAAAGCCCTTGTGTTTTACTCAGGCTGGACCTGCATTAGTTACTGAGTTGCCACTTACTGTTACACTGCCTCCATGGTGCTCCTGACGCTCCCTATGTACACACCTAACACTTTTCTGTGTGGTATCTCTGTATCCCTTCATAGAGCAGCTTTTTAAAAAACGAGTTCAAAACAGCACTTTATGATCTTTTGTGACTTACAATAAATTGCCTGTGAATCCAAACCTATACGGTAAATCCACTTCCGCCACTTCCATGCAGCTGCTGTGTCGCTGAATCCGTGACCTTGCTCTCGCAAGCAGTGCCGTGCGCTGTGTCCCTCCCAAAAGCTACATACAAAATTGTGAGTGTGGTACCACACATGCTATGCTGCTCCCTCCCCCCTCCTCTGGCTGGTCAAACCACTCACCGGACTTTGCGCACTGCCAGGGTCCTTCTTCTCTGGCAACCATTCTACTACGAGCACTCTGGTGTGTGTGGGGGGGGGAGAACAGGAAGTATCCCCACGACATCCAGCCCAGAGCGCAGTGTTCCATCTCAGGAGCAACACCAAATGCCGCAGGCACTTTTCAGTACAAATCTACAACCTTTATTACAAGAAGGGGACGGACACAATTACGAGGCGCTCCTGTCTCCAGGAGGCAGAGCGGTATATAAAGCTTTCAGCCTGGAAAGTGCTGGAGCATCTCGTCACCTTCACAGGGACAGGAGGTGTCGACCAAGGTGCTGCCTGTCGCATCTTTCTTCCTCCCACCAATATGGGAAGAGCAGGGAGGGATGTGCAGGGGGTACAAGAGTCTGTGTCACCCCCCACACCCTCCCTTCATTCAGCAGGGAGGGAGCTAACACCCCTCGAGGCTTGCGGATCGGAGGCATTTAGAAGATACAGGAAACAAAGAAAACCCCTTACCCACCCCTAACAACCTCGCCAAGCAGCATTTCAAGTCCTTTTAAGAGGAACTGGAGAGGAAAATACAAGCCGTACATGTCTCCATTTTAACTCCCTTTCCTCCCCCTCATGCCACCAGCAGCCACCTACCCCTCCTCGAAAGGCTGCAAGGCTCCACTCCCTGCCAAGGATCCTCCCAATATCAATTAGTGTTTTGAGAAGCTAGGCCCTGGCAAGGGAGGAGGGGCTGATCTCTGGGTCCACTAATCCCGCCGCAGGTTCTTTAGCCGTTCCTCCAAGTCGGCGTCGGCGTCTGCGAGAGCTGCCGAGGCCTCGGCTTTCTTCCCTGCTGCCACACTCAGAGAGCCACCGGTCGAAGGGAGGTCTGTGAAGAGAAGGCAGTGGTTCAGTTTGCACAGTATTCCTTACATTTATAGGCCACTTTAACCTCCCATGCACTCCGGACGGCATACAGCAAGCATGTCCAGACTTCTGCCCTCCTGATGTTTTGGACCACAATTCCCAGATTTTCCCAGAATTTCCAGCCTGTATTTCCAATGGCAAAGGACTGTGGGAGTTGCGGTCCAAAACATCTGGAGGGCCTAAGTTTGGACATGCCTGGGCATACAGGGTTCTCTTCCTCTCCACCTTCTCAACAGAACCCTGTGAAGTAGGATCAGGCTGTGAAGGTTTCCAAGACACCTTCACAGCTCAACCAAGATCATTATTCCAAGAACGTATTTAATTGAGCTGATTTTTCTTTTTTTCTTTTGTATTTTGTATTGGATATTTATTTGTTGTACACTGCCCAGAGTTCCCTTTGGGAAAGTTGGTGCGGTTAACAAGTATAAAAATAAATAAGTATAAATAATAAATAAATATTCTGAACTCTAAGCCAACTCTTCAACCAGGACCCCACATTGGGTCTCAACGGACACTGTTCCACCCTCTCCTCCCAGTTCTTTCCACATTCCCAGCATCTAACTTTGCAGCCGGTTATGCCCAAGAAAGGCCCCAGTACCATGCTCAATATGAAGAATGAGCTGCTGAAATATCAACATACGGAATACACAGCCTTCATTCAGAGCAATAAGAGCCTTGGAAACCACTTTTGTTAAAGGCTGCTTGACTCTCATCTCTGATCTAGGCCAATCATCAGCTCCCTAGAGAAGGCGAGGGGACTGTGTCTTCTTTAATCAATGCATGGCTATGAAAACTGGCTCAGTCAGCTGCTAAGATGCCTGTCAGTACCGGAAGGTCTTGCTGTGACTGATACCCACATTCTTCTGCAGCCTCTTGCCTTTACCATACTCCTCTCAGCCACCACTACACTGAGATACTCACTTGACAGCTCATCCGTCAGTGTCAGACCGAGTTCATCCAGCACCTGGGAGACAACAGCATCGCTGTACACAGAAGGGGGCAGGGGAGAGAGAGCATGAGTTCAGCTGGGAAAGATTCATCTGTCTGCACGTGCTGTGTGCTTCCTCCCAATCCCCAGATGCAGAGCTTCTGCCTGAGATCCAGGGGACAACTGACGCCTTTGTTTTGGTTGAATTTAACTCTGGATAGCACAGCAAGGCAGGGCGACACATTTGAAATCAACCGCAACTTCCCAAAACCCTTCCTTGCAATAGCAACAATAAAGGCATATTCCTTCCAGTTATATAGAGACCGACAAATATATCATTTTATGTGAGTTTGCAAGCCTGGCACACAGAGCCATGCATATCAAAAAACCTGTCTATACAGACATTTTACTTCTCTGTACTGGTTTGTAGAGATCAAGTTATAAGGGAAACCAATGCCATTTCTGGGGGTTCTCCTGCTCATTCCGTTGCTTCCAGTAAAAAGAGTGCCACACAGAGGTATTGATCGTTACATCTCCCTCCCTTTTTCTCAAGATCACACCTACACATGCCGTATCCAGAATTCCCATGGTGTGATATTTTCATGGCAGTGGCACAGAAAAACCGGCGCAGAAGTTGCTGCTATCATAACAATAAGGAAGAGGCCCCTGCAATATAAGGTTCCATTCGATCTTAATACATAAAACTAAGAAGGGACATGATAAGCATCCTGACTAGAAATAGGCATGAACCGCAGTTCAGCGGTTCAACCCAGTTCTACACATTGCCTGCGCAGGTATTCTGTGGGCACCATGCGTTTCCCTGGCCTGCCTCATCTAAACTATCACCCACTCATCAGAAGGAGTGTGCATCCCTCCTTTAGGGAACCCTCCACTCACCGGCAGCAGCAGTGAGTGGAGGACCACTCACTCATCTTGAGTGGACAATAGCCCAAGGAGACAGAGGAAGGAAACCCACGCTGCTGCCAGAGAGTGGGTGACTGCCAGGGGAAGTGGAGGAGGGAAGTGAGCTCCTGCCGGTGAGTGGGTGATCACCCAGAGGAGGTGGGGGAGGAAAGCACACAGAGCCCATGGAACAGCTGTGTGAGTGCCATGATGAACCAGACCGAACTGGCCAACCACAGTGAATGCACCATCTGGTCTGGACCACTCGTTCTCCTTTCTTCTCTCTTGCCCCCAGGGCACATTTCACACACCTTTCCTCCTCATCTTCCTCATCTCCCATGGCATCATCAATGGCGTCGTTCATCATTTCCTCCTTCATGTCCATGATCTCCGATTGCTTCTCAAACTCCATCATGATCTTCTGGATCTGGGGCAATTTGAGCTAAAAAGGAGCCCAAAATGTCACATTATTACAACCCCTTAGAAAGAGAAAGATGCTGTTCCACCTTCCACACACTGAACACATTCACAGAACTAAATGTGGCACCTTCCTGATCAGGTGGGGAAGGGGACAGACTGACTAATGCAGACAATAAATTAACATTTTAAAAGAACATTGGAAGAACCTTAACACTGCACAGCTGGAAGAGAATCTAGTCACTGAGTTCAGCACTTGTGAAGGAGGCACAATGAGGAATCGAACTTCCAGCCCCTGGCTCTGCAGCCAGATGCCTAAGCCACTGAGCTACCCAACAGTAGTTCTGGAAGAGGACCTAAAACAAACTGTACTCGACTGCTCACATCCAGGTCATCCAGTCCTCCCTCTGAGCAAGAATGCGGCTAACAGGTAATTCTGGGTGATAACTACTTACTAAATACCACATTGGCTGAGGCTTCTGAAAGGTACCAAAGTGTAAAACATTGGGAATGGCCAATATTTCCCGTCCTTAGCCGAGAGCAGTGGTGTCCAAACTTTGGCTCTCTAGATGTTTTGGACCACAGCTCCCACAATCCTTTGTCATTGGCAATACAGGCTTGGAATTCTGGGAGTTGTGGTCCAAAACATCTGGAGGGCCAAAGTTTGGACACCCCTGGCCTACAGCAAACATTAACCATACCAAAAGCAAACCTATGTAATGAAAGTAAGATGTTGATCAGGACAAGAGATTAGAGGAACTATGCTTGGTCCTAATCACAGTATACACATTATTTGCTCTGCTTCGGAGGTCAGACTGTGCACGTTTTCTTAGGAAACTTTTCTATTGAGCATCTTTCCTTAGGCACCAGCTATCTGTCTACACTGTTTTCCCAATCAAGGCTTCCTTTGTGTAGCCAAGAAACATGCTCTGGGAAAGCAGACCTTCACATCAATTCCGTCGTAAATCCATCTCCTTACAGGAAGAGTCAGCAACAAATTACAGGAGCTTCTACACACAAATCAGGAGCTACAACACCGAACTGTAGGTTCCCCTAACCCTCTCAAACATCTCTCCCAACCATGCAGAGCTACCCCTCTGCACCAAGGACAACTCAAGCTGACCCACCTGTCGGTTCATGGTGGCCATGGCTTTGGTGACACCTTTCATGGCCTGAGCCATCGAGTTGTTAGATTTGAGGGTCTGTATTTTGAGGGACACGGCTTGGATGTTGGCCCGCATCATGATGAACTTCTTGACATAGCGCCGTGTCCGCACTAAGTCTTTCGCCATGATTTTCACTGCATCCTGGGATGGAGTAGGGGGCGAGAAACAGGTTAGAGATGCGAGGTGCAGATGGATAACATCCATCTATCATTTGTTTATGCCTCTCAAGCTCACCATCTGCCCCTGTTTGGCCATTTTCTTGATGTCGGCAATGATCTTCTTCTCTTGGCCCTCCAGTTTCTGCCGCTCACGATCCAACTCTCGCATGGCACGGTTCAGTGCCCGTTGATTTTGCCGCAGCATCTCCTCTGGGGTCTTTCGGCGTCCAAAGAGCAGATCCATTGTGACAGAAAAAGCAGTCTACTACTGTTGAGAAAGAAATCAGAAGAGGGGAGGCTATCTATGTGGCATCACAGCAACTGGGGCCAGAGAGAAATTCCAAGCTAGCATCTGGGAAGGCTCTCAGAATCAATACTGTAACTTGCAGACTCCACAACTAGCACGGCTATTTTCCCCAAGTTCTGCATCTTGCCCAACACCCAAGCACGTGTGTTCTTTTAGAACCAAGAGCTCCCTGTCTCTCATATTTTATAGGTACAAACAAAAGTAAATTAAATTAAAGAACAAGTTGAAAAGAAAAAGACATGGTGCCATCTCAAAAACTGCTATATTTCAATGTCCACTCGTCACACATAAGAGAGAGCTATAATAAGGCAAATATTTATAGACAGCATCAAAAGACACAGATAGTGATTGTCTGTGAAGATTCTCAGTCATCCAGGTGAGTTTATCTGCAAGCTGAGTCATGGCAACTGGACTTCTTTTCTTGAGAGATTGAAACATTTCACTGCTCAGACCAACGAAGCTGTTTCAATCGTTTCAATCTCTCAAGAAAAGAAGTCCAGTTGCCATGACTCAACTTCCAGACAGATTGTGGTTGGTGGACAAGAAAGCCATTGCGTATTTAACAGTGGGGTGATAGGCTCTCTAACATACAGGTAAATTCCACTGAACACATATTTTTATGATAACTACCAGGAAATGCCAATGTGGCCACCATAACTAAGATACCCTATCACTGATGATCTCCAACACAGGCCTTGTTAATAAGGCCATTTATATGCTTTACACCTAAAAAGCAGAAACTAAAATTGATAATATATCCTTATAAATCTATCCAAGGGCAGATTGCCCCCTTTAAGAGCAAAAGCAGGGATGAAAAACGATCATATTCATGTCATATTCAAACAGCTCATGCCACAACCTCATGCGTGAGGCAGCCAGCAACAGCTCCAACCAAACTATTGTTCCATATTTTATAAACAGCTGCATGAAGTATTTTATTTATTTATTATTTATACTTCAATTCTCACCAAGGAAGCAGGTTTATAAATGCAATAAATTAATAGAATAGAGTATGTAGCATATAGATAAGTCAAAGAAAGAAGAAAAGGCGTGGCAAGCAACCAGAACACCTTAGAGTAGCCATTCACAACCAATGCCCTGCAACAACCTTCCCTGAAGGGACTTAAGATTTCATGGGAGTACATACATAGCTTTTTTAAAAAAAATCAATATTATAATATAGGAATTTATCATGAGAACTCAGAAAATAGACAAAGCCACTAAAACAGAATGCTTTCTTCTGACACACAGTGCTGCATCTGTTAATTTCCTTTTATCTTCATCTACACTGTAAGGTAGACTTCAATGTATACAGACAGGCCTGTTCTGAAATTCCCTTCAGCATGTTCCACTGCCACCAAATCTGCCACTTCCTTTGTATCCTAAAGAAACTTTGCTGTCTCTTAAAACAAATGTCTTTCCTTCTAGCTCCAAAGAGATCAAAATTTAAATATTGTTATCGTGATAAGCAGAACAGAAGAGGAGCATGAAAAGGTAATATTTGTGGAACGGGGGTCAAGGAAGGGGGCTGTCCAAGCTCCTCCATATTAGTACTGTAACTAGAAAATTTGCGATAGGGTCTTCTTTTTAGACAAGCTGAGCCCTAAATTATGGGATGTGGCAGGAGGGAGGGCCAAGGAAGACAAACAACACCTATCAAATTATTCGACTGGCTTATTTTAAAAGTCATACATAGCCAAAGAAGGCAAGGGAAAATGGGGGCTCCTGGGAGTAACTTCCCCTCAACCCGACCCCCCAAATCCATCTCCTAATACAGTGGTACCTGGCATAAAGGAATCAATGCATTCCAAATGAAATTATGTTAAGTAAATTTTCCTTTATACAAATTTCCCACAGGAAGGCATTCAAAACAGAGTACAGTAATCCCTAATTGCAACCATATTTATCTTGTACGGATTCGCCCTGCAGTCACGCAAATTTCCCCTATCTCCGGATTTTTTTTTATTTTTTTATTTTTTATTTTTTTTTTGTTGTACAGATGTTATGTTATACAAACCGTTTGTTATACGAGGGTCGACTTACAGGGGTGTCCAAACTATTTATTTTTATTTATTTTTATTTATTTTCATATTACCAATTACCTTCTCTTAGCTCAATCCCGACATATCCGAATCCTTCCCTTTGGGTGAATGCCCCGCCTCGCCCCGCACCTGTAAGAGACTCTCACCTTATCACGGACCGATGGTCAGACTCGAGTCGCCCTTCGACCGCCCGAAAGACCAGGCCGCTCTAGGAACCCTCACGCCCGTCGAGACGAGACCCCCCACTTACCCAGCCTTCTGCCCCAATCCCCTCCCTTGAAGCTGCTTGTTGTTTCCTCCACTCTCTGCTTCCGCCTTTGGCCTTGTGACGTCAAATAAGCGTCAGAAAGCGTCGGGGTCACGCGGCCAGAGGGCGGCCCCAGATAAGCGGCTGTCTTCCTTAAAAAAAAAAAAGGACCGGATGTAGGCAGGGGCGGGATCAATAGAGTCACGTGGAAGTGGTGGATGAAGCGTCACACGCCGTATGGAGCCTTTTTTTTTGCTCCTCCGGTTTCCAAGGAGACGGGCACAGCACAAAGAGTAATGAAAAGTGTAGAAGTGACCTACATAAACTCACTTCCTGGTTTCCACAGAGGAGCCATTTTTAAATAACCCTATAGAGCGAAAATTGTTTCCTTGCCAATGAAGAAATTCCCTATTTTACCTTATTTTTGCTAAATGTGCCTCCCCAGTTCAAAAACAAAACAAAAATTTCATGCTGTTTCTAACTTGCTTCACCGTTCAATGTCTCCTATAAACAGTGCCAGGCTGAGGGCATCCCCAAAAGAAAGGAATGAAAACCCCGAATTGACTTGAGGGCACAATATTGTCACGTTATGGACACTGTGTTTCTTCTGTCCTTATCGGCTTTTTGTCAAATTTATCACAGGCCACAGTGCGTTTCATGTCAGAAGAAGAGTTATTATCCCACCTCCATGTCTGCCAATTAAAAATAACACTCCACTTATTCTGGCACGAACATACAAAAAGCTTCTGCCACAATTAATCTTCCAGACCTCAATGTATGACAATACTTATAATTTTAGATTAACACTAAATTAATCTCAGCTGTAAAGAATTAGGGAAAACACAGGGCTTCACCTTCTTCCTCAGAACAAAGATTCTTGGGTAGGGCTAATAAACTATTTGTGTTACATCCTGTTTTTGGAAAGGAACACAATCTGACAACAAGTACACAAGCAGGATAGTTGACCCTATTCAGGCAGTCTACCAGCATGTTGTTTTTTTAAATGTTACAGGTCTTTGGTGGGACTGTGATCATAACACAGGGAAGAGGTGCTACACCTGGCACCTTATTCAGATGTTGCTTACCCCAGTAAATACCAGTAGGCCAAGACAGAAAAATCTGTAGTTTCCTATACACACTTATGTTTACAGATGTACAGTATCTCAAGTGTGTCACTGTCTCAAGACCAGGGATTCACAGTGCCTAGACAGTGATTGCAACTGATTAACAAATATAATTACAGTGGACCCTTGTATAACAAACAGCTTGTATAACATAAAATTTGTACAACATAAAAAATTCTGGAGATAGGGGAAATTTGCTTAACATAATCGCCTATGGGGAGAATCCATACAACATAAAAATGGGATCACTCCGTTTTCAATGCATTCCTATGGGAATTTGTATAAAGGAAAATTTGCTTAACATAATTTCATTTGGAACGAATTAATTCCTTTATACAAGGTACCACTGTATTGTAATTCTTTTGAATGTGCATAGCAAATACCCTGTATATTGAGGAGGAGGAATTCAAGAGCCCTGCCTTATCAATTCAAAAGTTCTCTCTAGCCCAGTGGCCAACCAGAAATAGTGGTGAATCTTTCCTTTGACACATACACAGCACATTTCCTCATAAGCATGTCTTCAACTGGCACAGGGGCAAGATAGATGTAGGATATATTTATTTATTTTGGATTTATATGCCACCAAGTTTAAGTTTAATAATGAGACCAGCACAACAGCAGCAAGAGAGGAAGAGAGTGGGCAAGCCCCCTATAGAGATACAGCTGCAAAAAAAACCCAAAAGCCCTGTAATTTAAGATATGGGGCATTCTTGGTCTGCAGATATCCCCCCCCCTCTCTCTCTCTGTTTCCAATCTGTGGACGACTAGGAACACCTTGGTAGCCAAGGTCTAGTCTATTACCAAACTTGCTAGTAGCTACTGAAAAATTCAGTTTCAGTACCAGATGTCATAGAGATATTTTTTTAACATTATAACCCAAGGAAGCCTATTTTAATATGCTTTCTGCTTCTCGCAATCCTCTCGGCTCTTTCAAATCCTTAAATCATTACCAGCAATCTACACTCTCCAGTCTCCAGTACACTATGAGGTTCCCATATTCAAGTAAATCTTCTAGTGGTAGTTCCTGCAGGCTGTGTTATAGTATGAAAACCTTCCAAGGGTTGAGCTTTTGACAAAAGAAAAAAAAATGCTCCATGACATACTATCTAGAGGCTTGAAGTCATTCAGCTGAGTCTCCTCGCACCCCCAAACCCAACCAGTGCCATACCACATTAGTTCCAAATATGAAACTATTACCTGTTTAAAATCCCATTTTCAAGTTCAAACTGAAAACATTAAGCAATTCCAAGGAGCCTTCAGAATGACACGCATGACATCTAATAAACTAAAATCTTGGTGACACAGAAATTGTGCACAGAGGCACTGTTGTACATACAGGACAGCACCGCAAAGAACTGCTTTTGCTAAAGCGAATTGGTTATATGTGCATGCCATAATTCTCTGCTAGACAATGTGGTAGTTTAAGAATGCCCAGAGACTGAAGTTTGTATTCCATAAATGGCACATTACAACACCACATGGGTGGGCACTTGCTCTTTTTAAGAACAATTTTTAAAGCACAAGAAACTAAAGGGTGTGGGATGTTATTCAGCAGAAGGCTTGCTTGGCCCCTTCTTTTTTATCCTTCCATCAAAAGGTAGACTCGCCTTTTCAAGCTGGTTTTTAACAACCATAACTAAGTCCCAGAATACTGTCTTTTAGTTTCTTCAAGTTTTAAATGTTTTTAATTCAATGTACTTAGTTGCTATTTTAGTTTACTTGTCTAATTTACTGTTTAATTATACTTTTTTAATACTATGAGCTGCCTCAAATCTTATTAGGAGAAAGGCAGCCTATGAATGGATGGATGGATGGATGGATGGATGGATGGATGGATGGATGCTCAGAAAACCACAAGGTAGGATTTTACTGAATTGGGTTATTAGGATCTTCTGACCTGCATGACTGTTTGCACCCTCTCAGCTCTTTCACATATACTTGCTAGATCATAACTTACTGACCTAACAGCACATGAGTGATGAATTAAAAATATTTTAACTTCAGATTTGGGGGGCTTCTGAGCACGTTCTGTGGCAGAAAATGGGCACCAAATTCCTTTCAATGCGACAACGCAGAACTAGTCATTGCAGTGCTCAAACCATCAAGGGTCAGCAGGAGGGGAGCATCTTTACTATGGAGCAAATGCAATTTCCAAAATGGGAAGCTCAGGATGGGGAGAAGAGAAATCTAATCTATAAAAAAATTAGAAAGATGAGTGAAAGATCAGCTTGTCAGGTCTTACAACAGAGAACAATGGGTATTTTAGAATTGTACTGAGCGTCATCAGCAGGATACCACAGGACAGCTCCAAACATTCACATGCAGGAATTTTTGTATCAACTGCAGTAGCAGCACATGTATCGGAGGTGTGGTGAGGAAGCATCTCCAACCATTTTATCAACAATCAGTAGCAAGATCATATGCATCTGAGGTCAAACAAGGAAAAGAGGCATAACGCAAGGGGCAGCCACACTGAAGAGCTATTTTTTCCCCAGTGTCCAAGCCAAGCGGGGTCATGGGTGTACAAAGACAACACCAGACTTCAGCTCCCAATATGTTTGATGCAGAAATTAGATCAAGGGAGGGGAGTTAAATCCATCTACGAAGGCAGCTGTTTTCAATCTAGCACCCTCCCAAATATATTGGCTCATTATTGATCCAGTCTTCCACCAGTTAGCCTCGCTGCTGGTGCTGACTGTGAAGAACTCCTCTAGCTTGGGAAGGAACCAGATTGAAAAAAAGGTGGTCTCTCAGTCTGGTCTAATTATCCCCGAGTGGTCGTAGCTGCTGCTTCTACAGCTGTCATATTATCAAGAAGCAGATAGAAACTTGGGGCTGCATCTCCCACAACCCCTTTTCACCAGCCAATCGTGCTGGGGCTTGCAGAAATCCAATGGTTTCTCACTTCTATAGCAGCCTAGATTTCAGCTGCCTACTGGAAGCTCCTTTTCATTCCTTCACCTAGGAGAAAGAGTGGAGCTAGGGAGAGATATGGGGCCACGGCTAACAGTTACAAAGCCATTCAAGAAAAGTCCCAAGCTGAGTCGAATCTTATGCTTTTTTACCATTACTTTGAACTAGCCTGGTTGGGGTACGTTACTCTTCAACACAGGCTAGATAGAGGTACTTCAAAAATATCTCTTTTAGACAGTTATGTACATCTTGTACAGGGATTGCCATGAACACAAAAACTCCCTCGATTCATTCTCTTTCTTGAGTGCATTAACCTTGTTCATACAATGGAGGTGCTGTCTTCTGAATGACTCAGTTAAACTAAAATTTATCTTGATGGCATTCCACAGCTCTTTCCAATTGCATTTTTCTACAACTATTCCCACATAGCCATATCAGCCACGTTTCAAAAACAGTGCTTAAAGCAGTTCAGAGTGACTGCTTCAGATATCCCCTGTACAGCTGTTCTGAAAATGAGAGCAGCACTAGTGCAACCTGAGCCTCAGGAAATGAGCACAAATATAGCAGACTGGAAACTTTTATACAAGTAGAATCTGCCCAGAATGCAGAACTGCTGGGCCACATAATATATTGTGTTGGGAAAGTCAGTCTGTTCCCTTAAGAATGGGAAGGTGAAAACCAGGATTGCTGAACCCAAAGGAAAATACCCAATGCTTTTCAGTATTTTTAGAGTGAAAACTTGCATACTTACCTGGAAATAATCTACACTCAATGCAGCACAATGCACTTCCCAGTAAGTAGGCACCATATAGGGTTGTGGTGGTAATGTGTGCTGTTTGCAGACAACAAAAAGCACGCAATGCCTGCTTAGTGAAAAATCAGGACAACTTATTTTTGACATGAGAAAAAAACCAAATTTTCATTTTTAAAAACTATATGGAGCTGTTCCAAAAATGCATCTTCCATATAAAAGGGGGGAGAAGGCATTTCTCTATAAAGTGTCTTGTTTCTAAAGCCTCTCTTCAACACACATCTTCAACTCATCCCTTTTGTGGACCACCTCCAGTCTTCAGCAGCAAACAAGTATCATCTCTGAGGATCAGACACCAGGGTCCATAGAAGACAGCACCGTGCAAGATGTCCTTCCCAATGTCAAATGTCTCTGTCCCTTGTCCCCCTCCCCAAACACCACTGCCAGGGGGAAGGAAGCAAAAACATGAGAGGCAAGGGGCACACTGAGTTCGCTAACATTCCCCTTTAATAACCCAACACACTAGAAGTACAGTGGCTTGATTTTGGCCAAGGGCTTGCAGGAGTCACTGGAGAGACGGAGTGAGTTCATTGCCAGGCAGGCCCTGGTGGACACAGTGGAAACAGCACGGCCTTGGTTACATTTTTATTACTACTTATTATTAGCATTATTTGATTTGGTTGCTGTTGTTTTTATTTTTCCTTAAAAACCAGACACACAAGTGAGTTGTTTCTAAAAGGAATACTCCAGGCCTGACCCAGTTTCCCCAGAGCCACAGTGCTGCCTAGGGCAGGTTGAAGGTGGCACAGAATTCCCCCCCCCCCACTCAGCCTTCCAGATTCACCAGCCCCTGCCAGAACCTCCCCCGTATAATAAATAGTTATGATCAAAAGCCTTGTTGCCCAGGAGGGGAGGATTTTGGGAGGGGCAAGTGGCCTGCAGATCACGCAGCGGAGTGACACCGCGCTTATAGGCAAGGACCGCCAGATCGCAGAGGGAGCCTTCTGTTCTTAGCAGCAAAACCACAGCCCCACAAAAAAGGCAGATGGTCCACCAGCGTGGAGTCCCCCATGCCCAGGGGGGCAGGTGGTGACCTCAATACGGTGGGTGGGGTAAAGCAGCAGCACCCTCACCCCTCACCCCACAGCAGCACAAAGGGAGAGTGGTGAGAGAGGCATGAGGGAATTTGGTGAGGCAGTGGCTGCCAAGGCCCCGGGCTGGCAGAGGGAAGGTCAGAAGGCGAGCAGGTGGGGTGAGGAGGAGGAGGGGGGGAAGAGGATGGAAGGGGGTCCCTGCCAATTCCTGACTCCTGTGCCCCCTGGATGGCTGAAGGCGGTGGTGTTGGCAGAGTCCCTTAGGAGAGCTGGAAGGGAGATGAAGAAGGGGCAAGGGGAGGGCAGGGTTTCTGCCCGGAGCTGGTCAGTTCTATTTCAGGCAGCGTTCAAAGTAGGTGGAGCCAATGTAGCCGCCCCTCATCGAGCGCTGGACGTTCTGCTCAAACAAGCGTCTGTTGTTCTGGAGAACCTCGGCAGCCTCTTTATTCAAGGGGTCTTCAGGGTTTGGCTCCTGGGGGGGGGGGAACAGAACATAATTACGTGTCGACAAGAGTTTTAGCATTTTGTTGTGATTAGGTCAGCCTATGTAATTTCAGACTACCATGTGTTGTTATCACCGTTACAAAATTTGCCCAACATGCAAACACAAACAGCTGTATCCTCCCCCCAATGTGTCCTATAGTTTTGGAGGCCTATACTTTATTTAGGAAGCATACCTTGCTATTGCTGAGTAAACCAGGGCCAGCAAGATCTGGTGCTCCTTAACTCTCGGGCTTCGATCCAGGAAGACCGAGTAGTTAGTGCATTCATCCAAACAAGTGGCTCTCAGACTTGGATCCTCAGATATTAACACACTGCAACTCCCAAAAATCCTGGACACCACAACTAGTAGTAAAACCTTCAGGGAGTTTTCACTGAAGAACATCTGGGGACCCAACATTGGGAATCACTGGGCTAGACTTAAAAACAGGTTCACTTTTACATGAAAACTACTCAGATGTTTTTTGTGGGGAGGGTAACAACTTGCACCACCATAAACCAAAAGCTAACTGGCCAAATGTGGTGTTTCTCCCATTGACATAATTAATGCAGCTGTTTTCTTCGTTTGGCTAATAATGTTTACTTCAGCTACCCATGTCCAGAAGCAAATTTCTTCAAAAAAGGAACAAAAATGCAAGCCAGACCTTTGAAAAAAAATGATGGGCAAAATGCAGCATTGCTAATGTCATTAATTGGATACCCCCACCAGCCCTAAAAAAACATATATAGTGAGGAACAAAAGGAGCTGAAATCCAGCATTCAAACAGCTTCACTTTGCCTGCTTTACCTTTACAAGCATGGTTTCAGTCAACAATAAAAACACAGCAACAGCATCACAGATAAAAGCAAAATGAAATCATAAAGCCCTTCCCAGGCAACTGATCTCATGCCTTGATCGCACTTGCAAAGAATATAAACTAACCCGCATATTTTTGTCTGAACAGATGACATGCAACAGACTTTAGCCTATGCGATCCAAAGGCCACCCACACTTGGGGCTGCTGCCCTCCAGGTAACCAAGGCTACCACTCCAGTCCTGCCACTCTTCCTAAGACAACTCGGAACTTCCTTACCATGATCAAAATTTTGGTTTGACAACGTGAACCCGTGCCTGCAGAACGGAAGTGAGAAAATGGGGCTACGGAGAAAAAGAAGTCCTTCTAAGGCTCCACAGAAAGACTCGTAATAACAGTCTGCAGAAGTACAATTATGAACTTAGGAATAATTATTAGTGCAGGAGTTTATGTGTCACTAGCCATTTCTTCCATTATTTTGGTGCCCTGTTTCCTGACTTAATGACAACACTCACTACAATGGTTCAGAAAGACGTCTGAGACTTGCCTAGTGATGTCATATGTCAGGAGTGTCCAAACTTTGGCCCTTCAGATGTTTTGGACTACAACTCCCAGAATTCCAAGCCTCTATTGCTAATGCCAGAGGAACATCTGGAGGGCTGAAGTTTGGACTCCACTGTCATATGTTAAATATGTTAAGGGAGAAAGGCCTTCTGTCAAAAGTTTGACTCCCAAGAGAAAGAGAGTACATGGTGCACACTTCTCTGGCCACAGGGTAAGCAGAAGTGTTTCAAACCATCAGTGCCCATAATCTCCAACACTCTCCTGCTTCTCACTTGGGCAAACCAGAGCTGCAACCCAATAACCAGATCAACTTCGACTTCTCCATCTTTAGGGTTAAACATCTCCAGCGGAATTTTATAATTCAGGAAGGGGGTAAAAAAGGAAAGTCCTGTATCTCACCTCTAATTCAGCTTCAACAACTGAACAACAGAAAAGCACAGAGAGACTGGCACATTCTTATAAATTAATATGGAACAGACTAGGATATGTAACAACGTAAACATTTCTTCCATTTAATATGTATACGTAGTTTAGATTTAATCAACAAAAAGTTATCTGAAGTTCAAAATATCCTGGTATTAAATGATGGGTGGATGTTGTTGGCAAATATTTCAATACTAGCCCCATCTCAAGTTTAACTTTTATTTTCTTTGCAGAAGAATGAACGTGAGCCCAAAATATGTGTATTTTAATGGCAAGTGTCAATGGCACAACAGGTTGGAGTATGGATTTATTGCTCAATGTCGAAATAGTTATACCAGCTGACAACCAGCAAAGAGTTCATAACCTTTGAAGCCACCAGTAGCAATACCCACCCCTTCCAAATTCTACTAGTTTTGCCCACGTTTGTTGCTCCCTACGATACAATTAGGTCTGTGGTTTCATAAAACTCTATGGCACAGAATCAAAATGCAATACAGGGCCACTGAACCTGCTCCTAAAATGTGTAGCTGCAGAGAAGAATCCAGACATCCAATACCGTACAGATGCCTTCCGCTGCTTTAGATCTGTTTGCTACAACCAGAACCAGTGGAGCTAGACACTTTTGCTGTGGGTGCACAGAAGAGGAGGAATGTTGTGCAGAGGGAAGCACAACCACACAGCTGCATACCTTAGAGGGAATTCTTGACAGACACTTATTTTTCATGCCATTGTTCAGCAACTACCAACTTTTCATTTGAAACTTATTTGGCACTTGGTTTTCAGCTAATCTTAATTAGCAGAGATAATTCCAAACAAAAATGCTCAGCTTCATGAGGTTGTTGTGGAAAATATGCACAACCGTAATCCAAAGAGTATTTTCCTAGGACTTGTTGTTCAGTCGTTCAGTCGTGTCCGACTCTTCGTGACCCCATGGACCAGAGCTCGCCAGGCCTTCCTATCTTCCACTGCCTCCCAGAGCTTGGTCAAATCCATATTGGTTGCATTGATGACACCGTCCAACCATCTCATTCTCTGCCGTCCCCCTTTCCTTTTGCCTTCAATCTTTCCCAACATCAGGGACTTTTCCAAGGACTCCTGTCTCCTCGTGAGGTGGCCAAAGTACTGGAGCGTTAGCTTCAAAATCTGTCCTTCCAGTGAACATTCGGGGTTGATTTCTTTCAGGATGGATAGGTTTGATCTGCTTGCAGTCCAGGGGACTCTCAAGACTCTCACCACAGCTCAAAAACATTGATTCTGCGGAGATCAGCCTTCTTTATAGTCCAGCTCTCACTTCCATACATCACTCCTATACATTTCTAGGTCTAAACTCTTCTAAACATTATACGACTTTCCATTCTCAGAAGGGTCATATGGAAGGCTCTGGTGCATTTGAAGGAGGCCACAGACAGGAAATAAGTTTTCACACAACACCTTCTCAAGTTCACTTTGCAACTTATGCAATTCTTATTCTGCCTCTGTTTCTTTCATATTGTGTTTACAGTCGTGGTCCAGAGAAGCTTGAGACTGACTGCTTAAGAGGACATACATATGAACTGCACTAAGATTCCAAGGTGCAAAAGACATGACCAGATGTTTGAAGATTACACTCCTGAGTACTATCGCTATGGCTCCCTTTTGCTGCAAACAGATGTTCCAATTGCTATAGCAACTAATTATAGTTTGCATGCCCATTCAGGAAACAAATATATTTGAAAGTCAGGACTAGATTTAGATCAATCTCCATGGATGCAGAGGCAGTCGTACCAATTATACTCCAATGGCCCCAAGGCAGTGACTTCACTAATACTGTTAGATGCAAAGGCAAAAAAGCAAAAAAGCAAAGTGTTCTGCTTATATACCGCCCCATACCACTTCAAGTAGTCTCTGGGCATTTTACAGTTTAATTATGCAAGCTACACATTGCCCCCCCCCAGCAAGCTGGGTACTCAATTTACTGAACTAGGAAGGATGGAAGGCTGAGTCAACCATGAGCCGGCTACCGGGGATTGAACCCCAGGTCACGAGCACAGTTTTACCTGCAGTACAGGCATTTAACCACTGTGCCACCTCAAGTTATCCTTGCAGGATGGCAGACATAACAGCACAGGCATCTTACCCAAACATAGCTATATAAAGCTGCCTTTACTTCACACTCACTCTGTCTCTCACGCTACACCCACAGAATCGTCAGGAGTATATTGTGTTCTACCTTCTCTCTCTTTTACACCCACACTTTCCACACCGGCTGAGCACAGACGGGGAGGAAGTTGGATTTCTGGAAGGCACAGCTGTCCCACACTCCCCTCCCTTACACTTTCATTTCCAAATATACTCACCAAGAAGAGATACTGCAGGCCATAAATTATAGAGTTTATTGTTAGTACAGGCTTCCAATCCTCTCTGTGGGACACAAAACAAATAATGCAGGATGAGAAGAGCAACTCCAAATGACAAACACCAAGAGAGCAGATCCAGGTTGAATGCCATGTTAAAGCACAGTACAGTATACAAAGTACAGTGTACAAAGAAAGAACGGTGGGGTAAAAATACTCTAAAATAAATAAATAAATAACCAGATATGGTTAACCTTTAAGGTGCCACAAGCCTCTTTGTCATTTTTCTCAAACCGAAACCTATTCAGATGCTATTTGCTCACCTCTTTCCAGGACATGAGCAGAGCAAGAGATAGCTTGTCCGTCTCTATCAACACATTCCGCAGATGGACAAAAACATGTCCACAGAAGTGAGGTTCCTTCTCACATGCAGGCTCTCCACAGAGAAACTCCAGTTTTCTGAGGTTCTTCCCTATACAGAAAGGCTTCATGCAAGCAGGAACCTCCCTTCTACAGAGATAGTTTTCTCCAAGGAGAATGGGATAACACGGAGGGGCAGAGCTATACAATGCCTTGCTTGCACACTGGGCAGAGCTAAATATGTAATGCCTGGATATGGCTGGACTAACCTGGCCACCCTCTTAGAAAGTACACCAAAATGTGTCACATGTAAGTCAGGATGTAAAATTGCACTACATGTACAATTGTGCAGTTTTTACAGCAACCGTGTGAATAAAGCATAGTGGCCAGGTTCTTGTGTCACAAAAGTCCCTGGATCCCTGGCTTACTATTTACAACCAACATGCACACTGCCCAGCAGCTCAGTAGAACAAAATCATAGACCTTTGTGATATCTGAACCTAGAAGTCTGGCTTCCTTGTCCCAAAGAAACCCAGTTCATAAGAATAAGCCATAGCTTAGGAATCTAGATTCCCAGTCAAAGCGCCTGATTACGGTATCCCAGGAGGGCAGTGCTTTCCGAGTAACTTCTGTATACTTACAGAAACTTCTCACATGTAAACTCAAATGTATAAGTGAAAAACCTCAAACAGTCAGTGTTAAAGACAGAAGGGCATATTTCTGCCCAGAATACTAGCCAGTGTGTCTATGTCATGGTAGGTTGGGGAGGACAGTTGGATGCCAATTAACTCCCATCATCTCCAAACTAGACTCAAATCAAAATGAGTGCGTAAACAGCAATTCACAAGCAACAAAAGGTCATGATTGCACCTCTCATAAAAAAAGTGGTACACTCAAGCAGATGTCCTTGGATTTAAGTTTTGTACATCTATAGAATTGTCACTCTCTTTATTCCCATACGTAAAAATATTCAGACTATGTATCTTTCAGTAAATAAAACCAAGTGAAAATAGGGTTGCTTTTTGAAATGAATACATATATGTTTTATTCCCCCCCCTCTCAAAACAATAAAAAGTCATAGAGTGATGACAAGTTTCCTCTCGTTAAAAAAACGCTCTAGGACTCTTGCATCTCAGCTCCAACCTAGTTGAAAATTAGTTTGTGATACACAACAATACCAAATTGCAATTAGGGGTTGGAGAACTGTACAAAAATCAGGGGACTACAATACGTGATCAGTACATATTTTCTAAAAAGTTCAACAAAATCTGTAGGAAGATAATACAAGTGGTACCTTGTATAAAGGAATTAATTCGTTCCAAATGAAATTATGTTAAGCAAATTTTCCTTTATACAAATTTCCCATAGGAATGCATTGAAAACAGAGTGATCCCATTTTTATGTTGTACAGATTCGCCCCAGAGGCGACTTTGTTAAGCAAATTTCCCCTATCTCCAGAATTTTTTATGTTGTACAAATTTTATGTTATACAAAACGTTTGTTATACAAGGGTCCACTGTATTCAGAAATGTGGGCAGATAGCAAATCAGCAATTAAGATAACAAAGCATGCTTTGCACATACCTGAGGATATTTAGGCAGACATTGCCTTCTAGGTCTATGTTCGGATGATACACCATGGTCTCACACTTGACCTTGGGCGGATCATGTGGGTACCCTTGCCCCACCTAAAATGAATGACAAGAAAAACAGCTGTCAGTATGCTTACAAATACTACCAGAACATATCCCAACATATCCCAGGTCCATACTGAATCCTCAATAACATAACTGCTCAGAAAAAAAACCAGTCCATTTGTACCTAGAAGGCCAACTTCATAATTTTCTCTCATGGTGTTTTCTGTTTTGCAATCCCTTTCTCCTAATTAGTTTGCATTAATGAATTTGGAAAAATGAAATCAGTCCTTGGGTAACTTTGCTCATCATGTTAGGGAGAAAAAAACCGAGTTTCATGGCAATTAAAAACTTTTCAAGTTCTGTTAGTAGTAAACTTTCCTGAACTGTAGTGGCTACTCCATTAGATGTTAAATTAAACCTGTCTTTAAGATGCCACAAGTATCCAAAGTTCCAACGTCTCCATTCATACGCTTGATAAAATGTGTGCCTCAGAGCAACTGTATCATAATTATTGCAACTTCCACACACTTAAGAATAGCATTCAGATTAGGTATTTGAAATTGAGAGGAGGGGGTCAAGGAAGATCAGGGGGATGGAAAGCAAGCACTATCGGGAAAGACTGAAAGAATTGGGCATGTTTAGCCTAAAGAAAAGAAGAATAAGGGGCAATAAGCTATCACTTTTCAAATATTTGAAGGGCTGCCATATAGCAGGATCTGTTCTCAATCAGCCCAAATTAGGAGAAACCGGCTTTCAGCTGAATATTAAGAAATACTTCCTCACTGTTACAGCAGTATGGCACTGGAACCAGTTACCTCAACGGGTGACGTTTGCTCCAACACTGGAGGCATTCAAGAGGAAGTTGAACAACCACCTGGCATATATCCTTTGATTTGTATTCCTGCATTGAGCGGGGTGCGGTGGGTGTGGACTTGATGACCTTATAGGCCCCTTCCAACTTCACTATTCTATGATTCTATTTTAAAACTATATTTTAATGGGTTTATACTCTTCGCAAATTCCTTAAAGCTATGACAGAAATATATGAAAATCATTCTAGGTAAGCTACTGAAGCTGAAGTGCTTAAAAGCATCTTTGTGACTAAAGACACTTGTAAGCTTAGAAATTAAAGGATGCCAAATGGGCCTCCTGGAGACAGGAATTCATCTCTTTTAGAGGCATAATCAACTGTCCCAAATCATCAAGGTATGAATTTAGCAAGAAAGGCTGAGGGTCCCTTCCTGATAGATGTATGCTGGCATCACCCATGATAATGAATGAGCTGTAACAGAAGGACTAGGTTAAGCCAGGTTTAAATTCCCACTTAGCCAAGAAGATTACAGGAAGCTAGGGCCAGTCCAAACTTACCTCACAAGTTTATTATGAGAACAAAACCCCAAGTGGGGAGGACTACATGTGCCATCTTGAGAACCTTCAAGGATGAGATATGACTATGACAGATATCTCAATTAGTATTAAGTCCAGCATACAAAAAGAAGGGAAGTTGCACATCCCTATCAGGTAGGTTTCTACAAACGTTGCAGGGTTTGTCCCATTAGTGTTGGTTCTAAATAGCTGGATTTACATCTAGTTTTGGATTCATCATTGAAAGGAAATGCCTTCACCTCGCCTGGAAGCAAAATGGGCTCAAATATGGTCAACTTTCTTTGCTTCTCTCCCTTGGTCAAAGTTCCAGGAAAATTCCTTATTTCTAACTAATTCAGCAACTTTTTAGAATTTTGAAGGAAGAACAAAGCACAACTCTTTTAGTTTCTTTTACTTGAAACTTCAGAGTAAAAGCAATCACATTTACCCTCATTTGTCCCAGATGCTGCTTGGCTTTAATAGAATTGCCTTTTGGAACAAGAACAATAAGTCATCTAATTTTTTATCGGAAATTCTGGGAGCAAACACTTTAATAAATAAAGAGATCAGTAAATATATAGAAAGCTTTAGCTACTCCCACAGCGATTCTTCAGCACATTTGCACCTCATACATTTTCTTGTTAATAAATCACTCTTCTTGAAATGAAAGCAAAAAATGTCAGGATGCCAGTTCCAAACCATATACGGCATTGGTGTCCAAACTTCAGCACTCCAGATGTTTTGGACCACAACTCCCACGGTCCTTTGTCATTGACAATACAGGTTTTGAATTCTGGGAGTTGTTGTCCAAAACATCTGGAGGGCCGAAGTTTCGACAGCCCTGATATACAGGATGATAGGCATAGAAACATCTGGCCTTCAGGCATTTTAAATTTGTAGCCTCCACTGGTGATACTGGGCATGGTGTGTGAGAACTGCCGGCCAAAACATTTGATGGGCTGGCAGCTATTAGTTCATACAGAAGCTGTATTACAACCATGTGTGCATTAAAGAATCAGACATCTGGCAATACGTTTTACATTAAAATTAAAAACATAAACATTGTTTGCAAATAAAGGTTTGAAAACACTGTCTACAAACTGGCCATAGAACAAAATGAAAGAGCAGCTTTTTCTAGAGGAGCTGTGAAGCTTGGCAGACTTTTCTCTTCATTCAGCAAAGACCATTCCCTCAGGAAATATCAATTCAAGCACTGCAATAATATTTTTAAAGTTAATCCTCTTTCTCTCAAAAACACACCAAAAAACACCTCCCCCCAAAAAAGCAAAACCCAAGCCTTTAGGTCAAACCAAAATGACCAAACAACCCACCTCTTTGCAGCTAAACTCCTTAATTTACTCCACATTCAGAATTTGCACTTCTTTGGTTTCAAACTCTTACCATCTTTTCAAAAACAGTTCCAGAAACCCTAACCCCAATGACTATTTAGGATCATCACCCCGACCTTCCTACTAATCTCAACAAATCTCAAGATCTCTCAATGAAGAGAGGTGTTTCCCTTCCTACAAGCAACCATCCCAAACAGCATTGAAAAGAAAGTAAGTTTTGTTTACAGAAGAGGCAAAAATAGCAAGGACAAACTGTCTCCTGTCCATCTCTGAAAACTGCACAGTCATTCATAAAATTCATGACCCTGCCTTGCCTCAATATAAAAAAGCAGAGAGAAACCCAGCATTAAAAGCAAAACTCTCTAAGAGGAAGACCCAGGGATACACAAAATTCATCTAATTTATGGATTAACAATCCATGACTACTTTCCACTCCCCGCTCCTCCCCTAAAACTTGAATGCTTAGGTATCAAGATAGTTTCATTATTCACTCCTTAAAAGCACAGAAAAGCAGTTATCCATATTAGGCTATCTTGATTCTATGCCAGGAACAAGTCCTTGCAACTAAAGGTGTACCATCACCTACTACTTCCACCATTCAAGACCTGAGGCTGAGATAGAGAAAAAAGGGGAGTTACTCACCTTAAAACTGAAAACAAATTTACCACCTTTATAGAAACCCTGTAAGGCAAGACGTAGAAAAGTTAAGCCAGTTGGCCCATATAAAAAAAGAGTAGGCTTCCAACAAAGATCAGCCAGGGGCAGGAGGTGGGGATGCATGTAATACAGCAAGATAATCACCAGCCTAATCCCTGAAGCAGAACAGTCAAATTTCAGTGTATTTTGCAACAAGATGAATGATGTATCAGTCCCCTACTTTGCTTCTCATACACTGGGTTGCTTTATTAAGTTTACTTAGTATAGAGCAGTGATGGTGAACCTTTTAGAGAATGAATGCCCAAACTGCAATTCAAAACTCACTATTTTTTTATTTTTTTTGCAAAGTGCCAATACAGGAATTTAACCTGAATACAGATGGCTGTGAAGGGTCGATGTCGGGTGCCCACAGAATGGGCTCCAAGTGCTACCTTTGGCACCCATGCCATAGGTTCGCCATCACTGGTATAGAGGAATCAATACTTTTAACAATCTGTCACAAGCTATTCAGACAGGAAAATATGGGGATCCTGGTATGTGTGTATGTGAAAGAACACATGCCAGTACATTCCTGCTTTCCTGTATTTCCAAGGGCCTGAAATCCTCTTTGTCTCAAGATGGAAACCAATATACCCAGTGTCATATACACTAGTTGGCCAGCACCAGTTACCATAGCTTACGTCACTACTGTGCCATCACCAGCCACCCTCCTACTTTGGGTGCTTGTTCCAGAGGGTGGAAAGCAACAATGAACGGGGTGACTCATAGGCCTAGTTTTTTGGTACAATGTGAAAATGCCACAAAGCAATTTCCTCCTGTTATTTCTGAGGAACTCATGCCTTGAGGATCTAATGATGCGACGCCAACCCCAGGCAACCTAGGATTTGTTCGTTTGCAGTCTCACCAAGTCCAGAAAGAAACTCGACCACATGAAAATTGTAGCAAAATCCATTGCGTAGTGATTAAAAGCCGTAATCAGAAATGTCAACAGCTCCACATCTTTAGGTCATCAAGTGGCAAATGTAATCATTACAGGATAAACCCAATACCTGAAGTCATCCAAAAATTATATACTCGAGTATAAGTTGACCCGAGTATAAGTCGGGTCCCCTAATTTAAACCCAAAAAGCTGGGAAAATTTATTGACTCAAGTATAAGCCTAGGGTGGGAAATGCAGCAGGACCTGGCAACTCCTCCTTTGTGAGCTGTGTGTGTGAGTGTGATGTTTAAAATGACTTTTAACCACCGAGGCAAGTGCTTGAGTTTAAAATGACTTTTAGCCACCAACCAAAACTTGCCTCAGTGGCTAAAAGTACTGACCCGAATATAAGCCGAGGATCCCTTTTTTCAGCCCATAATTAGGGCTAAAAAACTAGGCTTATATTCGAGTATATACAGTAAAAGGCTTGATCAAATGCTCTCTGGTTTAAGCTCCTTTGCACCTGACAATTCACACCTGCATCTACCTTGGCCAGTATCAGGTGTCAAAGTAAATCAGTAGAAAACAGGACTATCTTAAATGTTTCACATGTCCATGCTTTTGACAGCCAGGGGAGTGTACTGGGCAATTTCACAGTAGACTTAGGAGGTAAGGTTCAAATTCTCACTGAGCTATGGGAGCTCGTTTGGGAGGTGGTGGTAGGACAATGGTAAATCCTTCAATGTCTATCAGGCCTCAAAACTCCCATTAGGATCACAGTAGATCAGAAATAACTCACAGCCCTATCAATCTAGATCAGTTGGCGACCCTATGGCACGGGTGCCAAAGGTGGCACTCAGAGCCCTTTCTGTGGGCACCTGATATCGCCCCTTCACAGCCACCTGTATTCAGGTTAAATTGCTGTATTGGGGCTTTGCAGAAAATTATTGGGTTTCAAATTGCAGTTTTGGGCACTCAGTCTGTAAAAGGTTCGCCATCACTGATCTAGATAAAGCAGAACATATATGCAGCTGAGGTTACAAATGGCACAGACTGGTAATAGCTAGGTACAGGTTACTTAAAGCATAGCCTGTGATTTCCACTTATGTAGAAAAAGCCAAACTAGAAAAGTATATGTAGTGTTTGAGCATACTTAAGGCATGGTTTTTTTTTAAAAGCCATATATTTATTTTTAAATACTAGTACAGTATAGGAAAAACGTAAATAAAGATGTTAGGCTTGTTAAACTCTTCCTTGAGGCCTGGGTGTCCTTTTTCTCATGTGAAAGCAACAACACCAGTGTGACAGATAAATCTACTACACCATTTCATCCCACCTGCACAGACTAGTAGATCTGCAAGTAGCTCACATATTTAAAATGTGGGAAACGCTACATAAAACAATAGAACAATTAATACAATCAACAGATAGTAAAAGACAAGAAAAGGAGACTTCTGAAGTGAGGAAGCATTTTTTTCAACAAACAGACAATTTAACTAGAAGCCTGGGATGGCCTGATGTCTTAAATCAGAACATTAAGATCAGTGTGTGTGACACAGCGCTGCTTCAGCATTCTTTGGGTATCCTGCCACTGTACCCCAGAATATTGTTTTGGTCAGGAATATTCTAAAAACACAAGCAGGTAAATATGGTACCGCCAAAGGGTTTCTCTCATGCATCAATGAAGCCAAGCTGTGCCACTGAAACTGAGTCAAAATACAAAAGCAACATACTTACTATAGGCAATCAGAAATTAAATTTGGTCTGAGTACTGCCTTTACAGCATAGTAACAGAATAATATATCCAAGAAAGCAATAGACGTAGGAAAGAAAGACAGGAGTCGTGTCATGATGCTACAACATGCAACAAAATTGACTGTTACTGACCAGTGGTGTCACTTGAGCCATTTTCAAGAATGTCAAATGTTACCTAGAAATATTTTTAAACAGGATCACATACAAATATCCATGGATGGAATCACAGGAAGAAAATGTAACCAAGCTCTACACATAGCCTTCCATTCCAGTCAGAGTGAGCGCAGGGGTTTAACGACATCTCACATCAGGAATGGAGACAGTTCTCCTGTCAACTGATGCAACTTTTTTTCTGTTCTGACTTCACCAAGATCTGGGCAGTTATGCAACTCACTTGCCTGGCACACCCACTGGAGTCTTCTGTAAGCACAAACAGAATGACAATCGCCAGCACACTTTGTCAAGCAGGCCTGGAGGTTGCCTAACTGTCACTCACCTCATCCGGGCAGATAACTAGCTTGAAGTTGAGGAGATCATCCTGGTCTGAAAAGTCTATTTCACATGTTTTCGGCAAATTCAGTTCATTAATATCTGAAGAGGGAAAACAAAGGAAGTGGTCAGGTTGCAGAACAAAGCTTGCTGAGGAAGAATGCTGATTTCTCACACTCAGATCTGTGAGTGTTCTTTTTTCACCTCCCTGGCTTTGTGACTTGTTAAAAGTACATACGATCTCACCAAAAGTCCTTAGAAAAGTGAATGGCTAAAACAGCTACCAACTCCTTGGCTACAAAGTACTTAGTCTAACACAACAAGGTCCTCTCTCTCTGGTCCACTGCAACTTGCTGCAAATATTGATGAAGTGTGCCTGTGTATGCATTCATGTATGTGTACACACACACAAAACTGCATCTATAGAAGCCATTTCCATATTGCACTCTATAAGAAAAAAATACATTTTTAAGGTACATGAGTTGAAGTGATAGGTGAAAATTGTTCAAGGGGGGAAAAGCCCTCTTACAGCTAGTAAGCTCTCTATTAATGTTTTGGACTATTTTTCCCTCTCTTATGATGTTGTAGAATAGCTCTAAACTCAAAGTTTTGTTGCAATAATTTATTTATTTATTTTCAAATTTGTATACCGCACCTATTTCCTGAACGGGAACTCAGGGCGGTTTAAAACAAGTAAAAACAGTAACAGCAACATCCAAGACGGCGAACCAGCATTGGCAGGGGCAGGGAGGGAGAAGAAAAAAATAAAGATAAAAAGAGAAAGATAATGAATGTGCCATCTTAAACGTCATAGAAAGAAGACAGGGAGACAAGGAAAAGTAATGAGCAAAGGCATGATTTGAGTTGGGGCTGGATCAATAATAAACTAGCCTGGATAGTGGGGTTTCCCTCATTTTTTTGACAAAAAAGCAGTCCCTTTGAATGGGTGTTGTGGGAGGATTGTGGGTTAAGAAGTCAGAATTCCAAACAGGGATTTCAAAATCTAGGGAGGTAAATTGATCTATCTTAGTCTACTTCAAAGGCTTACCGTTTGGATCATAACAAAAAAGCCAGCCTGAAAAAATTTGAATTCTCTTAAGAGCACCAAACGTAGCCAGCAAACCTAGTTTATCTTAGGACACACTGGCAGGGGCCCCACGTACTCCTGGTATTGTTCGCTGTCGGGAGGCTAAGCGGTTGAGTCTAGCAATTGATCCGTTTCGGAGACGATGGAGAAGAGGCAGAAGCCTCTTCTTCGAAGAGTTTCGCTTCGTTTTCCCTCTCTGCCGCCCAAGGACCAGCGCCACCTACTACTCCTTTCCTTGGCTCTTTCTTTCTTTCTTTCTTTCTTTCTCTTTCTTTCTTTCTTTCTCCCTCCCTCCCTCCCTCATTCCTTCTCTCCCCGAAATCCCCAACCTTTCTGGATGCGGAGTTGGGCGGCCGACGCTTTCTTGCTGGAGCCTTTTGTGCCGCCGGCCGATTCCTCCTCCTTCTTCTGCTGCTTCAGGGAGAAAAGCTTGATCATCCTGGCTGGCTGGCTGGCTGCTCGCGGCTTGGCTTGGCTCGGCTCGGCTGGTCTTTGGATCGCCTTCTCGGCGGCCCCAGGCCCGGCCTCGACCTCTCCCCCACCCGGTGACCTCGGACCCCGGCCCGGCTCCCTAACCCAGCCCCGGGCCCTTGGGGGGGGAGGTGAAGGGGGGCCGGGTGGGAGAGGGAAGGAAGGGAGGAGGAGGCCGAGGCGAGGGAAGGAGGGAAGGGAAGGGGCGCCAAGAAACCCGGCGGCCTGGCCTGGCCTGGCTTGGCTTGCCCGGCGGTGGCGGGCCGAGAGAGACCGGCGGCTCGGGGCGGCCCGGGACACCGGAGGGAGGGGAGGGAGGAGGGGAAGGAGAGGGAGGAAGGGACGGAGGGACAGAAAGGAGCCGGGGAGGCGGGAGAGAGAGCGAGAGCGAAGCAGGGAGGAGGAGGAGGAGGAAGGAAGGGGCCAAGACACCGGGACCGCCGCCGCCTCCTCAGGGCGCCACCCGCTCGTTAAGGCCGCCGCCGCCGCCGCCGCTTTTCCTCCCGCGGGCGGGCTCTGTGAGTGTGCGAGTGTCTGAGGGAGAGACAGAGAGCGAGTCGGACGGCAACGGACAGCCCCTTCGGCCTTTCCCGGAACCCCGTCGGCAACTTCCGCCTCGCACCCTCCAGCTCCGCCTCTCCGGAAGTACTCGGTCTCTCTCTCTCTAGTCAAGGGTCTCTCTCTCTCCCCCCCCCCCAAGATTTCGGCCTTTTCCGCCCGGCGCTCGGCCTTCTCCGGCCGCTGAGAGAGAGGGGGAGAGAGGGGGGG
>JAHTLZ010000111.1:17082265-17102781 GCA_023846285.1 Phrynocephalus versicolor | reverse complement strand
GCAGTGTGCAATGTCCAAAAGGCAAAGTGAAAACTAAACCTACAAAGATTTTATTTATTTATTTAATGGATCTCTGTACCACCCATCTGGGAGCAAGGTCACTCTGGGCGGTTTACAACAATTAATAATAAAGATCAACAGGCGCTCATTAAAACTTGACTATAGAAGCTACATATTTGGGATTTCTTTTTAGCGGCTTTGTCATCCGCCCCGTGAATCAAGAACAGGCTCCTCCTTAGAGACCACCACCTTGAGCTTTTCTTAAAATTGTTGTGTGCCGGTGTATGAAAAAACCAGCCAACCAGGACTATACATTTGGATCAAAGTCTATTATCTAAACATCTTCCATCAATATTCATGACTTCTTCAACTGCATGTCCTGTAGTGGGAAATTATCTGAAGCTTTCTTTAAAAAATGGTATTAACAGAAGCCACTTTTCTAACTTTTGCAGAAATTATCAAAAATAAAGGGCACTCAAACTGCTCTTCCAAGGAGTCTTAACAATACCCTCTCACCTGCTTACGTCAGTCTAGCCATGACAGCGATAAACTTGCATGACTCGTTACCTACCCTACCCTTCACATTGCTAAGGGTGCCAGTGATTCCATGAATGAGCAATTTGTATAACATGCTAGAAGCTGTGCCTATCCTAATTTCAAGTCCCAGAGAACTTAAGTCACCTAACCTAGCCAGAAAAAAATGAAAGAGTCTCTATTTGCATTGAATATGAGTTTAGACCCAGAAAGCAACCGTGCAGACTACTGGAGGCTCAAATTATAGTAGAGAAATGGGTATAGCAAGTACGAAGGGAAGCTCCCTCTCCTGCAGCATTGCAAAAGTGAAATATTGACACACAGAGACACCCGTTCTAGGCTGGCTCTCTTGCCTTCCTTTGCAGGACTAGTATGAAGAATATATGATACAGGAGCAAAGAGGGCACAGAAAGCTGAGAGAGTAAGGAACCCATACCCGGGAATATCCTGAAGGGCAGGCAAATGGCAATCCAGGTGATAGCACTTCTTGCAACCATCACACATGACCACGGCGCCAGCTTTCAGGCAAATCCTGCAGTAGGCAGCTTCCTCCCCGTTGGCCGTGCCATCGTGGCTGTGAACAGACTGCATTTCCATAGCAGAGCTGGTGCTGCCACTGGGGGAAATGAGGCGGGGAGCTGAGGAGCCTTCCGGGAGAAGAGCATCCTGGGGCAAAACAGGCTTGGTGTCTTTAGTATCTGCAGCTAAAAGTGGGTGTTCAATAGCCGCCTCCATCTGCTCCTCCTGGAGAAAGGAGGACAGGGAGAGAGTGAGGACAGGTGCCAAAACCGGGAACGTGAAAGAACAGCAGGAGCAAAAATGGCAGAAGCACATTGGTTAGCACCACAGGTAAGCTTAACTGCATTTTAGAAACCCAGTCCAGCCGCAGCAAGGATTGTGTCTGTAATTTTTAATACTGAAGTCCCCTTAAAATTCTCTTGATCTCTGGCGTATCTCTCTGCATCTGATTTGTATCAATGTTACGTCAGACTCCTGAGAGCCACGGCAAGATGCACTTCACAATCCTGGGCTGGATTGGCCTTGCTCCAACACAAGGACCGACTACTAGACCCTTGATCAGAACAAGGGGGCACACAAACTTTGACACGGCCATCCATTATTCAACTGCTTTCCCAAGGCAGGAAGCAAAGACTCAGGAATCCCTGGAGGACAACACAGTGCTAAGGGAAATCTCCATGCCTTTCGGATATAAAGCCACTGTATGACTGAAATCAAGGAGAAGGTGACTCTTCCTTGGAATTTTACACACCTTGAGCAGTGTTATCAGCCCTAACGATAAGCTGCTTCCATTGATCTCCTGTCTTAGGGTCACCGCCAGCAGCCAATAGGAAAATAACAGTATATACTAATTGTATACAAATGAGAGGGCAGGCAATGTGTTTACAGACCACTAAAAATCATCATACAATCTGCAAGCTTTCACAGGTCAGGACCATCCCCATTTGTATTCTGAAGAAGACTGACCACCTGATGCCCTTTTATTTAAATAGTAATACAAATTGTATCTAAGCCCTCTATCAACTGTATGGGCCAAGGAGATGAGTGAGCAATATTTTAAATAAATGTAGTGGCAGATTGAAGCCCATTGCCTATTGTAGCATCTCTATTCCAGTTGGCAGAGTCAGGGCTCAAGTTTTTTGGAGGATGTCTTCAATATCGTCAACCATTTGAAGGTTCCTTGGCTATCCAGGCTGCTACTGGCTGAACGCATCTAGAACTTCCTGTGATTATAAGAACCCATCAGCGGCCAGGAATGCTACAGGCAACCATGAGCCTTCATCATCCCACCAAGATCTAGGAAAAAACCCAGCACGGCAATGCTGACCTTCACTGCCGGCGGGAGACCTCCTGGCTGGACACCACCTGGCTGCCCTCCCTGCTCAATCACATAGATATTGTAATCTTCCGTGGTAGGGCGCTGCATGACTTTGAAGATAGGCGGCTGGTTATCAGCTGTCAGGTCCACGTCCAGGCGCTCCAGACTGACGCGGGGTACTTTGCGTAGAGAACCTTCTCCATCTTGACCACGGGTCCTGAGGAGCAGAGAGATGACACTGTGTTTAAAAAATAAAACAGAGCTCCTACTCTGTCAGGTCCTGGAAACTGAGCACTAGGGTCTCAAATAAATTGCAAGGAGCTTGCAAGAAGTTTGCAATGTCTGATTACGGAAGTCTTCCCACTGCAACCATCCACCAATGCATCGTATGTTTCAGTCCACAACAACTACTACTATCGAGCACTTCCACCTATATGGAGTTGTATTTGACAGTTAATCATCTCATGTGATGCTCATCTTGGTCCAACTCCAGGCAAACTGTTAACCCAAAATAGTTTTCCTTTCAGCCAGACATTGGACCAAATAGAACACAGGCTATGTTTCCGCAGAGTTTTGCATCTTAACATGACACAATGAGTACTCCTCCTTGCAGACGGTATGTCTTGTAGTGTCAGCTTCGATGTCAAAAACAAAACTATCCACTCATCTAAGGAAACTGCAGTTCCTTTTTTTTCAGCAGAAATAAAACCTGCAGGTTTAATCAGTTTAGTCACAGGACACTCCCTGCTAAAAGTTGCTGAAGTTCCTTTGTCATTTTACTGCCAGAGATAAAGATTATGAATGAGTTACCTGAAGTTAACTATGTCAAATGTAACTCCACTTGATATAAAGCACTCAAACAAACACACAAAGTTTTATAATGATATTGCAGTCCACATACAGTAATTCAGGCTGGTAAGGACAAACAGAAGTTTATTATCATTGGACATTGTACAAAATTAATCCCAAGTACAAAGAGCCCTCCTGATGCTCCATTAATCACTCCCTGTACAGGACTTATATTCTTGGCCACTAGGCTCTCCTATAGTGACTTAGATGCTGCTGCTGAATGTTTATCATGAGATGTGGTGTTTGGCACAGCAAAGGACCACAGAGCCACGTCATTTTTGTTCTGTATCCTGCCTAGAAGATACAGAAGGCTACCAAAAACACTGATCCCAATTTCAGAGCAACCGTCCACGCTCAAAACCACTTCCCTTAGGAAGCAAACAGGTTGTTAGGACAATCGCTTCTGTGCCACATAGCAAGGAACATTCCAAAAACAGAACATAGGAGTTGGAAAGTCATAGCAAGCAAGCAACAGAAGAGTACCGTAGAAAAGACCCCAAGCATCCCAGAAACGCACAGCAGCTGCGGAAGAAAATACACATTACCTCTTCATTCCAGATACTTCACCAGAGTATGATCCTTCTGTTACAAGAAAAAAACAGAGTCAAGATAATGATGTTGACCCCAGCCTCTGACAATGGGGAGGGAAGGAGTACAGAGGCATGCTTACAGAAATTAAAACCCCGCAATCCGTCAGAAGGGTCTCTACCTAAAACAAAACCCTGTAGCCTAAGCAGCAGGTTTTAACTTGCCTCATTTTGACTCCCACTGGAACCCCCCCCCTTTGCTTTTCCATGTGTTGCTTACCTACACCAAAACCATCACCGATGTCCATTGGCTGCAAAAGAACAGAGTCCACGTTAAGGCAGACCCGCACCAAATCTCACATCATCATCATCATCATCATCAGTCAAAATGGACAGTCACTGAGCGGCAGTTTTGCCTGCAGGCTTCTTCCTTTTGGGAGAAGGGGCACTAGCGTCCATGCTCTCTCATGCATCTAGAGCCCCGTCCTTGTCCTGCTCACCTGTCCAGCAGAAGAGGCACTGGCATCATTGATATAGCAGTCAGGGATGGCCTGCCGCTGGCTGTTGGAAGGCAGCACAGGCTGAAGCAGAGCTCCCTTATTCATGATGCTCGTCTGCAGAGACATCTGTTGGACACCCTACATGGAAAAGGCGACCAGGAAGCCTGTAACTGCCCTTGTTAGCCCCGCCACCGTTGCTCCAAGGCACTCCCCAGAAGGCATGCAGACAGAATGAGCAGTGGAAGGCTGCTGCTTCAATAAAGCCAAGGCAGTCAAGAGATTAAAAAAGCCGGAGACAGAAAAACCAGTACCTGAGAGGGTGGAACAGAGCCCTGCCTGACAGCCACTCCGCCGGGTGCAGTCGAGTTAGCATTGGTCCGCTGCTGGGGAGCCAGGGAATTGGCAGTCACCGGCAAACCGCTTCGTTCTGAGACTATCTGACCTAATGGGGGAGGGAAGGGGGAGGCAAATTTGTATTTCTGTGCTCCAGGCTATTTTACATTCCTCAATGCAGCACTTGTAAGATTCGTCATACTGACACTGAGCCAGAACTATGTTCCATGAAAGCTAAGCAATGCAGTACAGGACCCAACAGCTGTCACAAGCCACAACAGATGCTGATCTCTTGGCATCCTGCAGCATTAGGGACTACTTACTAGATGGCAAAGAAACGCTCCCAAGTTTGCATGTCCCATAAAAAGCCATTTTGAGGGGGACAGTAATGCATGGCTTTTGCTGTTCTGGTCTCGGTCTCGGTCTCTCTCTCTCTCTCTGTGTGTGTGTGTGCGCGCGCGCGCACGTGCATACACACTCTAAGTGTGTCCCTACTCTCTGGTTGCCCTATTGGAGTGATTCCATGACATTCTGCTCAGCAAGCTCACTAGATGGGGGCTGGATAGAACAAGTGTTAGATGGATACACCGTTGGTTGCAAGATCATACTCAGAGAGTGTTTATTAATGGCTCCTTCTCAAACGGGAAAGAAGTAGCAAGTAGAGGACCCGAAAGTTCTCTCCTGGGCCTGATTCAATTCAAACAATTTATTAATGACTTGAATGAGGAAGCGCGGGCAATACCCATCACTGTACTGAATGATGAGTATCCATGCATGGATATATTTTGTATAAATTGTTACATTGCCCTACTGATTTTGTTATCCAACCTCGTCCGCCATTAGGTTATCTTATTTACCTTTGGGTGTTTTGGTTTTTTTGAATGATGTTGTTTTAGTTATGTTCTCACTTGTAATTTTTTTTGTATTATATCCTTGTATCCGTATTTTGTAATAGCTTATGTTGTAAACCGCCTGGAGTGGCTTTCTGCCAGATGTGCGGTATATAAATCAAATTAATAATAGTAATTTTCCAAGACTGCAGTGAAAGGGGAGATGTTCCCTTGTATCACAGAAGTCTTTGCAGGATCAGTTTCAAGCAAGATGGATAAAAATCAGTGATTGTTAAAAAAAAAATTGAAATCAAGACCTGAATTCTTAAAATTGTTTCTTTTAAAATTTAAAACACCGAAAAGCTGTTATTTTTTTTAAAAAAAAGACCTAAATCAAATCCACCCTGGAATTTTGCTTTATGCTTTTCTCGATACTTATTCCTCCTTTATCAGCTTGTAGATTTCTCAGTATCGCAATGAACATCTCAAGACCAGCATGGCAGCCTCACTGTGCCATGTGCTTTACAGGAAAGGGAGGGGGGGAACTACCACCAAAAGCTGAGTCTTGGGCTGAAGTCTCAGCTCCGAGTTCTTCACGCCTTAAACATGTTGAGCATCCTAGGTTTTAAGGTCTCAAACGTTGTACCTGCACCTCTGGATGCAGAATATTGTGCCTTGTGTCATTTTTATTCCAAGTCCACTGCCGCTACTCTTCAAATGAGAGATTTATATCAATTTATTACATTAATATCATTCTCTTTCTTTTACTGAATCTTTAGCTTCACGTGTCAACAATGACCCAATCCAAACCCTATTTGTTTTAGTAAGGTTATGCCACCAAGCAGTTCAGAACATCCGAAAAAAGTGTGCCAACCCCGAAGGACAGTGACAATCAATCTACTAGCATCCATCCTAATACACAGCCCCTTCAACGTCACATAATGCAATGCATTCTGTTCAAGGAGTTGCAGCCCAACTACAGTGCCAAGCTCAGTCGTGTCCTCCTCATCTCTCTCAACCTGTGCACGTAAATTAAATGATAAAACATTTTCACATCTCTCACCAAAGGTCTCGGCACTTTTGATCCAAGCATTTAGATCCCACTGGAATTTCATGTCCCCGTGGGGCTCTACTGGGTCCACAATCATTTTCAAAGCTCTGTGGAGTTGAAAGTATATCTGGAAACAGAAATGGGAAAGGAGAGGGAAAGAGACATTCAGAAAAATCCATTTAAAGGGGGCCCTTTCTAGGAACACGGTAAGCTGTGATTGGCCAGTCAACTCTTACGAGCACTCGATTCCATTTGGAAGTACAGAATAAAAACAGGGATTTTACCTAGTTTTTAAAAGCTACCAAGAAGAGGGGGCTTCTGCTTGTCCAAGAAACAAAGCCAACACAGAACCGGGGGGGGGGGGGTTCTGCTGCTTCCTCTCAAAGGAAGGCAGCCTACTTCCTGGAATGACTTGGACACACCCTCAGTCACACCTGGCTATGCTGAGAGCACACAGGGCCCTTCCACGGAGGCAGTCCTGGCCGAAGATTTGTGGAGCAGGCAGTTGCTTTGGCCGCCGATATCTGCAGAACTGTTCCGGTGCCGTGGCCAGGACTTGTGTTTTTTGTACTACAGCCCTTTACAATTCTGCTAGGGGGATTTCCAGAGCTGCAGTTTACTTCTGGGGACGGCCGGGCTTGCGCTCCAAGAATGAAAAAGCACACTCCACTTGATCACTTGCCTTTTGGGCATCAAACCCCTTCACGGGAAGTGCGCGGCACAAGCTTTTATGCCAAGACATGAAGGATGGCGTTGGGCTTACCAGCTTCTTTGAAAGCAGCAAGGCCGTGTTGTTGTCGCTCTCGAGAGCCCAGTTGGCAAACCGCAGGATATGCTCCTGGTGGCGCTGGAGCTTGGTCATGGCCCAGTGCTGCCTCTCCAGCTTCTCTTGCTGCCCTTCAGTCACTTTCTGAGAAGTAGAGGGAACAGACACGTTACACTTCCAAAGAGGCAATGCCCTTTTTCTTAACACATCAACTGCCTTTGTGTAAACCAGGCATGTCCAGACTTCGGCCTTCCTGATGTTTTGGACCACAACTCCCAGAATTCCAAGCTTAGACTGCCAATGACGAAGGACTTTGGGAGTTGTGGTTCAAAACATCTGGAGGGCCGAAGTTTGGACATGCCTGGTGTAAACTTAAGACGTCAGATATGAGCGACAAGATCAGTTATCTGGATCTATAATGGTGGAAGTTGGGGGAACAAAGCTATGAAACAGCACTAAGTTCTTAGAATTCCATTTTGGTTCTGCTTGCTTACCCGAGAATGGCTGCAGACATACGAGACAGATGTGGGGGAAACTAAATTATACGTAAGACATAGATGACTTCCCTTATGGGCTCCCAACCACCCTTTCCTACATATTCCCAGCTCAAACCACTGTCTGTTTTACCTGTGCATCGTTGACCAGCACCCTGGCTCGTTTATTGAGTTCCTTCATGATCTGCAGGACAGACATCTTCACATCCACCTGCACTCGCTTTTGCACATCTGCCACCTGGCGGATCCTAATAAAGCAGGATATGGGCCTCTTTAGCTGTGATCCTTCAACTGCTTGCTTACTTGCATATTTGTTTACCGTACATTTGTATACCATGCCGACCAGTACCGGGCACTACTCTAGACAGTGTACATCGCAAGTAGCATAAACATAGAATAAAGCACGAAGAGCGTCTTTTTAAAAAATGAAACACAAATATGTGTGGTTTAGCCTTACACGTCGCATGGACAACAGCAACTACCCGGTATTTTTCCCTCATATGTCCTGTACGGTTTATGAATAATATTTATAACCTCTTAAAATCAGGCTCACTATGCTTAGCCAGGATGCAGAAAAAGAGTGTGTTTTCTTTAGGTGAAGCCAGACAATTCCATTCCATTGAGCCTGTCTTCCAAAGGAATTAGGTCACTGTGTAGGTGTTCCCATAGTTTATCCTCATGCACTGCAGATACTGACTGCCCCCTTCCCCACCCCATAGCACATAACACTAGAGATGGGTGTTTCATTTCAGAAGGGGATTGGTTCCGAAACAAAACACATCATCCCTGGCGCTGGCTAATAAGACAGGGAGGAGAGATGATGCATGTCCTCGCACAGCTCCTGATTGGCCAGCACCAGGGAGAGGAAAAGATGACGTGTCAGGGGCTGCTCCCTGGTTGGAGTTTCGCCCCAAGCGAGGTAAAGCAAGGTAAGATAGTGACTGATTTTGTTCTGGAGGGTGAGACTGTGTTCCAAGCACCAGCTATGCTGGCAAATTTCGTTTCGGAACCAGTTCCGTTCCAAAACGAAACACCCATGTCTACATACCACTCATGACTGAGTGGAATATGATCCACAGAAGCATCTGCATTCTATCAGGCAGCTCTCACTTCCAGGTTCTCATCATGAAGAAGGAACTGAGGTTTAAATGATAGCACACAAACATCTTTTAGGCGGAGGAAAAACCCTAGTTGGACTTCAGAAACCCCAAAGAGCCAGGAAGGATGATAGTTTTAGAAGAGATAGCCGTGTTAGTCTGTATTAGCATATCAAGCAATAATTTATACCAAAGAATGGATAAATGTATAAATATTTGTCATCCCACTGTTATGTCTGAGAAAGTGGACTTGTCCGCAAAAGCTCCTGTTAAAATAGAGGAGTTCATGTCTTTAAAGTGCCACAACACAAAACCTATAGAAGTGATACACAAAATCTGTAGAACATAATTTTGTTCCTTCTAGCTTTTACATCCTTTTGGAGCCTCTGAACCAAAGCCACATTAGAAAACATGTAAGATATTAATGCCCTGCCAATAACCCCTTGTGAGCAACAAAGCACTTACGAGGTGCGCACTTCCTTGGTTGATTTCTGGAGATTTGCATTTTTCTCTCCCAGGCGCTTGACTAGTGAAGCCAGCATCTTCCGCTGATTTTTTACAGCATCCTCCAAAAATTGGTACCTGTGGGGGGGATGGTTTCAGACATCTGCTGACAATGTTTATAATGGTGATGCCATATAAAGCTGAGCTAAGGCTAAAATAAGAAGTACCCTACTGCTATGTTATTCACATCCTCTGTCTAGATTGGAAGACATACTGGTGAAGGGAACATGTATCTGATTCAAACTACAGCAAAGCTATACTATCTATAAATTACAAAGAACTCATCCTGACTTCTTCATTTTACCAGAGAAATGAGAAGTAGTCCTAAGCAGCTGCCACAGAAAGGAATATCCTGATGGTATGCAACAGGAATGAGATATATACAGGAACACAGAATGCTAACTTCCACTATGTCTGACTACTGAGCCACCTAGCCCAGTACTGTCAACTCTGACTGACAGTGTTAATCTGAGGTTACTAGCAGGATCTTTTAACAAACTCTACCGAGACGACCCTGCCATTCTCTGGAGGTATCTATCCAATGTTACCCAGATCCATCACTCCCCAGCTTCCCAAAAAACGAAAACAGGTACGTGTGGAATGGTCTGCACATGCTCACACAGATATAATCAGAGGTCAAATATCAGTTGAATATGGGGCTAAATGGGCCATGAATGGGGCCACAGCCCAAAGGGAGACAGGCCCACCCCACTTCTTCCTTCCCACCTACTAAGCAGACAGGAAATACCATTTGACAAGAGATCATACACGCAAGCAGGAGCACTTACTGGTGATCCTTGTGTGCATTCAACTGGCAATCCCGGCAAGTCAGGGTGTCACAAGTGTCACAGAACAACACCAGTGGCTCATGCTTGTGGACAGAGCAGTACACTGTCTTCTCTCTCTCCTGGGATTTGGTGGCGCCTAAGAAGAAACAAAAGCAAGTATGTTACCCTGCATGGTAGTCCTCTTACATATCCATAGAAGCAGCATATATGAAAGTACTTGCTGCCTGTTTGAAAACTAGTACACTGGGTTCAGAGGCATGCAATCTGATGCCTTCTGGGTAAAACCTTCAGGCCTAGCTTGCATAATGAAACCTTGCAAGTCATGAGACTTACAAGCTAAAATCTAAAATACCCCAGGTTGCTTTCCCCCGATTAAGCTTAATGCAAGAGCTGTGGAATTCAGGAAGACTTACATACCTATGTGGGCAATCCTGACAGGTTTCCAACAGCACAAAGTACTTCATACCAGCACTTTCCCAGAGTATATTTTAATGAGGCATGTACAATTTGAATAATGGACCTGACACAGCCACACTTATTGAAATCTACAGATCTGTGACAGACCTAGCAAAAAACCTAGTTGGAAAGTGTTATGGCCCAGCTTCCTTTTTGAACAGGAAGCTAAGCCATGTAGCCTCCCAGCTTGGTTCTTCTCCAGGTGAGCCCCATTTAATGTCTATGGATGTGGTTCTGGCAGGAGGATTCTGGGAGATGAAGTCCAAAAACCCAAAAGGAACATCCCTGTTCCCTACTTTATTACACATTTACAAATGCCTGCATCCCTGACAAGGAAGACTTGAGATCTTGTGAGGTCATTTTCCTGCATGGACACCTACCTGTAGATCGAACAGTGTGATCCTTTGTGTACTTCACTCTCTGATGAGCCTCCACGCACGTTTCACACAGGGGCTCCTGGCACTCCACGCAGAAACTGGTGGCTGGGGCATTATCTTCACAGCTGGTGCAACACTGGTGGCAAAAGGAAACTGGTTAAGTTGCAACTAAGAAAAGTTCTTTACCTTGAAGAGTTCCACTCCGTCCAAGAGACGAGAACACTCAAGACACATCCAAAACCCACCAAGAAACACTAAAATGAGAAGCTTGTAAAATAAAGGAATCCCATTACCTGGTTGGCATCTCTAGCATCCCCAAAAGATTCTGTGCCACCATCCCGCAGAAAGTAGTTCTCCACTATGTCTTTTAAGTAACACTGGTGCTTGCACACTGGGCAGTCAACCACTGTAAAGAAAATGATATGGGAAACATATGGAAACCTCTACAAGAGCACATAACCATCATCTTTTGACCATCTTCTTTTAACTCCAACTAAACTCTCCTGATGCATTTCGTCATTTCCCTTTACTTTCTCAGGGAGAAATACATACACATTTATTTTTGCCAGCAAAAATGAAATAAGACAGCCTTTACCTTCAATAAAAGACCAGATACCACTCCATTTCTGAGCTGTTTACATCTCACATCATCTTTACAGGAAATCAATCATTTTTCCTCTGGCCTCACTATTCCTTCTTTCTTTCTTTCATGGCATATCTGGGCTGGGGCACCTTCCTTGTGAGGAAAGGCTACAGCATTTGGGGCTCTGGGGAAAAGGCACCTGCTTGAGGTGGTGGTGATTGAGACGTACACAATTATACAGGGAACAGATAAAGTGGATAGAGGGGAACTCTTTTCCCTCTCACACAATAGCAGAACCAGGGGTCATCCACTCAAATTGAGGGTTGGGAGTGAGAATATAAAATAAAATATTTGTTTACCCAGCATGTTGTTAGTCTACGGAATTCCTTGCCACAGGTTGTGGTGATGGCATCTGGCCTAAATTCCTTTAAAAGGGGACTGGACCACTGTCTGGAGGAAAAGTCCATTGCCATGATGGGGATGTGTCCTCTCCAGGTTTAAAGGATGGTACCTCAAAGTGCCAGACATGGGGAAGTGGCATCAGAAGACAGGTATCTGGTTGTCTCATGTGCTCCCAGAGGCATCTGGTGGGACTCCTGTGAGATACAGGAAGCTGGACCAGATGGACTCTTGGCCTGATCCAAAACAGTGTCTTATGTTATCTCTTAAGTCACTCATTTCATTTATTTATACCCCACCCATCTGGCTATCCGGAAACTCTGGGTGGCTCTGACAACCCTGGCAATTAGCAGTTCCCCTAGTTCTGAGGCACAATTCTTTCCTATGCACTTTAGAAAAAGCTTTCTGGGTAGCTCCACAAATATTCCAAGCAGAAAAATAAACTGTACACCAAACATATATAGACATCTCTTCTTTTACTTGGACAGCTTAAATTTCAATATCTCAAAATTGAAATAAAATACTGTTATTATACCAAAGATACTTAATAACAGAAAATTTAATTTACTCTATAAAACATAGATAATAAAGACTTGATTATAAATATTTGCTCTTATGCTAAATCTATAAGCAGCCAGCCAATATGTGATCATATACTCTGTTGTTCTTATGTCTCTCCCCTCGATCAGCTTATTTTTATACTGTTTCTCAACTCTATTTGTTGCAAGCAGACAGGTTGTTACCTATTTTTGTCAGAAAAAAAAATCTCATCCTTGCTATCTACTGGCTCATCAACTGGTATACCTAGTATTACATTTATCTGTTTGTCCTTGGCTATTTACATGCTTGTTACAAAGTATTTTATTATCAGTGAGTTGTTCTAAGCAATATGCCTTAAGTATCAATTTTCTTTGAAGCTTTGCTAGTTTTCATAAATGTATATATCCTTGTGTCTGAATGAAACATTTTTAAAAGTTCACAGCCCAATTAAGCTGGCAGTTGGAACCTATATTGTATCTAGTCATAGGTACACTAAACTTAAAAGATATAATTTGTCTCCTTCCCATAGCAATAATATTCTTAAGAGGCACAGTCAGAAACAGTTATCCAAATTGGAAAGTTAGCTGTGTGTTCTTGGCAGCAACTGCTTTTTTACAAGGTCATTTTGGTCTTTTGTTGCCTAGCAACACACTGAAGTCATGTAGTCAAATTTAATCTCATTCTTCTGAGAGTTGTTATTTTAATGTCATTTTCAGAAGTCAGTCTTTGTGTCCTGTTTGACACAAGTACCAACCAGGCCCAAGCCTGCTTGCCTTCCAAATCAGAAGAAATCAAGAGTGTTCAGGGTGCTATGGTAATGGCACAATCTAAGCTACTATACAAGGCCCGATACCTCCCTGCAGTGGAACAAAGTCTGCTGATAATCATCTTGAATTAAATATTATAATCGCCCTAAACATAAACACTCTGAATTTCACCCTCCTGTTAATTTTTTCTTTCATCTTATTTCCCTCATTTTTGAAGTCCAAAAAAAAATCCATACACTATCAAACAATGGCTCTAGGCCAGGCATGACATCACCTCTCCACTACAATACTGTATAGGCTTTTTCTAAAGAGAGTTGCTTTTCCAGAAAAATAAAAATAAAAATAAATGGCGTGGGCTGGGCAAATTATATGCTTACCACGATACATGCAAAACAACTAAACTGAGCAACCAGCATCTACTACTGAACAAAAGCACACAAAATAGCTAACGATACAATAAAGACCAATAAATGTTACTGCACACTACATAAAGCAGCAGTGTTCTCATATCCCGAGTTGTAAGACACCACATAAGGAGTTGCCAACCATCGGTGTGCACAATGAAAAAAGCAGATTTATAATCTTCTGCAATACCCCTTTGCAGGCAAGTAACGCAAAGAGTCAGTCAGCCGAGGAGAGCCCCATAAGCAAGCAATAGAAGTCAACTCCTGTAACACAACTGTAGGTCCAGTCTCCTCAAATATGCTGGCCTAGTGGTTAAGTCTGCAGAAGGCCCATTATATCACTGAGGACACCCAAATTTGCAAAGCTTTAGTCTCATCTGAGCAAAGATCTTCACAATGATATAAACTCCTCCCCACCAAATGAATTGAGGGGAAATGAAGCTGCAGCCACAACAATTGCTGCTGTTCCTGAAAATGCTGATAAGGAAAACCCGGCTGTAGAATGCTTTGTGCTTTCTATACAGCCATTAAAGGCAGCTGTAAAACATGCCAAGCACTCCCTCCCCCACCCCATGCATTCTGTTAAATATCCTATCCATTCCCATTTGCTTCACAAAGCAAGGTATGGGCAATGATTAAGGGAGGGAAATCCCTTATCTTCTTGCTCATAGCTTTCCAGGAATTGGGGGAAGTGAACCATCAAGCTTCAGGCACTTAAAAACCAAACTTGCCCTTGAGTGGGCATGTCCAAACCATGGCCCTCCAGATGTTTTGGACCACAACTCCCACAGCCCTTTGTCACTGGCAATACAGGCTTGGAATTCTGGGAGTTGTGGCCCAAAGCATCAGGAAGGCCGAAGTCTGGACATGCCTGCCCTTGAGTACTGGGGAAAGACCAAGGAAACTGACAGAATATGTCTTGGTGAAATGCTAAGCTTTTGAATACAATTTGGGCTATGACTGGTTTATTCTAAGAGCTAAGGTATATTTAGAATAGAGAATTCAAGACCTGTTGACTTTCTCCAGACAGAAAGGCAACATAACGTTTGCTCATGCTGTTACTGTTACTTTTGTATCTCCAAAATGTGTTATCCTCAATACACCGGTTCAGCTCTTGTAGGCTCAAACCTGTGGCCTCCTTTAGGGAGCCAATCCACCTCATTTTTGGTCTTCCCTCTTTTCCTGTTGTGTCCAACACTTTCAGCATTACTGGGTTTTTCCCCAGAGAATCCTGGCTTCTCATGGTGTGCACAAAAATAGGATAGCTTCATTTTCAAGATGTTTACACCCACAGATAATTCAAGCTTGACTTGTTCATTTTTTGTGGCAGTGTAGGACATCTGCAAAACTCCTTCAGCACATTTTAAACAAAGCTGTGAGTACATTGTGTCTATCTTTTATATACTGGTACATAAGGGCCAGTCCATTTTCCCAACTACAGAATGGTCAGACTGGCCCAGGTAAGACCTTCAAACAGAGGCACCTCACATTCTATATCATCCATCCAGTCTACACAGCAAGTTTCTATTTCAGAATAATTCTCTTAAGCTTTTGCAGCCTAATCAGTTCTAAACTGTTTAGTGAGTTTTATGCACTGGTGTGTTTTTTTTAAACCACTGCTTGAATCATTTTACACTACATTGGTTTTAAAGTTACTATTAGCTTAGAATACTAGTTTGTTATTTTATACAAGCTTTCCAGTAAAGACTATTCCCCTGAGAGATTATCTGAAAATGCCATCCTCACCATACAACATTCACTGTCCAAGATACAGCCATATTACTAATTGAAATAAAAGGGAAACTGCACAACAATATACAAATGTAACAGGTAGTAACTTTACAGACCACCTGACAGATGTTTCCAAGTTCCATCTCCCCTTCCTCCAGCTGCCTGGACCACCTACTTGGCTCTTCCACCACCAGGGTCTTCTTCAAAAGCAGTGCACCAATCCCCACTGGAGCTGGGACAGCTCTTCCCTGCCTCCTTAGTCAGCAGTCTGCTCTAGCAAGGAGGGAGAGTCTCCCCACAGCTGCCAAAGGAGGACCCCAGTGGTCCAAGGGTCCAGGTAAATGGACAAGTCAGCTGAGGGGAGGGGACTTGGAAACCTCTGTGGGACACTTCCTGGGCCATACAAAGCAGCAAGTGGTCATCTCTCATCATCATACAATTCATGAGCTTTCGTGGATCAAAACCCCACATCATCATCATTTATTTATTTATTTATCACACTTATATACCGCGCCTATTTCCCACAAAGGGGACTCAGTCTGTACTAGTGTGAAGATTTCAAGTGTTCGTTGCAAGATGGATTTTGCCAGGCACATCTTTCTTAAGGAGACACAGCTAAACACTTGGAAGTCAGTAGAGAGGTGCAGGAAGCAGCGAACACTGTTTTAGAGCTATAGCTGAGGCAGGAATTGATGTCATGTCCCCGTTCTTCAAAGAAGGAAGCACAGGCCATGTGCACTCACAAACCCCTCCACATTTGGACAGTTTTCTGCTTGGCAGAGTGACAAAGAAATCCTGAGTCTACCATCTGAGAATTTAGTAAACTTGCTAGGTTTTGGCTACTGGAGTCCATTTAAAATCAAAATAGTATTATCTTGTGGTTGCAGTCCTGCTCCATTGAGGCTGAGTCCACGTGTCTTCTAGTTGATATTGTGCACACACGAGTGTGCTATTTCATATCCACGCAAGCCCATTGAAATACAAGAGGAATTTACACTGGTACAACTCAACAAAGTGGTATTTTGATCCACAAAAGCTTGTACAATGTATGACGATTTTAAGTGGTCTATAAGATATCTATTGTATTTATATCATATTACTCAGTAGTCTATTGCAGCAAGAACAGTTTTGCAGCACCTTTTAAGGCTAACAAGATTTATTTAATGTAAGCTTTACTGGAATGAAGTGTGCTACAATCCACTGCAACGTAAACAATATCAAATAAAAACTCTCTGATTTGTGCTGTTGTAAATGACAAATTCCATCCGTCTTTCACACAGAACACAAGACATTATATGCTTAGATTGATTCCTTGTCCTAACCTTAAGGTTTATACTGAGAAGACATGAATGGTATAATGCAGGTCATACCACTCAAAGTGAACTTTGCAGCAATGGCAGGTGACATGTGGCGCTTAATATAACAACTACCGCTCCCCTTATCCCTAAACATTGGCTATGGCAGTAAGGGATCATAGGAACCTACAGTCCAACATCATTTGGAAGGTTACACATTGCTCACTCCTTCCTAGAGGCATTCTGGATTCAAAGCTTTATGAATTTCCTAGTGTAATAATTAGGGATTACAGGAGAGTTAGACTTCATATCTTGTCCTTTAAAATAGCCTGCGGTGGCTACTTCAACTTTCCAACGCCTCAGGTTCACAAGGAATCTTTTCTCTTCTGCTTAAACTTCACCTCCCAATGACCTGTCATGCTGCTCTGTTCATGTTTTTTCAAAGCATGTTGATATCCATGTGTTACTGCTTCAAGAACTGTTATCCATCACACTTGCAGTCCTGAAAGAACCAGTTCATCATCAAAGAAAACTAGCGTCTTCCTTTCTAAAGGGAACATTCCAGCCATATGCAAGTGCAAATACAAAGCAGTCATAAATAACAAAGGCAAACAGGAGATGCTGCTCTTTTTTTTTTTACATGAACACAACCTTAACTATCTACCTAGGTTTGGAGAACTGCCCAAGAACATTTTCACCCCTTCCATTTAATCTTACTTCCACCTATTATCTCCTGCAATCCTACGCCCACTTTCTTAAAAGTAAATCCCTATGTACATACAGTACTTAAATATCCTCTTCCTTCCTATATACCAAATACAAAAACCACTGCTAAAAACACATTCAAGAAAACCTACAATGGCATTTGAGTTCAAGTAGCACACAGTTATGCAGCTTTATTATCAACTGCAGAAAAAGACAAAGTTTGGAATTCATTGCTGCACAATTTAAGTGCATGTTTATTTGTCTATCAATCCAAGAAGGTCCAAAGACTGTACCATAAGAATCTGGGGGGGTCCCCCCCCACAGGCAACATATACATCACCTGCACACTGTAAAATTTTATGAACTGTATGTGATGTTACCACTAGCACATAAGCTTATAATTGCAGACTAAGGGTTTCTGCAAAAATGCACAGACACAACACAATAACGCATCCTGCACAGTGCATGTAGTGGACATTTCCCGCTCAATGCAGGAAGGCCTCCTTGCCACCCAACTGATTAGGTTTCCCACTCCTTTCCACCCGATGGAATGGGTTTCTCCTCTTGAGGCTCAACCTCCCCCACTTAGGGATAAAAACCCCATGTGTAGCCTGCATATTTAAATTGTAAACTGCCCAGAGAGCGCTTGAAGTGCTATGGGGCTGTATATAAGCAGAACACTTTAGTCTCCTTGGATTCTCCCTTATCTTTGACCAATATCTAGAGAGTTGCTGGAAACCAGTAGGGAGAGTTGTAACTATCATCTTGAGCTCATTGGAGAAGTATAATAATATCCAGATGTGGGGAAACTAGTTGGGTGAAAATCGATTCCTACAGTTGCATGCTCTTAGGCAAAGAGTTCAGTCGGACTCCTTCCTTTTTAGGGAATCGGGATATCTTCACCCGTGGATGGATGAGCTCAAGGCACCCAGAAGGCGGGAAAGAGGGAACTGGACGGGGGTGGTGGGGAGAGACGATACGGGATCGCGCCCCCCCCCGGTCCCCACCACCTCCCTCTGCCTTCCCAGGCCGAGGAGGCCACCCACTTCTCGCGAGAGGTCGCGCCGCAAAGCTCGCGAGACGCCCAGCCATCTACCTACACGCCCTCCTCCCCTCGTCGGAAACGCATGTGGCCCCGCCCCCCCCCCTTGGCTGCGCCTCGCTCGGCCGCCATAGAGGCGCCTCCGCCATGGTTGGCTCTCCCGCCCCCCCCCCCAGCATCCTCCTCCTCCCGATCCTGCACCGAAGGGTTCCCCCCAACTCCGACCCACACTTCCCGCCAGAACGAACCTCCTCGACGCCCCGGGTTTATTTTTAATAAAAGCCATATCCTTCTCCCAGATCGTTCTACCCCGCCCCCCTTCTCCCTCCCCCCCACCTTCCTCCTCCATTTTTGCATTCCCATTTAGGTGACCCCAGAAGCACTTTCTGCCCTGGTCCGATGTCTCCTGCGCCGCCCGGGGGGGGGGGGACCGCAGCTAAACACCATCACGACCCGCCGAGGGCGGCGAGGAGCGCCAAGCCGGCCTCCGAGGCCCTCCGAACGTGTTGCAGAAAAACCACACAAAGCGACCCCGTGTGTTTTGGGGGAGGACATAAGACAATGCATGTCGGGCGGACGCCCCTCCCCGTTGCAAAGGCTTCCTCCGCGGCTGCATCGGAGACCCCCTTTTTTTCTCCCACCTTTTAGGACGTTACTCCTCACCCACCCCCACCCCGCACAAAACCGATCAGAAAGGGAGGGGGTGGCTGCTCTAGAGGAGCCCTCCCCTCGCGGCTCACCTTGGCCATCCTTGTTGTTGCCGGCCGGGGCGGGCTCGACTTTGATGCATTCCCTGCAGACGGTGTGCAGGCACGGCAGGAGGCGCGGGTCCCGCTCGGAGCGCAGCTGCTCGCGGCACACGGCGCACTTCTCCAGCAAGTCGATGCCTTCCACGTTGAGCGGGGTGGTGGCGGTGGCGCTCGCCGAGGCGGCGGCGGCGGCGGTAGAGGAGGAGGAGTGCTGCTTGTCTCCAGCGGCGCCGCCGCCTCCGCCGCCACTCGCTTCCGCCGGAGCAGGGGCCGTTGCCGAGGCCGACATTGCCGCCGCCGCTGCTGCTCTTACGGCTATTATTACTACGGAGTCGCGAAGGCGCAGGCGCAAGAATCCGGGCCTCGCGGGGCGGATGGAACGCTCGGCACGCGCCTCGAGCTCGCACAAAAACCCCTGCGCGAGCGAGCGAGCGAGCGAGCGAGAGGAGGGGCGGGGGAGAACCAAGACAAGGGGAGCAGCGCGCGCAGCCCACGAAGGCCTCCTTCGGTCACGGCTCGCGCTTCTCCAGCGGCCGCCGCCTCCCCCCACACCTCCTGCTCCTTCCTTTGCGCCGCCCACCGGGCCAAACGAATGTCGGGTAATTCGTGGGGGGGTGTCAGGGGGGAGATAGCCAAGTGGATGCTGCCGAGCCCGCGTCGTTCACCTGGCCGAAGGCGGGGCTAAGGTCCGTCTAAACCAATCAGCCGCCCCTGAAGAGCCCCCCCCGCGCGTCACCCCCGGGGCGTGGAATCCCGCCCAATGCCCGAGCTCGGGCTTTCTCCGTAGCAGAGGCACCTCCAAGGCGGGCGGATGAAGATGGAGGGAAAGCGGTCCAATCGAACGCCGCGGGGGCTGCTTGGTCCGTCCAATCCGCTTTCTTGGATTGGGCCTGGATAGAAGAACAAACCCAGGCACGCTCTCCCAGATTTTAGATTTCCTTCTGTTGAGAAGGCGGGGCTTGTGGAATAAATTTTAAGAGCTTGAAACCCTGGCAACCGGGCCCTGCGATGGAAGAGGAGCAGCGGCGCGGTTTTAGGTTGATGGGGGAGCGGCTACTTCAGGGCAAATGTTCAAGAGGCTACCTGGCTGGGTTCTTCGGCACGTTTCCATTTTCGTCTGCATGTTGGACAACGAGAGGGTTTCCTCTCGAGCTTTCAGTGGCTGAAGCAGAGACGGACGAAAACACGAACCTACTACACCCTGAAGGAGCTAGTTGCTAAAACTCCCTTTTTTGTTCGTGTCAGAGGAACCACAGTTATGACTACTAAAAACCATGCATCATATACATTTCGCCCGATAGCATACAACATCAAGACTATCTGGAACAGCAGGCATCAATTCCTGCATTTTTAATTGT
>JAHTLZ010000111.1:17054501-17070692 GCA_023846285.1 Phrynocephalus versicolor | reverse complement strand
GAATCCTGAAATGGGTCACTTGCTTAGTTCTTTAGAAGTCTCTTTCAGAGAGAATTGTGTTGATTTTCTCCAGTCTTGTTGATTTCACGGGACAAATCAAATAGTCATCATAACAGTGCTGTCAATTCTGACTTAATAGTGACCCTCTTTTGTAGAGTTTTGAAGGTAAAGAGTACTCAGAGGTACTGCGGGCACTTGGAGCCCCCAGGCTGGGTCTTGTGGGATGCACAGTGGACAATTGAACGCCCAGCCTCTTGTCTCTACGGCCAGATATCTTCAATCTTGTTGGTTTCATCGGACTAAGATGAAAGTGATTAAATTCTGACCGGTCGCATTGGGTGCTAACTGCTTCCCCCTGTCCCCCACCCCCACCCCCAGGCATCCTGGTCCATACAGGAGTGGCAGTCTTCCTGCAAATTGTACAGTCAAACACACTTACTCCAGCTGTAGGAGCCTCTGGACACAGTGGTTAAACTGCTTTACTGCAGCTGAAACTGCTCACGACCGGGGCTTCAATCGCAGGTCGCCGGCTCAAGGTTGACTCGGCCTTCCATCCTTCCAAAGTTGGTAAAATTAGTACCCAGCTTGTGGATTGGGGTGGGTTGGGCAATGTGTAGCCTGCATAATTAAAAGTGTAAACTGCCCAGATAAGTACTGTAGGGAGCTATACAACAGGTACAATTTGCTTTTGAGTATTTCTGCTCATGTCATTGTGGACAGGCCAAAGTGAATTAGAAGTGAATTTCATTACTAGCGCATTAGGGGTTGGAGTGTACAGAAGGGAAACATGGCACTGCTGTTTGCGGTTCTCAGCTGAATGCATAGGGAAGGCAGAAACGCCAAGAAGTCGTGCCATGTGCTGTCATTCCAAAGGCAGAAGTCAGCCACTGTGTTCAGACATCTCTGGAAAGTGGAACAGTCCCATAACATCAGGCATTGATTTTTATCCCTATGAAGAAATGCAGAATGTGTTTTTTTAGATCACAGAGGACTAGTATACTGGCTGCATAAACCAGAAGAGCAAGAGGGAAGGACTGTGCGGGTTTTGTGAGTTCTGTGCATTTACTCTTCAAAGAAAAGAAAGGAAAGCTTAATCTTGATCCTGTTTTTCCATTAGATATATTGCATGCATGTACTGTACGGGTTTTCTGTTGTATACCTATATGGTTGTAAGACTGCTAAATCTCAGAGCCTGGTTTCAATGCCCAGAACAGAAAAACAGTCCTTAGCCTGTTGTTTTTCCAAGAGTAATGAGTTACTTGTGTGTAGCATAGCACATTCTCAGTCCATTATTCTCAAAAGGCTTTTTAGAAACATCAAATACCACTAAAAAAAAAAAGAGGAATGTTTCTAAAACAACAAAAAAAATTTACTCATTGAAGGACAGTCTAAAACAGTATATAACATTTGTTTTTAACGTGGTACTTCCAGTCTGTGCTATTTCTGGAGATAGACGGTCTTATTTCCAAAATACAGGATGCAGTCTAGAGAAAAAGTTGCCCAAGCCTGTTGGTTTCAGTGGGACTTGGAAGCAGAGATGATAAATTCTGGGAGAAAAGAACAATATGGAGGAAGGTTATCGTCCAGTAATTTGTTTTCTCTTGGAGCAGTTTGGGATTTTGTGGAGGAATGAAAACAAAAGACTTCTCTAAAACATGTCACCTTTTAAAAAGGGTGGAATGCTTTGAAGATAAGGTTTTGTTCACTCAAAATGTATAGTATGACTATTTTTACGAAAGACAATCTGTAGCGTTAGATAATAGTAGTTCCTGTACATACTTAGAAATTTTAAAAACATTTCCAAGATGAATTTCCACACTTAAGAAGCTGCCATCTTTATGAGAGGAACTTTTTGGGTCTTTGTTGATTGAAAATGGTTGCTTGCCTTCTGGAGACCTTTGATTTGGTTTGGAGTTGTTTTAGAAGTAAATATTATCTTCCCATTGGTCTTTTGACCTCATATAAATGCCCCTTAATAAACCAACACACTTGCTGTTCTGAGGTTACAGTCCTGTGCATGCTTGCCTGAAAGGAAAGTTCACTGGAAGGAAAAAAGATTCTTATTCTGTGGTTTCAAAAAACAAAAGATTGAGTTCTGCAGAGGGCAGATATACCAAGTACAATTTAATGAGCCAGTGAAGTTACAAGTATGTTTTTTATATGAAAGTAGTAAAATATATAGGGCTCATTTAGCAAAAAAACACCTTCCAATATCTATATTGATAGTTTTAATATTGTATACTGCCTTGAATCCTCTTGGAGAGAAAGGCGAGATACACATATTTTCAATAAACAACTATTTTTTAAAATACTGCATAAGTTTAGTTTCTCCCAATATGGACGTGTTAGGAACATAGGAAACCACCATATACTGTCTAAAATCTTGTTGCTTAGTAAATCAAAAGTAGAGTAGGGATCCTTTATCATTCAATTTCGTGGAGGAGTTGAATTACCAAGTCCCCAATGATTCATTGGGCTCCAGTCCAATTTACTGCGCTAAGCAGCAGGATTCCAGTTAATGAGTTAAAACCTTGGTGCAGCTAGTTCAGTATTGTCAACTCTGACTGGTAGCAACAGTTCTCCAGGAGTGCAAACAGAATTCTTTCTTACCTCTTTTTGGAAATAATGGATCTTTTTGGGGTCGTCTCCTAGCCAAGTACAGTGATTCTAATGAACTGCCAGTATCAGATAAGATTGGGCGTATTTTTTATGGTGATATGATGGTTTTGCCTGGCAAGGGGAGAAAAATCCAGTTGTTGGTTCTGTATAGAAATAAACAATCCCTTCCATAGGCTTCAGCATTTCTGGAAATGTTACATGTCTATTTAGAACAGCCTGACATCTTAATTTACCCTTCACACTGTTTGTTTTATTATAGCTGGGCTGTGACTTTTTAAAATTCAGCTGTGATGAGTGGAAAATAGAACCTCTAAATGATTCTTTTAAAACAGTCAAAGGCTGTACAGTATATCAAGAAGCTGTACCTGGGAAACAGCAAAAATAGCTACTTCGCAGAGCTGAAACATTTGTTTATCTACCCTATGTACTGTATATACTCAAATATAAGCCTAGTTTTTCAGCCCTAATTTTGGGCTGAAAAAGGGGGCCCTCGACTTTTATGCGGGTCAATACTTTTAGCCACTGAGGCAAGTGCTTGGGTCGGTGGCTAAAAGTCATTTTAAACATTGTGTGCCGCTTCTCATGACCCCCCTCTGCATCAAAGGGGAGTCTAGGGTGGGAAATGCAGCAGGGCCTGGCAAGTGCTTGGGTCAATGACTAAAAGTCATTTTAAACATCACATACCACTCCCCCAGCTTACAAAGGAGGAGCTGCCAGGCCCTGCTGCATTTCCCACCCTAGGCTTATACTCGAGTCAATACATTTCCCCAGTTTTGGGGGGTTAAATTAGGGGCCTCGACTTATACTCAGGTCGACTTATACTCAAGTATATACAGTAATTCTTCCATCATGCCTGTCTTGGTGTTCTTTTGCTCCATGAAGTTGGTGGTTTGAAGAAGCTGCACAAATAAAGTAACCTCCCCCTCCCCATGCATTCACATTCATGCTCCTGCTTTTGAAAGGAGAGCTGAACAGGGCTAGTGATCTTTTTTATTTGAAATGCCTCTTATGGGTAAAACTACAATGTGGACTTCTGTCGCACTCCAGGAAACAAGTAATCCATTATTTTTAAAAGGGGTGGGGTGGGGTGGACATTTGCTGTAAAATGTGCAATTTTATATGCATTTGTTCATCTTTTAATTTGGATGCAAACATGGAAACGAGTACTGTGATTTTGGCAGAATTGTAGTCCATCTTAGCATAAGACTTGGATTGTCTGTACACCTGTTCAGTTTTCTGTCCAGGCAGTATCTGTGGATGGACAACACCAGGATTTTCGTTCTCCGTTGTTGTGCGGGGGGTATGCCAGGTTAGCATTTACATATGCCAGTTCAATGGACCTGTCCTGTCTGAGAGTTACAGTTGGCTTTAAGCCTTAATTTTTAAGGAAGACTTTGAATGGAGAGTTCCTTTCAAAACAGGGATTGTCTCTAAAAGGAAGTGTATTCTCTGTTAGGCCTTCCAGTACAGAGCTGTCATCCATAAAGTAGAACATGTGAATGTACTGTGTCACCTGTTCTCCTTCTAACTTCCAAGAAGGTTCTAGTTGAGATAGATTTCAGTTACACCTTGAGTAGCTTTCTGGGGTTTTATAGTACAGTTCCCAGAAATGGCCAGACAGTGTGACCGCTGATCAAATCTTGTCAGCCATGATGGCTAGGGAATTCTGGGAGTTGGACTCCAGAAGCAAACCTCCAGAGCTCTAATTTCAGGGTGAACAGGGATTGTGATGCTCAAATTGTTCTGTAAATTCCGTCTAAACATGCTCGATGGTGAATTTGGAGAACTAGCATGGAAAAATGAATATTTGCAGCTTCTGCTACCAGGCGAATGAATACTAACATTTGGGAATCAAATGACCTAGTCCAGATGTTTTGGACTTCAGGTACCACCCACCCTATCCAACATGGCCAATAGCAAGGAATTGTGGGAATTGGAGTCCTAAAATCTGGTCTATGGTTCTTCCATAGACACTCAGCAAAAAGAGAGAGATTTTATACTAGCTTTTTGCAAAGGTTGGGTTTTTGAGGCATGGGGGAGACTTCAAAGTGTGATCACCCACCTGCAGTTTGTGGGTGCACTGTCCACTTTACAGATCTTATTCTGCCACATCCCTAGACCTAATCCCACTCTTCAGGTGTTGGGTTTAGCATGATGGATAGTTACCTTGAGTTAGCATTTCTCAAGGATTTTGTCTTGCTTTATTAATTCCTTTCTGAGGTGTCTTGAACTCACCCTGCCTGGCAAATAGCATCATCAAAGGAAAATGGGGGATTGGGGGGGAGGCACAGAACGGGGAAGTGTGTTATGAATGGGTGGCCGAATACCTATTCCCCCCCCGCCCCCGTGTGTTAGCTTTTTCACAGGAAAAAAATGCCATTGTTCAAATTGGTGCTCTCATCTTAACTCCTCTTTTCTCTTAAGTGATTCTTCCTCATTTTCCTGGAGCGACCTTCCAAGCAAGCATGCTTTAGGATTGTAGGATTCTTTTTAATATCCAGTTTATAATTTATTTCTACTTTCTAGGTGTCGTCTGGCAAAAAGTGTGATGTTGTTTTTCCTTGCTAGTGGACAAGTAAAAGACCTGCTTCATTTTGCATAGGATACCAGCAATGGAGGAGGGAAAAGTCATTTCTTCATGGAGGACAGGCAATTCTCCTTGGACAGACCTTTGACCTGGGCTCATTTCTACCATCATGGACCATTGTCTTTGTCTTCTTGAGGGTATGGGAGTGGGGAGGTTGATTTTACTTTTGTTTATGTAATGTTGGTGGATGGGGATAGATTGGGGGGGGGGGTTTCCTTTGGATTGTTTTGGACTTCTGTTTTGTACGATTAGTATTATTGCCAATGGGTTTGCCTTAACAAAGTCTGGATTAGTCGCTACTATCTACAGTGTTTCCAGGTATAGCCCTTGGTATTATACTCTATTTTCCTAATGTACTAAGAGTGTCTGTCTTTTCTCTATTCTATATGAATAAAAACTTTTTTTCGGGTTCCAAAATCTCTGTTTTTGTCACCCATCCTACCTAACTGGAGATCAACAATTATATAGTAATTTTTCGCAGCTAGAATAGAAGCCTGTGAAGGAACGAAAGAAGGTCTTTCCCAGTAAGGACGAGTCACAGGCTCAAGATTATCCAAGCTACAAAACCCCAGGTTAGTATGTGTGAAGGTGAATCTGGACAGTAAAGAAAACTGATGGAGAAAACGCTCATTTATTGGAGGATAACTGCAGATATCGTGGACCACTAGAAAGGCAAAAAGGGGGTTGTAGATGAAATCAAGGCTGCCTCTAGAAGCAAAAATTGCTAAACTAAGCCCACCATATACTGTACCACAAGATCTTAACGAAGGTTGCAGACCTATATAAAACAATTGTAAACAAACATTTTTTATTAAAAATATTTAAATTCAACAATTTAAAACACATAAAACTAAAACCAATGCCAACTTGTTTAAAATATCTTCTAAATAAATACAAGTACAGTGGACCCTCGTATAACAGTTTGTATAACGTAAAATCTGTACAACATAAAAAATCTGGAAATAGGGGAAATTTGCTTAACAGAATCACCTATTGGGCGAATCCATACAACATAAAAATGGTCGTGATTAGGGATTACTCCGTTTTCAATGCATTCCTATGGGAAATTCGTGTAAAGGAAAATTTGCTTAACAGAATTACATTTGGAACGAATTAATTCCTTTATACATGATACCACTGTAATCATAAAGTACTGTACATACTGATGGGAGGAGGGGTAAATGAATGATAAACTGTAATTCTTCAGCTGCAATAAGCCGTTTTTGTCACCAATGATCTATATACATTGTTTGCAACCTGCCATTCCATTTCCCAAGTGTTCATTTGCAACATTCCATCGCATTTCAGAGTGACAGAGAAATATGGCCCAGAATGGAGCTGTGCATCCAGCAATAGATGTGGCTGGGGGGTTAACAGGAGCAGACTACAATTATGGTCTGTGCAATTGGCACAACCAATGAATTTCAAGATTCTGTTTTCTGATGCAGTTTTAAAAACCAACTGGGTTATTAAAGCATGAGCTTTCGTCAACTGCGGTCCACTTCAATAAATGCACAAAGGACTAACCAAAATGTCAGGTATAAATGTAAGACAAGTGACTGGAGATGCAGCTGTCGACATCAAGATCTGATAGAAATGAAATGCAGAAACTTCCAACGATAGCCACATTATTTGTTAGCATTCACCTTAAAATTGTTTTTGATCAAACAAACCTGGTGAGTGTGACACCCACATGTTGTTACTTGGGTTGTATCCTGACTATGCCTACGTATTAGAAACAGGGAGCTCAAAGGGGGACCAAGCCAGAATGAAGGACAAGAAGGTGACTCAATATATGGGTCTGGATCCCATACAGGGGAGGAAATGTTGCCTGGAAAATGGGATGCTGGGAACAGCTTTATCCTTTGAACTTGAAACAATGGGCCAGAATGGAGATGGATAGGAGAGGCCTATGTCTCCATCCCTCCACCTTCACAGAGGCATCTCATAAGAACACATGAAAGGGCTTTCTCTGTGGCTGCTCCCAGACTTTGGAACTCCCTCCTGCTGGAGGCCAGGACTGCCCAGTCCCTGCTCTGCAGGCAAGCTTTCCCTGAATGAGGGACTATTTACCATGTGACTTTTATATTGATTACCATACATGATTGCATTGACTGATTTCATAACAGTGATTTCCATGTTAGTTTCCACCCTTCATAATGGATTTTTTTCTTTTTGTGTGCTCTTTGTAGCTTTAATGTTACATTTTAATGTTCTAAGATGCCTCTCCTAATTCCCTGTTCTTAATTTGAAAATGTCTTAAATATTCTGGGCTGTATATTGTCCCTTATTATTGTAAGCCATCTTGGGTCCTTTTCCAAGGAGAAAGGTGGGGTAAAATATTCTAAATAAATAAATATAGGAGGAGTAAACCCCTGGAAAAATTGTTAGCCCATGAGCTTGGGATGTTCCTTATACAGAACTTCCACAGATGCCAATCCACTTTCTCAGACACCAAAAATAGATTTGTCTCCAGATGCTACCACACATTTATTTTGTTTTCCTTATACCGACTGAAACAGACTAAAGCAGCTGCTTCTTTGGACATCAATTAATCTGGATTGTTTAAAGTTTATTTTAATAGCCTTACCCTGCTCTGAGTTCGGCTGATAAATCTGAAAAAACGGCAATTAAAATTTATTTTAAACAATAAAAAAAACTAGCAGCCTCCCAGCAAAGGGATCATTCCCCTCTCCACTGAAATGACCTTCCTCTGCTCGGCAGCTTGGAAAAGTTCCTTTTGGAGAGACATTCCCCCAGAGCGTGGCTGACTGGGGTTTTTTTTGGGGGCGGCGCTTTCGCCCAAAATGTGGCCTCCCCAAGCTCGGGTCTGAAACGCCGGGCTCCCAGTTCTCTGATTTAACCTTCCCAAGGGCGGCCGAAATGCGAATTCAACCCACGAGTTCAGATCTGAGCGCGCCAGGCCCATCTCGCCTTCTGTTGCTCTTTAGGCCTCAACCCGGAACAGAGGGAAGGTGGGAAGGATTGGGGGGAAATCATATTTCTCTCGGGCTTTTGGGTTTATTTTTTTTTGGGGGGGGGGGTTGTTCGCCGCGTGTGCGAGGCAGGAGCGATGCCGCTAGAGGGCTCGGTGGCCATTGTCAAAAAAAGGAGGAAAAATTGGGGGCGGGGGGTGGTTGGAGTGGAAAGGAACGAGACGACGATTCTCATTTTCTTTCTCTCCTCGCTGCTGCTACCGCTGACGATTTTTGGGGGGCTGAACTTCCCAGGTCAGAACCAGAGAGAGCAAGCCCGCTGTTGATGTTTCTTCTGCTTTCGTAGCACCCGCAGCCGCCCAGATTCAACGCCTGCTTGATCGCTTGCTCGCCCGTTTCCTTCCTTCCTTGGAGGACGGAACCCTTCAGTTTTTCAAAAGAAAAATAAAAATCCCTTCTGATTTTTTTTCCCGCTCGGATCTGGAGCTCTTGGTTGGTGTCGTCTGAACGAGAGACGGCCCCAACCCGGCGCAGTCCCATAGACGCCAATCGCCGAAGCCCGAGATTGACTTCCAGGTAATCCGGGGTTGGGATCCGGCCCAAATCCAGCCGCGGAGGCAGGCAACTTCCTAGTAAAGTGGGTAGGTGGGTGCGTGGTCGGTCGGACGGACGGACGGTGGGCGCGCACAGACAGACGCGCCGAGAAACACCTCCCGCCCCGGACACGGGCATAGCATTGCGATGAGCCCGTTTCACACCACTCGCATTTTCCAAGCACCCCACCACCACCCACTCACCCACACACATAAGAGACACACAGGGATTTAAAAACGTGGCTCCCCGTACATTAGAGATCTTAGGGGTTGGAGGGGGGGAAACTCTTTCAGTACGTGAGAATGACGTAGCTTTCGACGCGAGTCGGTCGGCTGGGGAAGCCCTGTCACCTCCCCACCCCACCCCCTACAAAGGAGAAAACAACAATAACAAAGCACATATGTTTTTATTTAAGATAAAACAACCTACCTGGAAATACTGCAGGCGATGCGCATTTCCCCCCTGGCTGCTCCTCCGCCTTGCACAGCGGGAGCTTCACCTGTTGACTTGCTGCATGTCCCTATAGCAGCTGCTAGGAAGCACTGGCAGGCCTTGTCCAGGAGGCAGGAAGTGGGGCAGAATGGATCCCCAGCAAGGTTTGTGGGTGGACTGCAGCATCCATCAACCCCGACCCTTGGCCCTGCTGGCCTGGCCGGAGGGGCTTGATGGGACTTGGGATTCCACCTTCATCTGGAGGGCTGCAGGTTAAGTGAGCAGTGACAGAAGGGCTGCCTCAAAAGGGACTTGAGCCTTTGAGAGGAAGGGAGGTCACGTGGGGCACAGAGGGTCTGGCCCCAGACGGAGACCCAGGGCAATTGGGTTGGCGCTGAATTCTGAGAAAGGGACCCTTATTCTTTTCAGAGGCCAGAGCCTTCTGCAGAGGTGACTGATGTATTTGGCTGAGATACAGTGGGCCCTTCTGGACCCATGCCAGAGACCTGTCTACAGGGACATTGTACAGGACAATTATGGAACTCTGCTCTCACTAGGTAAGGATTTTATTTTTATTTATTTATTATTTCATTTCATTTTTAAAAAATCCAGAGGGAATAAAGATGAACTATTGCAAGCTCAAGGCCCCACAGACGGGACAGTTCCATTGGCTCAGAGTGGTTTCAGACAGGACATGTTTCTGACAGGACATGTTTCTGATTTACACGAAACTCTCAATCAAGCATCTATGTAAACCAGAAGCTAGCATGTCTCTCGGCTAGCAAAAGTCTCTCATAAAAATTATTCCAAGATTAGGATTACTCCATCTTGTGGTGGATAGAAAGAAACAAAAGAAAACTGTGATTTATTAGTACGTTCCCTGTCCTTATGTATTCAGCAATTGTATGCCGTAGACATCTTCACAGCTTTTAATTGTGGTGAAATTAAATAACACTGGTGGAATTCGCACAGAATTCTGTCAGTTAACAAAATGTCCAATGATAGATATCAATGTAAAGCCATTATTTCTTTGGTATGAATCACAGCCTGGTTTAGTTTCCCCAGGTAGAAGTACAGTATGTCCCCATTCATGCAGTGCAATGAGCTTTACATTGCACCATAAGCAAATGATTTTTAAATTTAATTTTGCTCCCTGGCCCACCTGCTCAAATAACAAAGGGAAGAATCGCCACTAAAGTAGCATATGTATATATGGCAGAAGTAGACAAAGTGCAGCCCTCCAGAGGTGGTTGGCCTGCCTCTCCCATCAGCCCTTGTCCAGTGTGGAGTCTCATGGGAACTGGAGTCTTAACAAAAACCATAGGGCCACATGCAGCCAGCCCATGAATATTGAAACAGCGTGGCCTTCCTCCCTGTGTTGGCTTCACTCTCTTTCTTTTGGTAGACGGGGGAACCATGAACCCAAATCCCCAGCCTGGAGGCACCGAGACGGGACAAACACAGAAGCAGGCAGTGGGATGGTCTGAAGGATCTCCCTACCCCAGCCAAAGCCAAGCAGGCCCGCAAGCTGAGGAGACTGGGAAAGGATGGGCCAAGCCACCTCTTCTGCCTCCAGTGCCAAAAGAGAAGCCCAGTGTCCCGCCTCGGGCATTCATGGGACCAAGGCCCATGTGTGCCCAGTGTGGAGAGAGCCTTGCCCAGGCACAGCAAAGCCTGGCCCAAGCTGAACAAAGCCTGGCCCAGGCTCAACAAAGCCTGGTCCAGGCTCAACAAAGCTTTGGCCAGTATTCAAAAGCCCCCCGTGCGACCGAGAAGCCCCACCCCTGCTCCGACTGTGGGAAAAGCTTCGGGGTGAGCTCCCACCTGACCATCCACCGGAGGATTCACACGGGCGAGAAGCCCTACGAGTGCAACGAGTGTGGGAAAAGGTTCAGCCAGAGCTCCACCCTGGTCCTCCACCGCCGCATCCACACTGGGGAGAAGCCGTACAAGTGCACCGATTGCGGGAAGTGCTTCTCGGTCAGCTCGCACTTGACAAAGCACCAGCGGGTCCACACGGGGGAGAAACCCTACGAATGCCAGGTGTGCGGGAAAAGGTTCAGCCAGAGTTCCACCCTCATCCTGCACCAGCGAATCCACACGGGAGAGAGACCTTACAAATGTGATGAGTGCGGGAAGACCTTCAGCGTCAGCTCTCACCTCACCATCCACCAGCGAATCCACACTGGAGAGAAACCCTATCGTTGCACGGAGTGTGGGAAATCGTTCCGGCAGAAATCTGGCCTCAGCACCCACCAGAAAACCCATATGATTCTTGTGAGGCCTTAAAAGAGCCCGCCATAAAAAAAGGCCAGGGCCCAAACCTATTTGCAAATGGATGGCAGAACTTCCTCACCCTTTTGAAAAAACGACCCTGAAATAAGGACAATTCACATCCAGAAACCCACACAGGGAAATGTCAAATTCAGCAGTCAGAAGAATTCAGACTTTGGTCCTGGAAAAACAACAAGACCAAGAAGATGTGTGCAGACATGCATACTTTGCCTTAATTTGCATGCTTTATTGTAGGTGCACTGTTAGGACATGTGGAATTTTTGTTTGATGCTTCCTTTGGCCACAGTCAAGCGCATGAAAGATAGGCCACTTAGGGTGTGAACTATTCCTAAATGCAAAGGAACCAAAAGCAACGTCCTTGATGTGTGGCTAATTTTGAAAAGAGAGAGAGAGATCAAGTGTTCCTAGAAATTACATTATCTGGAACTTTAGGCTCTTCTGTGTTAAGATGGCCAGATAAGGCACACTTTTAGATGTTAAGCAAAGCAAAGTGGTCTGCTTATATACCGCCCCCTTACCACTTCAAGTAGTCTCTGGGCGGTTTACTGTTTTAATTACAGTATGCAGGCTACACATTGCCCCCCTCAGCAAGCTGGGTACTCATTTTACCAACCTCAGAAGGATGGAAGGCTGAGTTGACCATGAGCCTGCTACCTGGGATTGAACCCCAGGTTGTGAGCACAGTTTTAGCTGCAGTACAGACATTTAACCACTGCACCACGAGGCTCCTTACTGTACCAACTTTTGCTTAAATCTTCAACTTCATGACAGGTGGCAAAAGTATTGAGCTGCTGTCTTGCTCTGTTTGAAGAACATCACTGACATTTATAGAAGGACTGGACCATTATTCACTGGGTGGGTACTATGAGGATTTCACCATTTACAGTGCATCCTCATGTCCTTTACCTATAGCCCTTCCAACTGGGCATAAAGCTAAGACCTTCCTGGAGATGGCAATGTTTAGATTTGTTGCTGTTGCAGGATCCAGGTACATTCTGCCGAGGCATTCCCATGTCAGGGATCAGACACTTCCCAAGTGATCAAACCGCAATATAGTGTTACTGGGAACAGTGCCATTGATTGTTTTACCAGCTTGCAGCCTGGAGGGCTATCTAAAATAAGGGCTCATGTGTTCTAAACACCAGCTGCATAAGGCCATGATATCATGCATGGTGTTTGATTTCGGATCATATTTTGGGTAGCCCTCTAGTGCTCAGATGTTCTTGTAACAATTTAAAACGAGGGTGGGCAAATTTTGACACTCCAGATGTTGAATGGCAGGGCCGATCAGCCCTAGCCAGCACAAACTGGTGAAGAGTGCAGAAACCTCAATCCAACAACATCTGGAGGACAGAACTTTGTCCAATTTTCATTAAAAGGAGGGGAGAGGAGGTTGTGAAAAACCAACGAGGCTATGCTTATTAACAGCAATTTATTTTGTAAACATATCGTTTTGCCGTTGCTGCTGCTTTCTATTGTTCTCATTGTTTTTGATACTTTTTACTGTGCTTGTTGGTTGTTTCATATGTTGTGATGATTGTAAGCCTCAGCAGGGGTTGGGTTTTGAGTGGGAAGTGGGATAGAAATGCAAGTAATGACAAATAATTATCTTTTTGGAATATTTTTTAAAGGCAATGTCCTTCCCTGAAAATAGAGAGCACAGATTTCTTATGTGGTTGGATTAAAGAGGGAGAGAGAATGGGAGAGGTTAATAAATGGACAACAAGCACCAAAAATGGCTATCCAGTTGCACCCTGAAGATCTAGTCTGTCCAATCAAAGGTTGAACATAAGCATCTCCTGTCCTCTGCCTCCACTGGTCCTTTTGCCCATCTTTCTTCAACTTCTACACCTCATCTGAGCTGGACAAAGTTGTTTTATGGACTATTATTCCCATAATCCCCCAACTTTCTGGAAGTTGTCATCTGCAAAGTAACTCTTCCATGCTGGAATGAAGTTGATTGCCTTCAAGTTGTGCTTGCAGGTTTCCCAGAAAACCCAGCCTGGCTGCTGACCAAAACAAGACGATGTGAATAGAAGGTCCTCTGGTGGTGTCAGGTTTCCTTTATGCTCCTCGATCCCCAAAAGACAGCTTAGATCTTCAAGGCTGGATCTGAAAAGCCTATCTCCTCACCCTTTGTGATGATTATTATATGTAGGTAATATGTAGGTTCTAGTAATGTCATTGGATCAGCGCTAACAAAGATTTAGTAGAAAGGAGAAAGTCCAGTTTGGTTTTCTTTCCAGTTGTCTTGATGCTGTTAGGTAGGTAAACACTCCAATTATCAGAACTTTTTTAGTTTCAGATGTTCTGCCTTCCATCTGTAACTTCTCTTTATCAACTGACATTTATATTTCTGTATCCATCAATGTCGCACTTGTGTCTCACTTCGTAATTGCCGTGGCTTCATTCAAACATATTAAACCTCAAAATGGCTTGGAAGCCTTTTGTGTGGTATAGATGGCAATTTATTTATCCATCTGTAGAGGAAATCACTGCTTTACTAAAATTGGCCTTTAGACAGTACTCAGAATCTCCAATCTTGCCTGATTTCGGAAGCTAAGCAGGGTCGGCCGTGGTTAGTACTTGGATGGATGACCACCAGGGAATACCAGGTGCTGTAGGCGCCTGGATGATAAACTGGCAAGCCACTCCAGTATTCCTGCCAAGAAAACTCCATGGACATGGGGTCACGAAAAGTCGGGGACAACTGTAACGACACAACACAGAGAGAGAATCTGCTGTACCATGTTGAAACATTCCGTCCTATCTCTGATTTGAGATGGTAAGCAGGTTCAGGCTTGGTTAGTATTTATTTATTTATTTATTTATTTATTTATTTATTTATTTATTTATACCGCCCATCTGGCAGCGAGGTCACTCTGTGTACTTAGATCGGAGCCCATGAGCAATACCAGGGATCTGTAGGTAAGGTTAGGGGGTTAGGAAAAATCTTGCCTAAAACTCAAGAAAACTGTTGTAGCCAGGCACAATACTGGGCTAGACAGACCAAAAATCTGAGCTGATATAAACTTCCTGTGATAAAAATGTGGCAGAAAGAGCCCTAGACCCCTCCATGAACTATAGCAATAAAGCTTTCTAGCAGGGAAATCATCATCATGTGTGGTCAAGTGCATTCTGACTTATGGAGACCCCCTTTCTGGGTTTTGCAGGCAGAGAATACTCAAAAGTAGTTTACCATTCCATTCTTCTGATGGGGGGGGGGGTGCCCTGGGACTACACAGGTTGCCCAAGGCCACACAGGCTGACACAGGAGACGCAGTGGGAAATTGAACTCCCAACCTCTGGCTTCATGGCCAGATACCTAAACTATAAATCCCCAAATTCTGTAAGATGGAGCCATGGCAGTTAATGGAATATCAAATTCCTGTAACTGTGTATAGTTGATAACCCTTGGAGTGGGGAAGAACATAGCAGCTCTACTTCCTGTTCCCCATCATGCAGTAAAACAAACAATTTCTGTCATATAGAGAATTAGGGAGATGTGACTGAACCTTCAGACACCGGTAGCCAAGTTTTCCCCATATTTACTCTGAGGCAAGCATCAGTCAATTCAGTGAAGCTTATTCCTAAATCTGCATGTATGGGATTACAAAAGGTAGATCTAAAGCAGAGTGTGATACATATATTGCCCCATAGGACCTAAAACCTTCTCTAAGTAGTTTACAATTTTTTAATTTTGTAGACTACACATTGCACCTCAAGCAAGCTACTCAGTTGACCAGCTTCAGAAGGCTGGAAAGTTGAATCAGCTTCAAGTTGGCTACCTGACCCCATCTGGATTGAACGCAATTTGTGAGTAGAGTCTTAACTGCAGCTATGCAGTTTAATCACTGTACCACAAGGCTCTGTCCATTGCAGGAAAGTGAAATGTTCACATCTGGAAGCAAACATGGGGAGCTTAACAGCTGGGAGTTGGAGGAGAAAGAAAGAGCCTGTCCTGCCCTGGTGGTATGATGCAACAGACTGCTCACAAGCATTCTAACTGCTCAGTGTAAATGTTAATTGTCAACCCAATGCTGACAGAGTGCAGCTACTCTTCTGATGAAAAGAAAGTGAAATAACAGTTTGGACTGATTAGGTCTTCATCAGAAAGCAGAAAGAATAGACGTCATACAGACCAGCAAGGGTTAAAATCGTAGAGCAATCCAGAGCGGCTGCTTGTGCAGAGACAGTGGGTGGTCCGTCTCTTTTTTTGGTCCGGGTTTCGCTTGAATCATCCCCAAAGGCACCGCCTTCTCCTAGTTCCGGAGCGCCCCCTACTGTTGGAGCAAGGAGGAGCCCGTCGTTTAGCGGAGAGGGAGGAGGCTGGAAAGGAAGATTCTGCAGACGGCGATATGCACAGGTGCAAAATGGCATGGTGTGCGGCGCGAAGCAGGCGAAATCCCCTTTCGATATAGGGGTATAGGGTGGTGTCACCCTTTGTGCACTCCCCTTACACTTAAGGGAAGGTGTATGTGTCGTGGGTGGGGATGGTGCAGAAGGGTCCAAGTTCCCAGATTCGTGACTGTTTTAATCCATGTTCTCCAGGAGGTACAAAGCATACATGGCTCTCTTCCTGAGAGGTGGGTCAGGCTGAGAATATGGGAGTGGTCCATTAAATATTCTAGATAGATAGATAGATAGATAGATAGATAGATAGATAGATAGATAGATAGATAGATAGATAGATAGATAGATAGATAGATAGATAGATAGATAGATAGA
>JAHTLZ010000111.1:16975592-17054491 GCA_023846285.1 Phrynocephalus versicolor | reverse complement strand
AGATAGATAGATAGATAGATAGATAGATAGATAGATAGATAGATAGAGATCTGGACCCTGGTCTACTGAGTCCTAGTCCAACCCTCTAACTTCATTGGCTCCACATAGCAAGGGTGCTTGGTTTTGTATTTAGCCACTGGAAAGTAAACATGGGCTTCACCCATCTGCTGAGAAGCTTGTCAAGTGGAAGAAAACATTTGCCTGAACTTCCAGTTTGATCCGAATATGTACCTTTTGCTTGGTTTTAAGTTAATACATGTTGGTACTGTCTGAACAGATGCCAGAAGGGAATGTGAGCAGGAAGCCTGTATTGCTCGAAAAATGTTGTCTAAAGAAGAACCGGATGTGAGTGAGTGCCAGAACTTCTGTCTGGAACCAAGCCCTGGGAGAGAGGGAACCCAAGGCTTTTCGATGGCCCTCCCAACCCAATCCATGCACATCTCCACCAGCGAAAGCCAAAAACCCTACAAGTGTTTGGAATGTGGGAAGGGGTTCGGACAAAGCTCCCATCTGATGCGGCACCTGGGGACGCACTCTGTAGCTGAGCTGGCCAGGATTTCTGAGAATTGCAGTCCAGGAACATCTGGGGACCCACAGGTTGAGAACCACTGTTCTAGTGGATACTCTGGTGTGTAAAGATCCTGAGGATAGGATATCAAGAAAGGCAACAGATCTATGTATCATTTTATTTTATGCTACAGGAATGACCGACAAGAATAAGGGATTTTGTTCATTCCCTCAGCTATCAGGTTCAACAGAGAGTAGGCCAGTGGTTCCCAAACTTTTTTGACTTGTGGTTCCCCGACACTGGCCATTTGGCTGCAGTTCCTCCATAATACTTTTGGGGAGAAGTGGAGAGGGGAGCCTGGCCCTTCTGCAGATTCAGTGGAGGTACAGTATTCCCCCACCACAACGCAATTATTATGGTCTCAGTATATCAGTTTTTTTCTTGAGAGAAGCAGGTTTCCAAAGAGAGGTTTTTAACCCCCTCCTGGCACCTCAGCAAACAGAGCTGGGGCTGCTCCTGCCGGCTGTCCTTGCAAAGAGAGGTTTTGAATCCCCTCCTGGCACCTCAGCCAACAGACCTTGAGCTCTTGGCAGCAAAGTTTGCTGAGGTGTCAGGAGGGGGTTAAACACCTCTCTTTGCAAGCAGAGCCGGTAGGAGCAGCCCAAGGTTAGTTTACTGAGGCATCTGCATTTCGCAGATTTTCCTTTATCATGGGTCTATCAGGCACCTAACTCCCACAATAAACATGGGAGTACTGTACAGTACTGCTGATGATTCTACAGCATCTCTGGCTGATTTTGGTGGTGCTCTGGGACACCAGAGCACACCATTCGGGAACTGCTGGTGTAGGTTGAGCCCCATTTCCATGTTGGGGAGGCATGGTTCCTAGAGAAGTGCCACCCACTGACCTGACATCAGCCCATGATGGGCAATAAAATAATTAGGAGATGGCACAATGGTTGGAACACAACTACTGCCTGCTTGGGGTTGGCAGAGGCTACAGACTGAGTGTTTTTCGGGTCTGTGCCAGCTGCTTAGCAGACATTATATCACCTCTTTGGTTACTATATAAGCAAAATTTGGAAAAGTCAGGTTTTTTTAACTACAGTTTTCAGACCTCCCAACCGGCAGGGGAATTATTGGAATACAGTCCAAAAATAATAACTTTCTCCAAGTGAACAAAGAGACAAGTCTTTGAGCATATAGACACAGAAATATCAACTTCATCTAGCTCAATATTATTTATTTGGAGTGTCACTAGTTCCCCCGGCTCTCAGGGAGAGAAACAAGGATGTCTATAATACTTAATGGGTATTGAGAATGGTTGAATAGGTGTGGCTTTCACAAACCCCAGGCACTTGTCCACCTAACAAGCTTATTCAGGCCGCTGCCCACCTAACGAGCCTATTCTGACCAGGGTGGGGTGAAGCCAAGGTGAACTGTACATTGGAAGCCTCCAACCCACTTTTCTCAGATTGAAGAAGCTACTTGGATGAATAGCAAAACGTTTCCATCCCACAAGAAAAGAAGTCCAGTTGCCATGACTCAACTCCCAGACCACCTCACCTGGATGACTGAGAATCTCCACAGACATGATGTCTAAAATGGTTTGCTACCTAAGACCCTTGTCCATGGAGATGACCAGGGTTGAATCTGGGATCATGTGCATACCGCATGCGTACTGATCTATAGAATCCTCTTCAAAATTATCATCCAACTCAAGGACTTGGAAATATATGCATACACTGGTTTATTTCTTAGAAGGAAAAGGGTCAGAGAACTTGATGCATTCAAGTTCCAACATACTCTTGGAATCCAACTGAAAAACCAGAAGCCAACCTCCCAACAACCAGGACTATCCAGGGTGCCACTGACTGCATCCACCACCACCACCATCCTCATGCTACAGTGGCTGAGGATGATGGTGGCTGTAACCCAACACTCCTGAAGGCTGCAACTTGAGGGCGGCTGCCAGAAGAGAAAGCGTAGGATGCCCTAATCTGCCCAGTGGACTCTTCCTTTTAAAAGAAAACAGCATCGTTCATGTTTCCCACTTACTGCCTCAGAGCTAGATCAGAGCACCAGCCCAGCAAGCAAGTCAGCGCCTGGAGAAGCGGCCAGCAGGGAGGGCGGAATCTAGGACTCTGAGAAAGTGCCTCCCCACCATCTTCAACTGGAAACAGGTTTTGGACCCCATCTCCCAGAGCTCCACCTTGCCTGCAGTATTACGTGGAGTAAGTACAAGAGCACCTTTAAAAAGCTGTAGTTAGCACCTACATCAGAATTCCCAAAATGACTGGCCAGAGGACCCTGGGAAGCCCAGAAGGCCATCAAAACAACAGTATGTCTGCTGGTGACCTAGTGACCCTGGCATATTGAAGCTAACCTGAGCCTCGTGGCACAGTGGTTAAAGGCCTGTACTACAGCTAAAACTGTGCTCACGACCTGGGGTTCAATCCCAGGTAGCAAGCTTAAGGTTGACTCAGCCTTCCATCCATCCGAGGTCGGTAAAATGAGTACCCAGCTTGCTGGGGGGGGGGCAATGTGTAGTCTGCATTACTGTAATTAAACTGTAAACTGCCCAGAGACTACTTGAAGTGGTATAGGGCGGTATACAAGCAGAACACTTTGCTTTGGCAGCTCCTTTACTATCCTAATAAGCTCAGACAGGATATACCAAGCTAATCCAGGTCTTAGGATGAATGCGTTTCTGAGTCCTGCCAACTGAGGTTCTTGAACTGGAGATATCAGAGATATGACCTATGGCCCTTCCCACTGAAAGCATGTGGTCTGCCTCTGAACTACAGGCAAGCTAGGGATGAATTGATAACAGAACTTTGAATGCCACAATGTCCCCAAACCCCAGGCATGCCCACCAATGATGACCTCCACAGCTCAAGCAGGTGGCCCGTCCAGTCTCCTGCTTTAGACACTACTGCTTCTTGCATACATGGTGCCCTCCCCAGATGGGCTGCTCTACAGCTGTGGAAATCTGGATGCCGAAAAGGATACGTCTCAGAATTCAAAGCCTTGATACGAGACCACTTCTGAGAGCAGTACCATAGAGTGGGCAGAGAGCCCTTTTACACGACCCCTAAAATCCGCTGCAAAACACTTGCAGATCCGGAGCATAAAATTGTTTTTCCACCAGCAGCGCACTTAAAAAAAAATAAAGTATGCCCACATCCACTTAAGCGCGCCCCAGCACACTTTACAAGTACCTGGTCTCCGGAGGTAAAAAAATTTCCGATGCGGATTGTAAAGCTGTGGATGCCGGGCTCTCCTCGCCTTCTGTTTGTTTTTGTTGTCCCCGCCGCCCCTTTAACAGACAGGAATCCCTATGGGGAGGTGAGTGGAGGTGAGCCTGCATTTTTTTTCTCCCTCCCCTCACCGCAGACAGAAGCAACAGAGTGCAGAAGGGTGGGAACAAAGGAAGATGAACAAAATCCATATGATATCTGGCTGGGGGGATCCTAATTTAAGCTACCAGCGGATCTTAGGGGTCATGTAAAAGGGCTCAGAATAAACTCCTAGAGTGTTGCACCTTGTATCCAGAAGCCTCATGCTGTATGAGGCTGCATGGATGTGTCTGAAGCCGGATCCCCTTTCCAGGTTGCCACTGGCCCTTCCCCTCCCGCCTCCCCCTTCCAGGCCACCAGGCCGCTTTCTCCAGCAGCAGGATCCCCCGCTTTCCAAGAGCCAATGGCACCCTCGGTTGATGGTTCTCCTGTTTTCCACGCTGCGGCAGTGGCAGTGGCGATGCTGCTCTCGGCAGCAGAAGTAGCACTGGCCAGGCTGGGTTTCTCCTTCCAGTCGGCCGTGGAGGTAGCCGCAGCGGCGATGGCCCCCGGGGCCTCGTGCTGGCCCCCTTTCCAGGCTGTGTGGGTGGTCATGTGGCGTTCCAGCAAGGTGCGATGGGAGAAGTACTTGTTGCAGATGCAGCACTGGAAGCGTTCGGGGCGGTGGGTGCGCATGTGGACGTTAAGGGAACTCTTCTGGGTGAAGCGCTTGCAGCAGATGGAGCACTGGAAAGCCCGCACCCCTGTGTGGGTCACCATGTGCTTGAGCAGGTAATCCCTCAGGGAGAAGGAACGCCAGCAGATACTGCACTGGTGGGGCTTCTCGCCTATCAAGGGGGAAAGGCGACAAGAGGTCAGCTGAAAGGGTGGGGTTCAGGGCTCCAAAAATAAGCCACCCCACTAGGCTGAGAAAACAGCTATGGCATCTTCTTATGAGATCAGCAACAAACCTTCATAAGAACATAAGAAGAGTCATGCCGGATCAGGCCAAAGGCCCATCTAGTCCAGCTTCCTGTCTCTCACAGTGGGCCCACCAGATGCGTCTGGGAGCGCACGAGACTAGATATCTGTCTCCTGATACCCCTCCCCTGCATCTGGCCCTAGAAGTACCCCAGTTTTAAGCCTAGAGATTACACAGCTCCATCATGGTTTGTAACCTGTGATGGACTTTTCCTCCAGGAATCTGTCCAATCCCCTTTTGAAGGCATCCAGGCCAGATGCCATCACCACCTCCTCTCACTTTCTAGGTACTTTCCAGATGTATCTGCCTCGCGCCTTGCTTTTACTCATCTATCACAGTGGTTCCCAAGGTTGGGTTCCAAGGTTCCCTCTAGTGTTTAGCCCCACTGTGTCCTGCGCAGTGGGGCCGAAACAAAAAGGCGCACAGGAGAGGGAAAGCCCTGCATGGAGACGGGTACAGGTATGAGTGCACTTGGCTTAGAGCAAGGGTGTCCAAACTTCAGCCCTCCAGATGTTTTGGACCACAACTCCCAGAATTCCAAGCCTAGATTGCCAACAACAAAGGACAGTGGGAGCTCTGGTCCAAAACATCTGGAGGGCTGAAGTTTGGACACCACTGCAGAGGGAACCTTGGGTATTCTGGGATTACAACTCCCAGAAATCCTGGTGAAGGCTTTGGGGAGTTTTAGGCCAAGAACATCTGGGGACCCAAGGTTGGGAACCACACTGATTTGCTATACAAAGCAAGGAAGAGCTACTGTATACGGTCTAGACCAGTGGTTCTCAACCTGTGGGTCCCCAGATGTTCTTGGACTGCAACTCCCAGAAGTCTTCATCACTAGCTGTGCTGGCCAGGATTTCTGGGAGTTGCAGTCCAGGAACATCTGGGGACCCACCGGTTGAGAACCACTGCTCTAGACAGAGACACATCTCTCCCAGTTTCCATCACCCATAGGCTGTTCTAGCCTGGTTTTATTAGGGGGGGGGGTTGATTGCAGATTCCCAAAAGTAGGGCAAGCAGAATTACATAAAATGAGAGAATCAGGTTGTATCAGGCATGACTTTGGATTTTTTGGACCGCTGTTCTTCCCCAGCTCACTAAACGGAGACAATATCAGCCTAGTGGGGTAGGCATAGCACAAAATTATTTAGAGGACCACACATGGCTAAAGGTCACAAACCACCCTTCCTCACCTGAGAGCACTTGGCAGATTTTCTCTTGCTCAGACTTAGCATAACCTCGTTAAGTCAGTTATTGCAAATTGGATCAGGCAGGCTCTTTCCTCACCTCAACTTATTTTCTTGCCCCCACATCCTGACGTCTAGCCTCGCACCCAATCGTTCGTTACCTGAATGGATGAACATGTGCTTGGTGTAGTTTTTGCGGGAGCTGAAGGTCTTCTGGCAATGGCTGCACTGGTAAGACGGCTCGGCGCAGCGCGAAGGGCCAGGCTGTTGACTCGGCGGCTCCCCGGCGTGCAAGCTGCCCGTCACCCCAGCAGTGCTGGGGCTAAGCTGCACCATGTTGCTGGCCCCTGCTTCGGGCGGCGGCGGCGGAGGCTGCGGCTGGGGCTGCGGCATGCTGTAGAAGCCCTGGGCCACCCCGCTTGGCTGCGGCACGTGGAACTGGAAGATGCTGGTGGTGCTGGTGGCCGTGTTGGTCCCGCTGACCTCCGCCTTCAGCTCTCGCTGGATGCCCAGCGAGGAGACAAAGGACAGCCCCCCACCGCCGGTGCTGCGTGGTGGAAAGGTGGGCGAAGGGGTGCCCAAGTCTGCTTTGAACTCGCCTGCCAAGCTTCTCAGGTTGGAAACCTCCAAGCTGCAGTCCGAGTGGAACTTCTCGCGGTCCCGGGTGGTGGCTGCTGCCGCCGCCTCTTCACCGCTTTCCTCCCCCTGCCAGGACGGGATGAAGGACTCAGAAAAGACATCCTGGTTCCCAAAGAAATCCTGCCCTTCGGTGGTGGCATAATCCAAATGGATGCCCTCCTTCCGGCCGGCCCCGCTGGCGTTGCCAGCATCCTTGGCCTCTGCCTCGTCAGGAAAGCCAGGGGGGAAATCCGCGCTTCCGCTGCACTCCGCAGCAAAACAGCTCAGCTTGGCCTCCCGTTCCGCCACCTCCCTGCCCTCCCTGCTCTCCTGGCTGCCTTCCTCCTCGTCCTTGATGATGACGGGCATCGTCTCGGAGAGCTGGAGCCTGACAGGCTGGCGCTGCTTGCGACTGTGGCAGGTGGGCGTGGCCTCGGCCGGGTGCAGGAAAGGCCCCCCCGCCTCCCCGTCACTGATGGTCCCCTCGCAAGGGCCGCCCCGGGCCTCCCGGTGCTGAGAGGAGAGCAGATCGCGCAGCTTATAGCGCACCTCCGAGGCACAGAGCAGCTTGGGAGGGTCCAGGTGAGGGGCTTCCAAATCGCTCGGCCGGGAGACGCTGCCCATGACCTCTTTGGACCCTTGCTCTTGGCCCTTGGTGGGGAGAACCCTGGGGAGGGCGAGGGAAACGGGCGGAGGGGCCGTGGGAGGCTTGGGGCTCCGGCTCTGGGAGATGATCTGAGTGCATTCGTCAATGACCGTCTTGATCTGCAGGATGGAGGCGGCCGTCAGGATCTGCAGGGCTTCCGACTGGGCCACCACCAGCGAGCCGCTGTACATGAACTCCACCAGCTGACGCACCACCTGGCTGGGGACCACCGGGGGCACCTCAATCTCCGAGTAGCCCAGCAGCAGCTTGTCATGGAAGAAAGGGCTGCCGGCGGCCAACACGCAGCGGTGAGCCCGCAACGTGGCTTCCTGGATGTGGACCGTGACATCGCAGAAGTGCCCGCCAAGGCGCTGCCCGTTCAAGGTCTCCAGAAGCGACTTGCTGAAGTTCTGAAGGTGGATATAATGGACGGCTTCTGCCATGCTGTCCTGTGTCCCACGGAGGGACATCAATATCACGGGACCTGTTCTAAAGGACAGAGTGCATCCAAAGTGAGGGTGTCAAGCCAGGAACTTTCTTCTCCAAATCCTGAAATACAAGAGGGAGGAGGAGGAGGAAAACAATTGCACAGGCTGACTTACAGAAGGTTTGTCGCATTACTGCCACAAAGGGCAACCTCAGTAGACGCAGGAACCAATCTTCCATTCCCAGGACCCATTCAAAGCCACCCTATCTCCAAATCATAGCAAAAGGTATGAAAAATGAAAACCAAATGTCACTGGGATACAGGTTCACTTTTGTATACAGTACTTGGTGTTTAAAAGCTATACCTCCTTGTACCTGTACTGCAAAATCACCATGGCTGGAGGCTTCAGGTAAAGCAAAATGATTGTTTTCTATGGACTTCTCTTTGATGGGAACATCCAGAGACCATCAGAATTGCCCTCATTTGGCCCTAGGCCCCAGACTCTGCCCTACTCTAGCATTAGCATAAGACCTCAAAATGGCCCACTCTTGCGTACACACTTGTAAAATTATTCCAGTACTGTGTGCCTCAGCAGTAAATCTTAGCTTTCTAAATTTCATTTACCACCCCAACAGCCAAATAACTATTCCCATCATATCTTATTTTTATTTGCTGCTTTATCATTCAAAGCCTGACATTCTGTCCCCAGAACAGAAAATCAATCGGTTTTATGTTACTGATTACAAACAAGGCAATCAACAATGTAATCCCTGGTGCAACACAACTTCAACCCCACCAAAGAACACGGTAGACAGACCATCTCATCTGCTATGGGAAGAAGAACCATGGGTGAACCTTGCTAGGAAATTATGCTCAGCCACATCTAGGAAGCCGCGTCCTTGATTTTCTACTGCCTACCCAGAGTGGCTTATGGGATCTCCTGCACTCTTGCGTTGGGTTAAGTGGGCGGATGCTACCTGTGGCCACTGAGCCTTAGGCAGCAAAATATCTCGGGCTGTGCTCGCAAACACAAATATTACATGGATGGGATCTGAGCTCAGCGAGCATTTTCATACTACAAACTGACTGGCTGGCAACTCGACTGCAACAAGAGGCAATATATAAGCCACCGTGGCCGTTGTTTTTAAAATGTAGACAATATGCCCACTGCAAATGCCTGAACTGTTTTACAAAAATGAAATGCATCAGGGTGCACTGTGATCTCACAAAAGAGCATAAATTGAAAGAGACACACCATGAAGTACCCGTGACCCCCATCCTCTGGGAAATGCCCTCAGAAGAGCCAATCAAAATCCAGAAACGTGGCAGTGCAGGGGAAATCTTGTTTACTTCTCATAGACCACCGCAATTAGTGGTACTTCTACAGGAAGGAATGGAGAACTGGGGTCTGCTAAACTATTTGGAACTGCAGTCTCCATCAGGACTTACCGCAGGCTATGCTGGATGGGGCTAAGAGGGGAATTCTAGTCTAAGATCTGAATATCTGTGAAGGACCACAAGATGACCACTCCATGTTAGTCTATATTTCCTATGCCCACTAGGTTCTGCGGAAATTAAATGGGTAAATATGTAGCAACAGATCACGGGCAGCAATAAGGAAGGCAGGGAATTCATGGGACATGCATCTTGGAGAGATGCTTTCGTGTAAACCGCCAGAGTCCCTATTTGGGAAATGCAATAAATAAATAAAATAAGATAAAATAACCTCTGTCCACAGAAACTAGGACTCCATTGCCATGAAACATTTTTTTCACCACACAAAAATGTTTCTGATGCAAATCTGGCAAGGAACCTCGCAGTTCCTGACCCAGTGACACTGCTCCATCATCATCATCATCATCATCATCATCATCATCATCATCATCATCATCATCATCATCAGCAGCAGCAGCAGCAGCAGCAGCAGCAGCAGCAATTTACTTTTAAAAGTCAGTGTGGCAAAACGGATTCCAGACATGCTCAGAGGCACTCTCGTTCTCCTCCTGACTGTATACCTGCCCGGGGCCGAGCCTTTTCCCCTCCTCGTCTCCTGCCCGCCACAGAACCCCTAGGATCTTCTGCAGCCCAGCCAGCCATACGGGAGGAGAAGCCAGGCAATTCCTCCGAGGGCCCGCGATCGCACCTGATTATAAGAGGAACTTGGGAGACGAGGGGGCGTGGCAGCGGCGGGTGGGCGTGGCTTAGGCTGGGACTAAGGAGGTTGCCCCCCCCCACCTACCTCCTCGGTCTCCTGTCGGGAAGGCCAGCCGCCGCCCGCCCACTTCCTCCCGGCGCCCCTCCCGCCGTGACCTTCTTCCGCCCGCGTCCCCATTCGCTCCTGTTACTTCCGCACCACAAAGGGCCGCCTGCTCATAGAAGTACATAAATTATAGAGTCGCACGCGCGCGCTCACGGTGGCGAACGGTGCGGGAGAGCGAGGAAGGACCATTAAAGGGACCTAAATATGTTCCTTCTCCCCCTTCCCGTTAGTAATACACTCTCACGTTGTTTCCGGGCATGGGAAAGTTACTTTTAGGGGCTGGTCGACAGCCCCCCCCCCCGCCGCCGTGTTGCACGATAATTGTTGAAGCCCCTCAAAAAAACTCAAAATCTCTTTCATGCCCAAACTGGGAAGAGTCCTGTGGCATCTCCAAGATGAACAGATTTGCCCTAACATGAACTTGTGAAGCCCACCGTCAGGTGCACGGAGTGCTATGCAGAATTTCACCACAAAACACGACGCGTGGTGGGTGGTGGGAATTGTGTAATATGAGATTCAGAGGCAAATGAATTGCAGAAAAGTGCTAAGGTGGGCAGTTGCATTATGAACACAGGCCATCCACACAGCTATTACCGTACTTATAGTAATACTGTACTTAGCAATGTAATCAAGGTGTCTCTTCTGTATTTTATTGTGTAATAATCACACAATATTACACAGTTATGTGTAATAATCACAAACTTCCTTTGTTTTTATTTTACAGAGAGAGAGTACGCTAGCTTTCATGGATCAAGACCAATTCGTCAGGCTGTGAGAAGTGTGAAGAACCTCAAGTCCATACGTTCATGGCTAGATGGATTTTGCCAGGAAAAGCACTCCCAGAAGCAAAGTCCAAAAGTTCTTTGCAGGATAAATTTTGCCAGGCACATCTAGCAAAACTTGTACAGCACTTCTTTATTTCTGTTATCTACTAGATTTCATGAATTTTAAACTAAACTTTATTCTATACTGATTTTTTCCTCCAGGTAAATGAATCAACACCTGTAGTATGAATTAATATTAGTATTCAGCTATGCAGAGTTCTCCTGAAATAAAAAATATACTTTGTATTGTGGTCAATACAAACAGATGCCCAATGCCTCTTTGAAAAACTGCCTCAGGGTAACTTTAAACCTTGAAGTCTGCCTCCATCTTTCTTGATGTACCCAGTTTTCTAGATGTGCCTGGAGAAATTTATCTTGCCAAGAACTTTTGGACTTTACATCTAGGAGTGCCTTTCCTGGCAATATCCATCAAGCTATGAACTTTTGGACTTGAAGTTCTTTACATTTGAGACAGTCTGATTAATTGGTCTTGATCTACAAAAGCTCACATATTGTACGATTTTTGCAATGGTCTGTAAAGATATCACCTACTGTTGCATTTCTTTGTTGTAGTTCTGTGTCACTATTGCAGGTTTAATGCGGGCCCAGGTTAAGTTTGGATCTCTAGAGCAATATTTGAATTTCTTTTTTTAAATCATTGCTTAGTCTGGGGAGTTTCATGTTGATACACTGTACACCAGTGTGGTGTAGTGCATAAGGTGATTTACCTGAACTCTGGAGAACAGGGTTCAAATTCACACTTGGCTGCATTTAACTTTTGAAATATCTCACTTACCTTGAAAGCCCTATTAGATCCCTATTGGTAGGTTCCAACATGAGGGCAGAAAACACACACACACACACACACACACGGTTGAATGTGTTGCGTTTTTGTACATAAATGATTTTATGGCAATGCACTCTGGCAGAGTGCAATATAAATAAATATTATTATTAGTTCTACATAAATGCTTGTAATCTATATGAAAAAACAACACCCAACTGGAATAATGTACGGATGGTCCGTTAAACCAATTCATATTAACTCCTTAGGTGTTCCTAGTTCAACCAGAGCTCAGTTTATTTATTCATTTATTTATTTATTTATTTATTTATTTATTTGCCTGTAGAAGCCCTGAGATTTATCTGCAGACTGGTCTCAATATTCTTAACAATAATTTTCAAAATGTACAGACGAAATGGGATCGGAATATCATGGGTTTGGTTAATTTTTATGGACAGTACGCATTCATTTCAGAAGGAGAATGGGGTAATCACTGTATTGAAGTGGACCCCGGAAATGGATCTTCTGTATTGCTCTTTTTTACCCCACTTTTCTCCTTGGAAAAGGACCCAAGGCAGTTTACAGTACAGTAAACCCCCATCTATCGCAGGGGTTAGGGACCTGACCCAACCCGCAATAATTGAAAATCCACAATATGCGGATGCTGGGTCAGACTGGGACTAGGCAGGCTCTCTGGAGGCTCTCGTACTTACCCCAGGCCTGGCGCTGCCCCAAACGGGCCTGCAAGGGGCTTTCCAGTTCCCCCAGAGATCCCAAAAGTGCTTTCTAGTGATCTGGAGGTCACTTCTTATTTACTGGAAGTCCTTTCCGGTTTGCGGGGAAGCACTTTTGCGGCCTCCGAGGGGGCTGGGAAGGCCTTTCCTCCTTACCCGCAATCGCAGTATATGAACCGCAAAAGGGTGGGGGACAACTGTAATAATGAGGGATAATATATAGTCCAGAACAATTAAGACAAGTTCAAGTATTTGAGAACAAGGAATTGAGGGACATCTTTTACAGCATCACTAATCTCCGAGTGCAAGAAAAGAGAGGAAAACAGGCCAGACGGAAGACGTTGTTAATGTCTGTTTTGTAATGCTAATAGAGAGACCGCATCTTCTTTTTCTTAGCGTTGGTGATGGGGTCCACTGACCAAAAGAGACTGGATCATAGAGTAAAAACCCAGCAGTTTCTAGACAACCCCCCTAAACGTGATGGCTAAACAAATGAAAATCTCAAGGCCAATGTGGTACTGAGAGAAAAACGATAAAGATATTGCCGTGGAAAACTTGCAGTGATTGTTTCTGTTATTTTATTAGTAACCTATAAAGGTATCACCTACTCTTGCATTTGTATTTGAATCTCATATAATATGCCCTCCACACAGTTAAAACCATAGAGGCTGAACAGAAGGATCGGGAATCTTAGATATAGAAAAAGAATAGAGGGACCCTCGGCATAGCTGGAGAGGAGACTTCCGGGTTCACTTTTGTCACACAAAGAGGGCAGGAGAAAGTAAATGGAGAATTCACATTGAAGAATTAGGCTAAAATACTACTATAAATTTTGCAATACATATACTATAGCAGAATGTGTATGAAACTCAGAGTACAGCGACTTACCTTAGGCACAGTTACACCAGGAATCAAGGGTGTTTAGTTAGACGTTTACCCAAAGAAGATCTACTATCACTCAAATGATAAAGAAAATGTTTATTTACTAAAGCAGAGAACGAAAGGGATGTTTATTACTCATCCCAGGAAGAAACTTCCACAAAGAAGGTGCCATAACTGTGAGTCAGAAATGTATATTAGTGAAAAGTCCAAAGGGGTTTCCACCAAAAGATTTGTGTATTTGTAACCTATAAAAGGAGGGGGTCTAAGCATATCCGATCTCGCCTGATCTCGGAAGCTAAGCAAGGTCGGACCTGGCTAGTACTTGGATGGGCGACCACCAGAGTATACCAGGTGCTATAGGCGCCTGGAGTAGGAACTGGCAAGTCACCTGCAACTAGATTTACCTTTGTCTTTCCTCAATGTATTTCTCTAATAAACACTCTGTTTTCCTTTCTTTGTTTTTCTTTGATTAAGAACTGCAGAGATGATTTTTTTCCCAAAGGAGAAAAGGTGTTTTGCTAAGCATTCCCATTTCCCGGGGCTGACACTACACACAAGCTAATCTGGCCACTGCTTCCTCCACTCACATGTCTCGTTTTGTCCACCTTTGGCACTAGAGACTGGGATGAATACTGGAGAAACAAGTTATGCCCTGTAGCACTTGTTCCAAAGGTTGCAACACAAGTGAGATAACTGCTCCTGTTGCCGCAAAAATGTTGTTTTCGTTTGAAATGCTCCTGGCCCTTCTTTGTCCTGGGCTAGCTACCAAAAGCGAAACGGGGGCACAGGTAGCGGGGCGGGGAGAGTAATAATATTTGAGACATATATGCAAGAAATGCATGACAGAACAGATTGTTTTTTTTTTAAAAAAAACTGGCAAATTCATGAACAGATTTTGAAGTCAATGATACATTAATATATGGTTGCTATTGAATAGGACACCCAGCTTAGTATAGTGGATAGAGAGACAGACCAGGAGTCAGGACCCTTGAGACCAGAGTTTGAATCCCCACTCAGCCACAGTGACTCACTGGGGGTGTGGAGTTGGTAATCTCCACCTCTTCAATATGTCATTTATCTTGAAAGCCTTGTTATGGTGGGTATAAGTTGGTTCCAACTAGACAGCAAAGCAAAGCAAAGTGTTCTGCTTATATACCTCCCCATACCACTTCAAGTAGTCTCTGGGCGGTTTACAGTTTTTAATTATGTTATGCAGGCTACACATTGCCCCCCCCCAGCAAGCTGGGTACTCATTTTACCAACCTTGGAAGGATGGAAGGCTGAGTCAACCATGAGCCGGCTACCAACAACTGTTCCGTATGAAAGATGTGCCATTGTACGCCATCAAGCCCCTTTAGATGCACAGTGACTCTAATAAAGTTTTCAAAGATGTTCAAGGATTGGTTTACCATCAGCTATCCCTCCTCCCAGTGAGTTCTCATGGTAGAACAAATGTTTGAACCAAAACCTCCTAAATTGTTGTCCGACATTCTATCCACTACATCACATTGATTCTCTATACGAATTATTTGTTTCCTGCTCTTGTTTACAAAAGACAATCCAGTGTCTCGTACAAACAGTTTGCTAAAATGATTAAATACATAAAATGCAGCTACCACAAATTGTTAAGTACCAGTTGCATACGAGAAGATGAAAAATGGGATAAACCATTTCAGGCATCAAACTAGGGTGATAAAACTGTGCACTCCAGTTAGAATGGGAACATTATGATGGCTGAGAAAAGCCTAGGATGAACTGAAGAGAAGGATAAAGGTGCCAGCTCCATGTAGAGTTAGGTGCTTGTTCTGTGGTGCCATTAAGAAGTTGAGAAGGCGGGGGAGGCGGGGGGAAGCTAACACGAAAACCTCCAGGTCAGTGTTGAAGGCATTGTGATTTATGTCACATTGTGTGAAGGACTGGGGCTGTAAACCCAACCTGTAACTTCAGATGCAGCTTCACAACATCTCTGCTCTGGACCTCAACTAAAAGAAACTACCTGGCAGCTCCTTGCCCTCTGGAGATGCCAGCCACAGAGTCTGGCAAAACGTCAGGAAGAAAAACTTCCAGAACACGGCCAAACAGCCTGAAAAACTCACAGCCGCTATCAGATCCCGGCCGCGAAAGCCTTCGAGACTAGTATACCTGGCATTTATTGCCATCTTGCTAAGAACTTTACATCTAAAGGACTAACTCCTGGCAATTCCGTCTTTTGCCATGCTTGAACTTTTGACACAGGGTGTTGCCCTCAAAATACTAGCAACTTTTTTTTTAATTTTTACCAGTAGCCTAAATGTATCACTATAGTCTCATTTTGTATTTGATTGAAGGCATAGTGTTCCTGAGGTGGAGTGAGGGACTGATCATCGACAGACTTCAAATGAGGATCTAGCAGGGAATTTGATTTGGGGGGAGGCATAGGGAAGTTACCCAGAGTGACCCATAGAAATGTTGGAAGCAAGCTAGACAGAAAGGTTGGGTTCTCTGTTTCTGAAAATAGAAAGTCTAGTAGAAACACAGATCTATCTCTAGTCTGGCCATAGCACACTGGCTCCATTGTTGGTAAAAAAAAACACACAGAGAAATCAGAGGAAGTGATTTGATTCTCTAGGCAATGTCCTGCCTTGAACTCCACAACAATTTTCTTTTATGCCCCTGTCTTCTTTCTCTCTGTACCCCCACCCCCACAAGCATTTGTGTTCACCACTTCTTTAGGCTGAACAAAGAGAGGCACTAATTGGGGATTGGCACATATTCCTTCATGGAGCCTCATTTGAGGCCTGTTATCATCACCAAGCTTTTTCAGACGAGAAGCTTGCCTGGCTTTACACGCTTTTCCAGGATAAGAAATACAAAAATCCAGATTCCAGTTTGGTGGGTCTTTGGGCCTCAATGGCCCCCACAAACTTGAGGGGTGAAAGGCCAGATGTGCAGAAGGAGAATTGGTCAAAGCTAGAGCAGAGTTCTGTGTTGTGGTGCTCTCTTAAACCTGCAGTGATTCCAAGGGTGTCTAGGGCTATGGAGATAACCAATAAGTTAATTTTCGAAGCAAGACAAACGTTCAGCCTTTTGCTATCAGGATAGGATCATAGTATTGTAGAGTAGCAAGGAAATCGAAGGGTCATCTACTCTAATCGCTGACAAAAGAAATCCACAGCTAAACTGGCCCCAAAAGATTCAACCTGTGTCGGAAAATCTCTAGTGAAGGACAAGCCTATCACCTGGCAAGGGAACCCATTCTGCTGTTGAGTAATACCATCTGGAAGTCCTCCGTGCCTATTTGTTGTTATTTCTTTGATTTATCTACTGCTGCACACCACTAAAGCACTGTTCAACTTTGAACAGGCCGAGGTCTACTTTCTCTGGCCCAAAGTGCATGAGGGCTACTACCAGTCCAGTACACTAAAACCTCTACTTACAAATTTTAGTCGTTCCGAGGACATGCTCATAACTAAAAAAAACTGTAAGTAGAGTAGCGGTTTCCCATAGGAATACATTGAAAATCAATTAATCCATTCTGGAAGGAACAGATTTCAATGCGCCATGGCCCTTGAACTGCCCTGCTCAGCTTAAACAGTGGATTGGCAGACCCAGAACTTTGCTAGGGTAGTGGTGGTCCTTGGGATGGGGGAGGGAGGGGTGGAGAACCTATCCCCTCACTTTTTAAATTGATGACTGACGGGCTACTTTTGAACCCTTTGCGGGCTACTGGTAGCCTACAGTCTACCTGTTGTGCAGGCCTGGAATAGATGACTGGAATAAAACTATAAGCTGATGTCTCCATCTGGTATGGGGAGAGGCCATCTTGTGGGGATGTGTGACAGACTGAGCTGGCGGAGAGAAGAGGCTGCGGACCTCTCAGAATTTGAAAACGGGCTGCATTTGGCCTTCGGCCCTGAATTTGGGCATGCCTGCCTTAAGTTCACTACATGTTCCATCTCTCTCAGGTTTACACATAGCTCACAGTTTTTTACAGTTTTCACTGGTAGCTGCCACTAATCTTTCATTGCTCCCATATGTCAGTTATTACCATTCTCACCTTGATAATTCTGCATTCCTACCACATAATCAGTCCTCAGGGAATCAACGTGCTACATGTCCAGGCCTGAACTAATCAAGAGAAGGTGTGACTAGACAGCCCAATTATGCTGCCCTGGTTGGCCTTAATTGTGCTAAACAGGGTTGCTCTGAGGTGCAGAATGCCATTGGGGCGATCCTTAGATCAACATGCAAAGATTGACCTCACTACATTTCCAGCAATTCTGTTTATCATGATCTATTCCAGACTGATCTTTAAAAGGAAAGGAAAAACCCTCGTATCTCCTCTTCCACGCTTTGCCTAAACTTCCTGATGAGGTTTCTTTCTATTTCTTTTAAAATGTTTCAACCTGCATTTCCCAACCTTGGGTCCCCAGATGTTCGTGGACTGAAGCTCCCAGAAATCCTGGCTAGCACAGTTCTTGGTGTTTTAGTCCAAGAACATTTGGAGGCCCCAAATAGGCCTATTTGAATGAGGAATTGACTCAACATTTGGCGGAGAAGTTGAGTCACCAAATTCCAGTGGTTAAGAGAGCCCATTCTATTGTGATTTACTATACCAAGCAACATGATTTTGATTATTGCGTGGAACGGATACCATATCTGGAAGAGCCCAAAGAGATTTTTTTTTAAAAAAGAATCCTGTAGGACATCTTCAACTTGATATCAGTAAGGGCCTTTTAGTACTGTATATTCTGAGCTGTGTTTCCTAGGATAGTGGGGAAACACAGTATCTGGACCATCCAGCCAAAAATCCAAGAAAGGGAGGTTAGTTGGTTTTTAAAAAGAAAGATTTTAGGAGCTTGTCCAGCCTCAGAATGAATCTCAGTAACCTTTCCCCTGATAGAACAGGTTCCTGTTCTCATGGCTCCATCCTCAAACCAGCGCACAAACGCCTCTAGTCTTCCCAAGGTAACCAATTGACCGTCTCTCTTATTTGTTTCCCCGACTCCTATTGGGTAGGGATGGACCTCCAGGGAAAGCAAACACACAGGACTCTTTGTCTCCTGCCAGCATGCCTGACCTACATTCCTGTGAGGGGGCTCTTGGTTTCTACAGCACATGCTGAGAATCCAGCTATGGTGTGTGTGTGTGTGTGTGTGTGTGTGTGTGTGTGTGTTTGTGTGTATGTGTGTGTGTGGTGATGGTGGGGGAGCTCAGAGTGAAGCAGAACACCAAGATCTAAATGGGAGCCTGGGAGTTGGGTTTACAAAAACAAATGCTAGAAACTCAGCTGCCACTTTTAAAGCATTTTAAATCTCATCCTTTGGTTTCTTTTATGTTTTGGCAAGTGAATTTTTGTGACTTTCCTCTATAAACTTCGAACTGCAGAGCTAGGAGGAACCCTATGGATTATCAAGTCCAACTCCGGTCAAGGAGGCCCAGTGAGACTCAAACTCCCAATCTCTGGTTCTGCAGCTAGATACCTAAACCACAGAGCTATCGAGACGTTCAACCTCCTCTATAACAAGGTCAAAACCTCCTTGTCCGTGTCAAGAGCCAAACCACATACTACACAGAAAAATGTGTATGGAAAAACTCACTAACGTTTCTTCCAAGATGAGGAGTGAGCGCAACTGTGGTCTTCCAGATGCTTTAATCTACAACTCTACCAAGCAGAGCAGATGATGGGGATGTCATCCCATAATAAACTTCTGAAGGGCCACAGTGGCCCGCCCTCCTTTTGGGGGGAGGGGGAGCCTGGAAAAGCCAAATCATATGTCACACAGAGAAACACTTAGGAAAACCACATCATCTCTTCTAAAGAAAAGCAGTTTTGAAGAGACAAATTGCATTTGCATTTTTTTTTCACACGGAAAGCAAAGCGTTCTGCTTATATACCACCCCATACCACTTCAAGTAGTCTCTGGGCAGTTTACAATTTAAATTACAGTGTGCAGCCTACACATTCCCCCCCCCCAGCAAGCTGGGTACTCATTTTACCCACCTCAGGAGGATGGAAGGCTGAGTCAACCATGAGCCGGCTACCTGGGATTGAACCCCAGGTTGTGAGCACTGCTTTACCTGCAGTACAGGCACTTAACCACTGTGCCACAAGGCACAGAAGAACAGCTGTGGAGAGAATATCTTCTTGTATAGTCTTGAGTGGGGTTATTTATCTCTTTCCCAGTTACCGTTGCTCTGTAGCAGCATGCTTCCAAGTTATGTTCCCCACCCTGCCTTCTAGATTTCTCAGTCTGGGTTGTGTTTGTAAGAGGTGACTAGTTTAAAAAATCCCAGAATTATTGCAATGGAAGGTGAGTCGGAGACTGTTGAGCCCCCTACCCAGTGAAAGATCTACAACCGTAATGCAGCTGTAGCAGATGGCTGCCAAATCTTTGTTTAGAGAGCTGTATCCTTCCTGAGGTAGTCTATTCCTCTGATTAGGAAGTTTATTGTAATGTAATGTGTCATATAAGACTGCTGATTAAGTGATATGCTTCCATTCATTCATTCATTCTAGACTTGTCCTTAGGACTCAACGAAAAATAGCCTGTCATTCAAATCCAATGGTTCTCAAACTGGGGTACCCAGATGTTCTCAGACTAAATCTCCCAGAAGTCTTCACCATTAGCTGTGCTGGCCAGGATTTCTGGGAGGTGTTGACCAAGAACCTCCGAGAACCCTGAATTGGGAACCACCACTTTAAACTATCAAATATGTGACAGCAATTTATCTCTGATCTTCACGATTGATGTCCCTACATATGCTTCCAGCTGTGGCCAGAACCCCACATGTTGGGGATGGGGGGAAGAACTCCATGCAGCACTATCAGAAATTAGAGGGAATGTTACATGGCAGCTATTAAATAAGGTATTTGAAGCCAGAAGCTGTTGTAGCCCCTGAAGTAGTGGTAGGGGAATAAGTGGAACATCTCCTCCTCTTTGCTTTGCTCCAGAGAGGGTAGCCGTGTTAGTCTTTTCAAGAATTTCAGACAAAAATCAAAGAAAAACAAAAGAAAACAAAAGGCATAAAACACGTGGCACCTTAAAGACTAACTTTCAAATTTTAATGTAACATTTCGTGGACATGTCCATTTCTTTAGACATATAGCAGCAGAATGAGGTGTGCAATATAATATATGATGGGATATACATTTCATACCAGATATTCATTGGCTGTAGTATATAGAGTTGGCACCAAGCCATATTTTGGAGCTCATTCCTTCATCGGGTTGCCATAAGTCAGGTATGAATTGATAGCATGTAGTATCCCCAGTGCCGAGCGACATTTCTCTCTAGTGAGAAAGGGTGCAAGGAAGGTGGGACTTGAGAAACTCAACCAGCACTTCAGAACTCTCTCCTCTACTGCAGGGTTTTCTATATTGTATGGTTTGACCCTGACAGTGGCTCTCCAGGTGCAAGGCAGATGAGATATTAAATTTATTCACTGTCCTTCTACATTCTTGAAAAGATTATCACCCCGTTATCATTCCGTTTACTGTTTCAAACACAATTTTTAGCCCAAAATGAAACATTTTAGGAAATAGAGGAGCAACACATTCTTCAGTTATCACCTAAAGGCAAGTGCCAAAAATCCATCTGCAGATACAAAAAGAGGATGTTGTTCTCTTGTTGGAGCTGCTGGTTAGTAAGGCATTTCCCTCAATTTCCATACTTTCACAGCTGCCAAAGTTTAGGACAAAGATAGAGAGGAAATCATTATGACAAATGCAAAATTGTTTTTCACATGCCTTTTAAAACCAGAAATCTGCAAAGCAGCCTGATCAAAATCATGTAGGGTTGTTGCTCCCCCACCCCCCACCCCTTGTGCTCATGTTGCTGACAAGCATCACTGATCAAATAAATACCTCTCTCCACCCCGCCCCCAGGCAGACAGTTTTCCTGAGAGAAAAGCTACTGTTGTAACAACAGGCAGCTCCTTGAGGGTTGGGGGGGGGGCTTCATGGAATCTTCTCCAACTCACAGAATTGAGGGCACAACAGGGGTTTTTTGTTTTTTTTATTTTTTTATTTTTTATTTTTTGAAGCTGTGCTTTTCTTGAAAAACAGGGTGTGAGGTGAAGTTGATGAGTTAATCTTAACCAGGGTCATGAACCCAGGAGAGTTCTGGAGTAGGCCTTTTTGGGGTTTGGTGCTGGTGGTGCAACCCCTCTCTCGGGTGGGTTGGAGAACATCCAGTGCCATCTTCAGAATCTTCAAAAAGATTCAGCACGTACTGGCCCAAGACCCTCCTGTCACAGATGACCCATCACTAAAAGAAAGAAATTCTCCAGTGCTGGTGGCTTGTGATTCTCACAGCAAGATTCTGACTGCTATTTGCAAGGCATATGGCAAGATGATTTTTTTTTTTTGGGGGGGACGACTGAGCCCCAATGCTGATTGTCAGTGCCCCCCTTACAATCTGAAGATTCTGATATAAAAAAACCCAAACAAAACACTTTAAAAACATGATCTCAGATTTTGTATTTAACACAGACTTATATGCTACTTTTACCCATCCTCTGAACTTTTATGTTATGTGTACATACTACCGTTACTTTTGAATGTTGTACGCTTTCCAGAGTGACTTTTTATGCCAGATGAGTGGGATACAAATATAATAAATAAATAATAAAGTGTGCCTATAAATGTTACTACCCTGCCTACGTTTTTACGAGCTCGCTAAGAGTCTAAGAATGGCATCCATTTCCATGTTGTTTGGGAAGGAAGTCCTTCCCCTCTGCAGTAAATATATGAACCGGAACCATAATTAACCACTTTGGCACCCAGGGCTTTGCTAACATATCGAGTTGAGTGTTAGGCATGTGAAGCTGGCATACATGGGGAGAAGAGGGAGAAACACCTGCACCTAAGTGTATCCCAACCTACTTTTAAGAAAACAAGAGACTGGTGTATCACTTACCTTTGCTAGTTAATCATCTCCAGTTTTTTTTTTTAAGCATGCCCTTTAAAAAAACAGAAAAGGTATTATTTATTTATTTATTTATTTATTTATTTATTTATTCATTCATTCATTCATTCATTCATTCAATTTTTATACCACCCATCTGGCAGCAAGTTCACTCTGGGCGGTTAACAACAACTGATGAATACAATGTTTTGCAAATAAGCTCAAATAATTCATACAATACAATAGACATAAAACACACAACAACAACAACAACAACAACTACTACTACTACTACTACTACTACTACTACTACTACTACTATTATTATTATTATTATTTTACACGTTAAAGTGTAACATAATGTTACAGCATGATGAAAATGGAATTCTCTGGAATGTAAACAATGGCTTTCCAGCATGTTCGTTGTGGAACCAGGCATAACAAAGGAGATAATGTGGCTGGGAAGGAACCTCTGTAACATCAGGAAAGAAATGTTTATTTGGATGCGTGTTGTGACTTTTAGAGGAAAGAGTCACGAGCAAGCAAATGTGCTGGGTAGATTTACCTGTCAAAGCTTGACTTCAGAGGGTTTGGCATCAGGCATGAACAAACAAGCTGATTTGCAACATAAAGGTTGTGTTGACTTTTTATGTAGACTGAGACTCATATTCATGCTATGTAGGCCGGAGCTCATATCCGTTATATATGCTTAGCAAGCATCCAAGAACGCAAGTCACTTTAGGTTGTTACAAGATTTTGCTGACCAAAGAGAAAATAATCTTTGACTGAAGGTTTTGCAAGCTGGGCTGTGTTTGACTGTTTTCTTTCCGTTTCCAAGCTTTGCTCCACTCATGTTCGAAACACTAAAAGATTTTAATTTACTCATGTTGTATTAAATAAGAAGCAACCCTAACCCTAACCCTAACCCTAACCTTAACCCTAACCCTAACCCTAACCATTCACCTGTTTGGCAACCAGCAAGAAGGGGTGGTCAGTTGGTTCACCCTACGTGCCATTGCAGAAGAGCAAAGGTTATGAGGAGATACGTTGTTGATTAACTCAAAGGAAGGCAAAGTGAAGAGTAGAATGTATAATCAAAACAGAATTTGGACTTGGGTTACAGGAGAAAGCAGTTTCTTGGCTCTGTGCTGGGTCTCTGAGGAATATCTGGCAACCTGGCAGAATCCCAGTCACAAACCTGCCACTATGTGCAGAAGAGGTCTCAGATCTTTTACTTTAAGGTGTGGTTAGGCTGTTGTTACTCTTGATTTCATTCTCACATTCCACGCACCTCCTGGACCAACACAGATATCTCTGTTAATATATATACAGTATATATATATATATATATACTCTACTCATCTGGCCACCAGGCCACTCTGGGCAGTTTACAGCAGAGTTATACAAGATACAGTGGTACCTTGTATAAAGGAATTAATAAGTTCCAAATGAAATTATGTTAAGCAAATTTTCCTTTATACAAATTTCCTATAGGAATGCATTGAAAACAGTAATCCTGAATTGCAACCATTTTTATGTTACCCCATAGACGATTCTGTTAAGCAAATCCACCTATCTCAGGAATTTTTTATGTTGTACAGATTTTATGTTATACAAACTGTTTGTTATACAAGGATCTGAAGGGAATAATGTATCAAATAAATATAAATGACCAATTAATAAAATAAGACCCCAATAATATCAAAGAGCAGCCCTATAAATGAAAATAAAGCCAGATTAAATTTAATTAAATTAATATTAAATAAGATGAGAATTACAATTAAACTAATTTATTTATTTATTTATTTTAACTCTTGTATACCGCCCTATTCCCACAATGGGGACTCAGGGCGGATGGGGACTCAGGAGTTGTAATGAAAAAAATAAAATAAAAATTGAGATGGCAGCACCACAACGAAGATGCTCAGAAAGGCCTGTTGAAAGAGCTAAGTTTTCAAGGCTCTTTTAAATGAAACCAGGGAAGGGGCTTGATCTTATTTTTTCTTTGTGTGCCTCTCTCCGGAGGACAGGTTTTAGGTGCTTGGTCTGGGAAGAACTTGTATCACGGGCAGTTCTTGCTGGAAGCAGACATTCTGCTATTCCATTTCTTTTCCTAAAATGAAGAACCTAGAAATGGTAATGTTTTTAAAAAAGCAACCTCTTGCTTCTTGATCAGGTTTCTGTCTTGTCCTATAGCAGTGGTGGCAAACCTTCGGCACTCCAGATATTTTGGATCACAACTCCCAGAATTCCAAGCCTGGGAGTTGTGGTCCAAAACATCTGGAGTGCCAAAGTTTCACCACCACTGTCCTATAGCAATACAACATGTTAACAATTACTGGACACATTTGGACAAACAGGCAGGCAATGACCAATTTTAGCATTAAGCAGGGGGGAAACTAATGACTCTACATTGGAAGTCCAGTTTAATTCTGGATTGTCTAGTTTAGTGGGTAATAGAGTTGTTCATGGACTGCAGCTCCCAGAAACCCTATCCCTCACAGCTGGTGGTGAAGGTTTATGGGAACTGCAGTCTTAAGAAGACCTGGGTTACTCAAGGTTGGGAACTACTGCCTTAGACCATGGCTCACGGCTGTTGTCTCTGTTGATCAAGATGTTCATTAATGCTGTTGTTTAGAGGATTTTCATAGTATCTTGGGGTGTGCAATAAAGACATGGAAAGAGTCATGGTCGGGACTGTATTATGAGAACAACCCTCGACCCTTCAGCACTGAGTTGGTATTACAAACAGGGGAGGTTGATACAACCTATTGGGTATGGATGGAGCACTATGCTGAATAAGCAGAAGTGGAACAGAAACGAAATGTGCTTGGCATGGAGAACACAAACATCATGAAGATGAACAGATGAAACATATGGTCCTTGTTTGAGAGGTACTTCCCCTCATTCTATCCTTGCTTTTGAACTTTTTGGAAACCAGCTTTACCTATTTATTTATTTTTTATTTATTTATTTATACCGCCAGATTTTCCCAGACAGGAATAGCATACAACAAAATACAGATAAAAATAATAATCGGTTCCACAATATGACATAAAGAACAAAAACAAACCCAACAACAATCAGTAGAACCAACATTTAAAAAGCTAAAAATACAAAACATTACTAAGGCAAAATGGCAAAAAATGGGCAGACAAGCAAACTAATAATGCCTACTCATAAAAAAAATCAACCTCCTTGATTGGATTTATGTACCGCCAAGCTTTATTCAAAGAACAACTCCAGGCGGTGTACAAAGGTTAAAACAACATTTTACATAAGGTATATTAAATAAACCCACTGAAGAATCAGTCCTCAGTTGCGATCTGTCCTTCTGTCCCACCAAACCCACACAGAAGATAGGAATGGAGATTTAGAAGGCTATTTCCGCAGACTACGACTCAATGAATTTTTCCACAACACTGACAAAAACCTAAATAAACCTGATAAACATAAAGAGTAAGAAGGCTTTCCAACTCTTCTTAGGTTTCAGGCGTGTTTTTTCAGGAGAAAGGTAAGTTGCTCAAGTCACAAGGCACGTGGAGCGTCTTCGGTTGCTAGCCGCAGGCAGGGCTGGAGATGCAAGACTCTGGGAGCAAACAGCTTTTAAGGCGTTCGAGTCCTCCTGTTTCCTGCCGGTTAATGTTTACTCATTAGAAACCAAGAATTTTCTCAACGCAGCCTGCAGGGACTCTAAAGGGGAGGGAAGAGTAGGAATTCCACCACATTCATTGTTGCTCTTTGCTTTTCGTCTTTCACCCAGCAGGGGTTTCAACAGAGGCTGCCACGAGCAGTGTGTGTGTGCCTGCCGTTTTCCAGCACGCTGGGTCTGACTCCGGAGCGGAGCCATGCCGGATGTCTATACGGTTGTGCTGGGACTCCTGATCCTTCTGCCTCTCCTGGGGAACATTTTCTTCCCCTATCTTTGGTTGGACCTGGTCTTCCTCTTCCGCACCATACGTACAGGATACCGATGCTACCAGTACTCCAAACGCAACCCTTCCTTTGCTTTGCTGGACGTCTTCTTGGACAAAGTCCAGAAGCACCCGGAAAAGGCCCTGGTTCTTTTCCGAGAAGAAAGCTATTCTTACCGACAGATTGACCAGCGCAGCAGCCAACTGGCCAGAGTGCTCCAGAGCCGTGTGGGATTGAAAGAAGGGGAGACCGCCGCTGTCTTTCTAGAGAATGTCCCTGCCTATCTCTGGGTCTGGCTGGGTCTAGAGAAGATCGGCTGTGCTATGGCGTGTGTCAACTACAACATCCGATCCAACTCTCTCCTCCATGTGCTCAGCTCCTGCCAGGCCAAGGTGCTGCTGACAACTCCAGGTGAGCTACACTATACAGTGGTTATATCCAAGGGGGAGTTAAAGGCGTGTTTACTTCGGGTTGGATCCGGTTGGGATCCTCTTGACCTGTTGCTTTCCCTTTTCCTTTTTGTCCCAGTGTATAGTTTCCTTGAGCTGCCTAGATCCCCTAAAAGCACAGCTGATCTCGCCTGTTATCGGAAGCTAAGCAGGGTCTGCCCTGGCTAGTACTTGGATGGGCGACCACCAGGGAATTGTAGGTGCCTGGAGTAGGAACTGGCAAACCATTCCAAATCCAATACTGTATTCCTGCCAAGAAAAATCAATGGACATAGGGACATGAAGAGTCGGTCATGACTGTAACATGCCACACACACACATATTTTCCTTTCCCTGAAGAAAGAAAAGCCCTGCAGCAAACTTTTTAGCAGACTAATAACTGTAGAAACTTGACTGCTAATTAAAAGTCCATATAGAAGTTAGCAACTAAACTATTTTGCCCAAGGAGGCCACTTGGGCTGCCTAGAACGTTTCTAAAGGCAGATCTGCAGCATAAGTTCTGCTAGTCTGTGGGAATTAAAATGATCATTAAGCCCTGCTTTCTTGATTTCACAAAAACCTGCTGACTAAATTGGCACTGAAATACAGATTTGCTCCTCTGTTGACAGTCCTGATGCTAGGAATTCAGAGCCATACATGGGCTGCCTATGGGATATCTGAAGGAATTATTGCCTGCCACCTTATTTAGGATTCATTGTAGAAGCTTGATGAAATCACGAATTGCTCCGCTGATGTTTTTATCTAATATATTCAGCTGGTGGAGCTTTCCTGTGTTGACTCATCACAAGCTTGGCAAAGGGCTATAATATTTGTGTGATATATATATTGAGGTGTGTGCTGATCAGATTTGTTTGAGCTGCACTGGAGTATAATTTATGCACTCTCTTTTTATAAAGTTTGCATTGGCTTTTTTAAAAGGGTAGGGTTGCATTGCGTGGGTTGTTCTTTTGGTGAGAAGTCTTAAATTGATATTCCACATCTTGATGGGCAAGCTATGAACCTATTCAACTCCACAAGGTTGGAGGGGTTCTCTTTCTACATCAGGAGAAAGGAGAGACAAAGCAAAAGCAAAGTGTTTTCCTTATGTACCACCCCATACTACTTCAATTAGTCTCTGGGCAGTTTATAGTTTAATTACAGTATGCAAGCTACACATACAGAGAAAAAGCAATTCAGGATTACATGAGCTGCAAGAGAGCACAAAGCAACTCCTGTTTAGCTCTTGCCCCAGATGGATCGCTTTCAGATAACAAGATAACAAATTTAACAATGTTTGCACAAATTAAGAATACCTGTTGCTGATTCCTGCAAGAAATGTAAGATAGCTGCTGGTAGAAATGATGAGTCTTTGGACTGAGTTACAGTTTGTTATACATAGAGTCACGAAGAGTCAGTCACGACTGTAACAACACAACACGCACACACACCATTCAGCTAGCAATGTCCTTGTACTGTATACTGCCAGGAGTTCCAGAGAATGTAGAGAATTAAAATGGGAGAGGGTCCAGGATTCCATCGCTCACTATCTTCCATGGTCCAATAGGTGTCAGGGGATCTAGGGACGCCTCAGCATTATCACATTCTTATTCAAAGCCCCTTTTGAACCCACTTCTTCAGCTACAAGGGGGTTGTGGAACCATCCCCCTTTGGAATGCAATGTACAGTATTTGAAAATCTTTTGGTCTTGGAACTGGCAATTAAGAGTCATTATCTTTACAAAATACTTGTCCCCAATTTATAGACATGGACCTATCTAATTGATTGCATTTTTCGAAAGAGTTGGGGTGGGGATGCTGGCTGTGGAGGCAGTTATGATGCAAGCAAGGACACCTCCAAACCTACCATGACACCACTGCATAGCTACCAAATTAAACTTCAGTCCTCTGGCCTCTTCCCCATCCGTGCACATTTGCCACCACAGCTGCTTTACTCCATTGCTTTACACCATCAGACCTTCATTCAATAAAATAACATTGGTCCTTTGCTGCATGGAATCATCTGTGTTTCATCATTTGCCTTTAGTCTTCATTGTGCCCCACCCCCTGCTCACTGGCCTATATGTAACATAGCTTAGGGCACAATTCATTTTGTTCTTGAGGATTTTTTTTAGATTTCTCAGATTCTGAGAAATACTTTCCTGGGAGATAATTATCAAGGAGAATTGCATATTTTGGAGGGAGGGTATACTGGGGAGATGAGGGGGAAACTGAGTGAATCAAAAGCACTGACTAAAGAAGACCTGGAAGCACAGGACTACAACCCATGGCATAGCTGAGCCAGAGCAAAAGGGTTCAAACCCCAAGGTTTTTTGAATACCAGCAGTATAATCTGCCACCTTTTAGGCTTCCTCATTGCTTCTAGGCTTAGCAGGGCTCCTTTACAGTGGGGAGGAAATGGATTTTCCCAAGAACACTGCACTGTTGCAAGTGATTCCCATTCACATGTAAAGTGGTTAACGTTTATTTGATTTTGAACCGGCCATTAAGAAGTATTACTGTATATACTCGAATATAAGCCTACTTTTTCAGCCCTAATTTTGGGCTGAAAAAAAAGGGCTCCTCGACTTAGATGCGGGTCAATATTTTTAGCCACTGAGGCAGGTGCTTGGGTCGGTGGCTAAAAGTCATTTTAAACATCACACACTGCTCCCCCAGCTCACAAAGGAGTAGCTGCCAGGCCCTGCTGGATTTCCCACCCTAGACTTATACTCAAGTCAATAAGTTTCACCAGTTTTTAGGGGTTAAATTAGGGGCCTCGACTTATACTCGGGTCGACTGTAATTTAAAAGAACTGCTCCTGTTAATATGAATTATGGTCTCCAATCCAGTGCACAGTAGCAGTGGAGAGAAGTAGCTGAGACCCTGCAGGGCTGTTTTTATTTAAAACAGTTTAAGTAGAATGTACAACTCCATCATGACATAAAATCTGTGTATGTTCAGTGAACCATACCACACTGACCAGATGCAGGGGAGTGGTATCAGGAGACAGATATCTAGTCTCATGTGCTCCCAGATGTATCTGGTGGGGTCACTGTGAGATACAGGAAGCTGGAATAGATGGGCCTTTGGCCTGATCCAGCATGACTCTTCTTACGTTCTTATGTTCTTAACACACTAGGGCTTGTTTCTGTATAGGCTAGCAGTGCTCATTTTAGGAGCCATTGGTTAAATTAAAATAAGTGCCCAATCCACTTCTTGCAAACCCAAGCATTTTTATTTTCTGTAACTTGTTCAACAAGAAGATTGGATACTGGAAGACACATGAAAGAGTGGTAATGTTCTGTCACATTTTCAGCTAGGATGAGGAACATTCATGATTGATCAAAAAGAATGCATAGAACCTGGACTACATGTACATTCTGCTATATGTAAATAGCCATGCAAATATTCACATCAGCAGTCTTATGTACAGCTGTGGAATGCCACCTGCGAAGAAGTGGATAAGGGTACTGACCCAAATCTATGCACTTGTATGCAGACGCGATGTGTGTTGAATAGAATTTGCAAACACTTTTGTAAAATTGAGTCAGCTTCTGCTGTATGTGATAGAAACAACAACTGATTTTGACAGCTGGATGTGACCAGCACCATTCTCTTTCCCCAGAATTTATTGGCTGTTCTAGGGGCAGTAATGGTGACCACTGTCTTCCTGAATGATGCTACCTTCAGAATGCCTAGGAATAACACAGCTAAGGCCACTCGGGAGAAATAAATTAGACCTTCAGATTAGCCGTTAAAATGATCATCTGTCTCTGTTGCTAGCAAACACAAATAAGCACTCTCTGCAATCCCAGGGATAGTTGTCCCGCCACTTCACTACATGAAATGAAAGCTGAAAATACTGTAATTCAGATTAATTCCATGCATTTGGTGTCACCTTTTGGAACCAGCATCTGATTTCAAAGAAATACTGCTCCAAGTGTGATTTTCTGTATAGAGTACTAAACTCCACAGGTTGACTATTCATAATCAAACCATATTAGTATTCTGAGTAGTGGTGTTAGACTTTATGGCCTTACAGACACCTTCCAACTCCATTCTTCTATGATTTAATTAATTAATGCAGTTTCTCCCCTGCCCATGTGGCAACATGGTCACTCTGGCCGGTTTACAGCATTCGACACCATATAAACATCATAAATTGAAAAGGCTCAACACACATGATTCAGTTTACCCTACAGATGAGTTGAGTTTCCGCAAAGTAAAATGAATTGCAAATATGGTTCAGTGAAATATTTTAACTTACTTTCTTCTTTTTCTTAAGATTTTCAAGCTGCCATTGAGGACATTCTGCCTACTCTCAAGACTGAGGGAATAAAGGTTTTCTACCTAAGTGATGATTCTCCAACGAAGGGTGTGGAAGCTTTGCTGGGACACATCAAATGCAGCTCAGATGAACCAGTGCCTGTTTCCTGCAGGTCCAACTTAACCCCTAAATCCCCATGCCTGTATATTTTCACCTCAGGGACCACAGGTGAGAATGTTAAGGTGGCGGCTGAGACAAAGGCCTGTACCTTCCCTTTGGTTTCTGCCAGTCTGTTCCCTAGACTCCTGTGATAACAGTCATCCAGGAAGAGCCATGATTTCATACTGTTCCCATTCTTAGCAAATATCCGCAAATAAACAAATAAATAAATTTATTTATTTGATTTCCATACCACAGAATAAAATTAGATTTCTATACATCAGATAAATCAAATAAATCAAATAAATAAATAAATAAATAAATAAGGAAAAAAACCAAAAAGACCTCAGGTGCTGTTTGATAGCAGAATCATGGATCCCCATGGAGAGTCAGAGAGGCAATACTGGGCTAGTGTTATGACTGGTAATAAGTTATCTTCTAGATTCAAGATAACTTTCTCTTTCCTTTCTTGCCTCAAGGGCTACCGAAAGCTGCAATCATCACCCGAAGAAAGCTGCTCCTTGTGTCTGGCATGTACCGCCTCTGTGGGGTGTGTCCTAAGGACATTGTCTATGTCCCACTCCCGATGTACCACTCAGCGGCGCTTCTCATTGCGATTGGAGGGTGCTTGGAGGTTGGTATGTACAGAATGTTCACGACGGGTCTAAACACCGCTTGCAGGTGTGCAACAGAAAAGACATGGAATAACATATCAGTATGTAGGGTAGGACAGAAGGTGTGTATGAAACATAGAGAGATAGGAACCTTTTTTAAGGAGAAAAATGAAATTAAGGAGACATATTTTTATATTTAATTTATTTTTTTCCAGTGAATTGGGATGTTTGCGTGCTTAGGATTTGTGGAGTAAAAATGCACACTCAGCTATGCATGCTTTGAAGAATCCCATAGGAATATGAATTTCAAAATGTGGATTGCAAATTTTAAATTGTGAAATTTCAGTTGAATGTTTTCATTGTTACCAAGACATCCTGAACTCATCTTGGATGTTTCCTCTTCCCACTCCCCTTTTGAAACACACCTGTATGTTTTGGACAATTCTAGTACAGCATTTTAAGCATTAGCTTCGAAAGCATTGTGAAGGTCCGAATTCTCAAACTCATTGCTAAAACAAGAGGATCTCAACATGTTTCTAGAAAGACTAGTTTGCTTGACTTTTAAAATGTGTATACATCACTTTTGAATAGACGTTTCCAAAGTTGCCTAATCTTTTAAAGGTTAAAGGTCCTCTTTTTTGAGCATCAGACTGGGGTTTTCATGCATTCCAGAAGCTGATTCATCGACTGCCCCCACCTTCAACTGGCTATTTTATTTATTTTTTTAATGTATAAAAGCAGCCATACAAGGACAAACAATGCAAGACACATCACAGCTAGGGATGGGCATGAAACGGAAAAATTGTGTTTCGTTTCATTTTGTTTTTAAACAAATGTTTACAAAAAAAAACCCCATAATGAAATGAAGCAGTAATAAAATGATTCGTTACTCTAAAAAATGGCTCTCCTGGGTCTTAGGGGCACCAAATTTGGTGCCCCTAGGATCCAGGGGAGCTGTTTTACAGAGAAACACAATAGTTTGTTTTAAAATGAAAAAACAAAACAAACCAGTGTTTCATTTTGTTTCATAATAAAACACTATCTGTCATTTTGTTTCATTATGAAACTATTCGAAAGCTTACAAAACATCGAAATAGCATTTCACTTTTGGTTAAGTTGCCCATCCCTAATCACAGCTAGTTGGACCCTAAGTCATCATATTCAGTTGCCTTTGCCTTATTATTTCATTGCTAACACCACTACCATTAACAGCACTACTAGTAGTACTAGTACAGTACTCATCATCATCATCATCATCATCATCATCATCATCATCATCATCATCATCATCATCACAGAGACTCTGTGAAGAAGGCCCAACATGGAATCAAACTCCCAATCTCTGTCTCTGTTTCTAGCCAGAGATCTAAATCACTGAGCTGTCCAGTAGATTAAAGCATGTAGGCATTTTCCCACTATATACACTTGTACATTTATGGTACGATATAAAATTAATCCTGTTTAGCGCAAAGTTTGTTGGAATCACCAGATCTAAAGTTATCATACCGACTAGATCAAGGATTTCAATGGTTCAGCAATAGGGCGAGTTTTTTTATTTACCGTTTTGCATTCTACATTCATAATGCACCTGTACAAAGAATTGAGAGTATCTGATGCTCTGAAACTACAGTGGTACTTTGTATAAAGGAATTAATTCGTTCCAAATGAAATTATGTTCAGCAAATTTTCCTTTATACAAATTCCCATAGGAATGCATTGAAAATGGAGTAATCCCATTTTATGTTGTACGAATTCTCCCCATAGGCAATTATGTTAAGCAAATTTCCCCTATCTCCGGAATTTTTATGTTGTACAGATTTTGTGTTATACAAACTGTTTGTTATACAAGGGTCCACTGTATAATGAATGAAGGAAATCTATTTTTAAAATGATCATATCTTAATTTGGCCCATATGGTCCAAGATACTATTGCTTATATATACTGGCCTAAGTGCAATGGAATAAATTGCAGCTGCAAATGGCCACTAGTTAAGGAGTCACTGCTGGTGTTCTCCATTGCCTCTCAGTCACATGACTTGGTGTTCAACAAGAAGAACAAGCAGTGATTCCTTCACCAGTAGCAATGTTGCTGCTGTGGTTTACAATCAGTGCAGCGACTTTGGTTTATGTAAGCAGTGGGACTCTAGCCATAGTATTTCTGTTAATATTTTTTGTCATAAGCCAACCATACAAAAATGTGAACTCTTGCCATGTAGTTGGTAAACCCATGAGTCAAATGATCTGTTAAATTAGTCACCGTTTAAAAACCACAATTGTAAAATTAAAACCACCAGATACCCATGTAATGGAGGATAGGAATGACCCCAAAACTGATGATCAAATCTTGTCCTTAATATGAGGGCATAGTGATGCTTGTCATGTTAACTGCCATTTTGGATTCACCTCACAGTGGATAGACTTGCTATGACTCCTGCTGTTTGACTGCATCTTTCTTCAAGGTAAAAATTGCACTAACACCACGGCTCAGCAATCATCTTTCTTTTCATTCCCCCCTCCTCCCTAAAGGAGCCACATTTGTCTTGAGATCAAAGTTCTCTGCTTCCTGTTTCTGGGACGACTGCAGACGATACCGCGTCACCGTGATCCAATATGTGGGAGAAATGATGCGCTACCTGTGCAATTCACCAAAGGTAATCGCTAGGAGAGTCCAAAATGCACTGGGAGAGAATGCTGTAAAGAATTAAAATGGATTGTTTCATTTCTAGTTGAAGCCATTCAGTTGGTACAGAAAATCACAGAGCCAGAATTGCAACATGTCATAGGATCAGGCTTCAAGTTTGACTCCCACTCATTTAAAAAAACATCTTGGACATACCTTACGGGAAAAGCAAAAAAGGAATAACAGCCAGCAGAATATGTGGCTGGATTCAGCAGCATTAGAACAAACAATTATGTGTAGCTAAATTCTGCCTGCTAAATGGTGGACATATGTGATTATGGGCGTTTATACACGACCCCTAAGCTCCGCTGCAAATGGCTCCCAGCTCCGGAGCTTAAAAATGTTTTCCCACCAGCTCCGGAGCTTACAGAAAATTAAGTGCGACCACGCCCCCATAAGCGCGTTCTAGCGCACCTTTCAAGTACCTGCTCTCAGAAGGTGACAAGTCCTTTATGCGGATCTGCCGGGCTCTCGTCGCTTCTTTTTGTTGTTGTTTTTTTGCTTTCCGCCCCTTTAAGAGGAACCAGGAAGTAACCGGGGTGTCGGAGCAACTTCCACCGGCACCGGAGGTAAGGCTTTATTCTTTTGTCCCTTTTTAAGGCTTTTTCTCCTCCCTCCCCTCACGCAGACAGAAGCAAGCAAGTGCGGAGTCGTAGGGAGGAAGGAAGAGCAACGAACCCCCAAGGTCTCTGGTCCGAATTTAAGAGACCAGCGGATCTTAGGGGTCGTGTAAAAAGGCTCTATCTTTCCGCACTTGAACTATCCATCCAGAATGGTAGCTCCTTCATATATTTCCACTTCCACATACTTTGGTTACTTAATTTATGATCCAAAAGTGAGAAAAGGGAAAAGATCCAGCTTTGGTGGATTATGACTTTAAAATATTGATATTACTCTTTATCCAGCCTTGTCCCTCATAAGATGTGACGTGGTATTTTCTTGCATGGAACACAACTATAAAACAGGAAGTCAGGCAAACATAATAGGCCCTAATCACTAACAGAGAAGTAGAGCAACCAAATGAGCTCATCAATCGCTCCAAACGTTACTGACCTGCCTGGGCAGGACATAGAGGACTGTCGGGCACCTGAAAGCAGAGATATGAGCTTTGCAAAGGAAACATTTGCCATAGAAAAGGCTCTTTGTGGATCAATGGGCTCATATCTCAGAAGCAGAGAGGTTTCAAGCTCACTGCAGTTTGCCCAGGTCCATATAATTGCAGGCAATCATTCATTCTCACCTGATTTCAGAAGCTAAGCAGGGTCGGCCCTGGTTAGTACTTGGATGGGAGACCACCAGGGAACACCAGGTGCTGAGGGCGCCTGCAGTAGGAACTGGCAAGCCACTCCAGTATTCCTGACAAGAACATGGACATGGGGTCACAAAGAGTCAGTCACGACTGTAATGACACAACACACACACATCAGCTCAGTCAGTCACTTCATTTGCGGCTAAAAGCCTGGGCAAGCAACAAAGATTTTACTTGGCCTTAAATGCCACATTGAGTAGAGTTGAAAAAAAAATATATCTGCAAACGAGGTGTCATCACAGAGAGAAGTCTTCATCTCTGAAACCTCATATATGGAGGCAATGAACCTCCAATGGAAATCACACCTAATTGACATGGAAGCACATGCCCTAGTTCAGTGGTCCCAAACCTTCTGCACTCCATATGTTTTGGACCACATCACCCACAGTCCTTTGTCATTGGCAGTACAGGCTTGGAATTTTGGGAATTGTGGTCCAAAACATCTGGAGTGCCAAAGGATCTCCACCATTAGTCTAGTTCCACACCCTTCACAGCTTTGTATATTGAGACCCACATGCTCAAATATGCAGGGATATTAGCAAGTCTGGGTCTGAGCCTCAAGTCTGAATCTTTGGTACCAAGATTCAAGTACAAGTCCCTATTAAAAACAAGCTGCTTTCCCCAGAAAAAAGACTGTCATCACTGTAACAGAGGTCAGACATGACAGTGAGTCCCACAACTTGAGTCCCCATACCTGCAAATAAGCCAGGAAATCGGGGTTTCGGTAATGAGCCTCTGGTTCAGGGGATACCTTTACCTGGTATGCTCTGAATCAGATAACATTGATGAACACTTTTCAAAGGCATCCCCACCTGTAATGTATTAATGTCTTAACCCAACTGGGATACTAGCAGTTGTTGCAAACTGCCCAGAGTGGTCTGAACTGCCAGATGGGCAGTATATAAATTAAATTTAATCAAATCCACCCATCCATCCACAGTGGTGCAACCCTTCGGCACGCCAGATGTTTTGGACCACAACTCCCACAGCCCTTTGTCATTGGTAATACAGGCTTGGAATTCTGGGAGTTGTGGCCAAAAACATCTGGAGTGCCGAAGGGGCACCACCACTGTGGGTATGGTGAACACACTCTTGTAAGAGGGTCTGATCACTGGAATTCACACTTATGGAGCAGAGGTGATCAGGCAAAGGGTTATTAATGAAGCTGCTTTATTACCGCCATGATCCCGTTGATATATCGCCTTGCAGAAGGACAACGATCGTGACCACAATGTGCGGATAGCAATAGGCAATGGCATGCGTGTGGAAGTCTGGAAAGAGTTCCTCCGTCGATTTGGATTCCTCCACATTTATGAGTTCTATGGAGCCACTGAGGGGAATGTTGGATTCATCAACTACACGGGCAAAGTTGGAGCTGTGGGAAAGACTAATTACCTCCACAAGGTGATGGTTTACATTGGAAGGTCTCCAGACATCTTGTTTCTGAATGTCCATCTGATCATTGTAGTGATCTACCATGGTTTCAGATAGTCACTGAGGGGGAATTGCCTCTACGGTTCATCCAACATGTTAAACAAAACCTGATGAAAGATAGTTGTTGTGAGTTTTTCGGGCTGTTTGGCTGTGTTCTAAGTTCCCTGAGCTCCTTGCCCTTTGAAGATGCCAGGCATAGAGTCTGGCGAAAAGTCAGGAAGAAAAACATCCATAACACGGCCAAACAGTGTGAAAAACTCACAACAACTATCTTTCATCTTTGATTTGTTATTGGAAGTAGCAGTAGGATTCCACTTGTCATTTTGTTTGGAAGTATGAGCAGTATGCCAATAGGAATCCTAGTACAATAGTGTCTCCATATCTGCTGAGGAGTGGTTCCAAACTCCGCCTCCCATGGATACTGAAAACCTCAGATAATAGTGAGCAAAGCATGGTAATAGTGAGCATGGTAAAAGGAAAAGTGTCAGGGGGAAAAAAAAGAGATTTGCACATGCATTACTAGAAATGGTCACTAGAGGGTGCCAGAACATGCAATGTATTCTTCTTCACTATCAAGCATTCTTAGCACAATTTCTGTCTCCCTCTGGTGGTCAATTCTGGCAATATATGTGAAAATAGCTTTTTCTGGATTTTTTTCCTTTTAATATTTTTAATATTTTAAGGCTGTGGATAAGTGAATCAGTGGATACTAATCTGGTGGATTAGGGGCTTTACTGTATTAGTTCACTGTAATAATCTGAGATAGAATTCATGGGGATAGGGTTCAATTAGAATTCTTAGAGAATGGTAGCATGGGATGGTAGCCCATGCTACCATCCAGAAGAATGTCTTGTGAGAGGGGAAATAGAGCCTCCTTTTAAGATTTCCTATAATTTCTAGCCAAGGACTGTGGGTCAATCAACATGCATTACATTGTAAATGTATATTGCATGTATATTGCAGGGGCCTTGAATTTTTGCTGGTCAATTTTTCCATTTTTTCCCTCTCTTTCTGTTTAGAAACTGACAATGTTTCAACTTATCAAATATGATGTTGACCAGGATGAGGCTGTGAGGGATGAAAAGGGGCTTTGTATCCCAGTGGCTGCAGGTAAGTTCATAATATCTGTCATGCACAATCAAAAAGATATATCTTTGCCTCATCAGTCTACCAGTCTAATCTGATCTGATCTAATTTAGTGCTGCTGCCGGTCTCTAGAAAGGATGCCATTGAATCACAAGAGAAACGTATTGGGAACTTTGAGAGAAAACTCAGCATCTGCAATTGTACATATATTAGGGCAGAAAGGGGGTCCCTTTGGGGCAAAAAGTATAGCTCAATAAGGACTGAGCTTACTCATCAACTCTAGGATGCCAAGTACTGACATGTGTTACTCTCACATTGGTAGGAAAAAAGAGAAAGCAAACTGTAGGTGGAAGGGAAAATTGAATGCAGTTTTCTAGAAAGGGCGTGGGTTTGGCACCGTGAACACGAGCCATTTGTTTTGCAACATATTGTTGCTGATCCCAGGGCCAAACTATACCTTACTGGTAGCAAATCAAGAGGAAATGCTTTAAACCTGGAAGATATTTCATTTTATTATTTATTTATTTAAAATATTTTAACCCATTTTTCTTCTTTAAAAAGTCCCAAGGCGGCTTACATCATTAAAAGCACAAGAAAACAAGCTAAAAACAGTAAATTCAAATATTCAAGAAGAAATAACAACAATCATAATAATCATAATAATCATAATCTGACTGCTATATCAGGTGCTTTTCCTGCTTACATAGTTTATAAAGGCCTCGTTTGCAAATAGGCCTGTTTAATTACAGAGATTTGCATGGTACAATTTGCTTGTGAATTGGATCAAAGTCAGTAGACCAGATCCTTGCAACCTTTACAACGGAACTGAATGTTTTCCCTAACATCTCCCAGTAGCCCTACAGGGCTTGACTCACATTTAAGGTATAGGATGAATGTTAGTTATTCCTCTTTCATTTTCCAGGCGAGACGGGTTTGCTAGTAGCCAAGATCACGGAGGTGACGCCCTTTGTGGGCTATGCAGGAGACCGCCAGAAGACTGAGAAGAAGGTTCTCCGAGATGTCCTAAACAAAGGGGACTGCTACTTTAACACGGGTGACCTTCTCATGCAAGACCACGAAGGCTTCATCTACTTCCAGGACCGAGTGGGAGACACTTTCCGGTGAGTCTTAGTAAACCCAAAGAGGGTCAAGGTGGCCTCTTGCCTTGTGCTTTGGTAGAATTTGGGGCAGGGACTCCAATATCTGTTGCTAGTATAGCATATGCATAGGGCTATCCTATATTTGTTTACATGGTAGTCTTTTTGTGTACAGTAAGATGCCATATCCATGGGATATCAATTCCAAGGCCAATGGATTCTGAAAATGCAGATTATAACAAATGCTGCTTTAATAGTGAATAGTATTCATAGCATGTGTCCGGCTCCCCCTACTGACCCGTCCTGGTGATGATATCATGGAATTTCTGTAGCAAACACTATACAAAGCATGTTCCCCGATTCCCTCTAGTGGCCAGTCCGGATAATTTCACCTTTTGAAATATATATTCGCAGGATTTTTCTGTTCACCTTTTAAGTACAAAGTGGCTTGTTGGGCAGAGGGGTGAGATATAAAAGCAACAAATAAATAAATATTTTCAGACTGTAGACAAGTGAATCAGCATCTAATCCCAACAATAAGGAGATCCTACTATTCAGAAGAATAAACAAGACCCACAAGTAAAGAAGGTTGGCCATCACCCAGACAGCAAATGCAAGGGATCGCTTTTCATTGTGTTTTGTTTTTTTATTTAAACAAGAGTTACGGACCTCCGGTTTGGATCTACAGGCAAATGAAAATATTTTTTCACCCAGCGCATTGTTAGTCTGTAGAACTCCCTGCTACAGGATGTGGTGATGGCATCTGGCCTGGAAGCCTTCAAAAGGGGATTGGACAGATTCCTGGAGGAAAAGTCCATCACAGGTTATAAACCATGATGGAGATGTGTAATCTCCAGGCTTAAAACCGGGGTACTTCAAGGGCCAGATGCAGGGGAGTGGTATCAGGAGACAGATACCTAGTCTCGTGCGCTCCCAGGCGCATCTGGTGGGGCCACGGTGAGATGCAGGAAGCTGGACTAGATGAGCCTTTGGCCTGATCTGGCATGGCTCATCTTATGTTCTTATGTTCATACACTCATGTCATCATCAGGGGTCATCTGAGACATAAAGCTTTCTACTGATCATTATTAGTAGCCAGTTGGAGAACATTCATGTCTACAAAGCTCAAGAGCAAAAGAATTCCTGAGCTGAAAGCTCTTTTGCCATTGCAGCTGGAAAGGGGAGAATGTGGCCACGACAGAGGTGGAGAGTATCCTGGCAACGCTGGATTTCATTCAGGAAGTCAACGTGTATGGGGTGCCAGTGCCAGGTAGGTTTGAGACAAGGATTTGTAATGCTTTGTTTAACATTGAAAGACACAATATCTGTGTTGGCTTTGGTCTAGAACAGTGGTTCCCAACCTTGAGTCACCAGATACTCTTGGAGGACGGTTCCCAGAAATCCTGGTCAGCAAAAGCAAAGCAAAGCAAAGTGTTCTGCTTATATACCGCCCCATACCACTGCAAGTGGTCTCTGGGTGGTTTACAGTTTTTAATTACAGTATGCAGGCTACACATTGCCTCCCAGCAAGCTGGGTACTCATTTTACCGACCTCAGGAGGATGGAAGGCTGAGTCAACCATGAGTCTGCTACCTGGAATTGAACCCCAGGTAGTGAGCACAGTTTTACCTGCAGTACAGGCATTTAACCACTGTGCCATGGGACTAAGCTAGTGGGGAAGGCCTCTGGAAGTTTTAGTCCAAGAACACCTTGGGTCTAGAAATCAATTGTCACATTCTGTGAATAGGTCAGGGTGATTGTGTTTGGGAATGGGGGGGGGGGAAGCTTCATTTAAAAGAAGCCAGGAAAAACAGTGAAAATTTTCCTATTGACACCAAGACTTTGCCCAGGAAAACCCAATCATTCTGTTTTGTTGTATTCCTCATCACTGGTTTGATCCTCAGTTACCTCTGAGCACCTGGAACAGTTCCCATTTTCCCCTTTGATCCCTTAGGATCAAAAGCTACTCTCCTAAATAGTGAAAGGTATTTTATTATGCCAGAGCACACGATCATCTTTGTCCATAGATCAGGCATCTTGTGTGAAGCTTTGCTTTTTGTGATTGGCCACTGGAAGGTAAACACAAGTTTAATTTGCAAGTCTGATTGCCATTGCAAGTGTCTTGGAAGGGGGAATCCTCTGATAGAGGGGAAACAAGTTAATTGGCAAATAAGGTTACTTGTAGGGAATACACATCCTTCTTAATCTCTATACTGATTCTGTGTTTGCATGCTTTCACACTGTTTCCAAAATTAAGTGTCACATGTTGATCTGAGCATATCACTGGCTATTCAGGGTGCAGTAAATTATACTGAACTAAATCCACTTTCCAAAATTCCCCACAGCTATTCTTTCTCCAATTTTCGGGGCCCTTTCTGCATGCCTGTATTTGGAACCCTGCCAGGTAGCTTCTATAACTCTTATAACACACCTCTCAAGAAAATTAAATTAGGCGTGCATAGATGTCATATTGCGAATAGGGACAGAGGAAGACTTCCCAGGAGTAAGACCGTCTAACCTCCACCTTGGTCCCTACGGAGATGAAAGGCATGGGTGTCTTGTTCATTCACGTATTTTTAACATTTCTAGAATGCCTTCTCCCGCAAAAGCAGATTTTAGGGTATTCTGTAAGTGCAAAGCAAAGACGCGCATGTAGCTACTCACTCCTCTCCTAGGAAAAGAAACCACTGAGGGTTTTTTTTAACCCTTAGCTTGTTGGTGTGTAATGTGTCATTTCAACAGTAAAATAAGCCCCTTCTGGTTTGCTCCAGGGCACGAAGGAAAGATTGGGATGGCCGCTGTACGTCTGAAAGAGGGTCTCGCCTTTGATGGGAAGAAGCTGTACGAACACGTGAAGGCTTCCATGCCAGCCTACGCTGCACCTCGATTTATCCGCCTCAGGGTGAGAACGTTGTCTGTTGCCTTGCTTTCTGCTTTCTGCTTCCCCCCCTTCACAGGAGTGAAATGAGGCGGGACTTTATTCAGCGTTTTGGCCCTTGTGTGGCTTTTAGAAATAGAAAGAGCGTGCGTGAGGCACCTCATGGAGATTGGGCCCAAGTTGGAATGAGGAGGCTGTAATCGTTGGCCACCATCACGGTCATAACTGGGAGATGAAACACAATGTTCATCTTCTAAACAAACTGGAGTCGGCAGGGGGTGTCCCGGAGGCTTTATTTTCAGGTGAGGGTCTAACAGGTCTCAAGACTCCCCTGTCCCCAAAATGTTTTCCTCTTAAAAATAAAATAAAATGATTTTTAAAAACCCAGTATATTGTCATTTTGGGACATCTGGCCACTTTCCTTTCTTGCTTCCCCTCAGCATTTATGGTGGTCTTGTGGTGGAATTCAGTTCCACCACAAGATTTGAGCTCATCTGTTCTTTTTCCCCACAGGACACACTGGAGATCACAGGAACATTCAAGCAGTGCAAAGGTCAGCTGGTGAGAGAAGGATTTCACCCCGGTGTTGTCGGCGATCCCCTCTACTTCCTAGATGACTCGGAAAAATGTTATGTGCCAATGACTCAACAGATTGTGGACGCCATCGCAGAGAAGAAACTGAAATTGTAAAAAGGCCTGAAATGTGTCCGGGCATATCATGAGGACCATCTTCTTACTGGTTCTAGAGGAGCAAGGGACCTAGGAAGAGTATAGCATTGAGGCTGTTGGCTTCTTTCTGGGAAGGAAAGAATCACCAGAAATTTATTTTTACCAGAGATGTGTGTGTGTGTGTTGAGAATCCTGTGCAACAAAACCAGATTGTCTTTATGGAAACGTGTGAATTTGTGTGTATATAATAGTGCCTTTTCCTTTTTTCCCCTGTAAAATTACATATTCTTCTGAGCACACATGATGGCGCTGCATGTATATAAATATTCAAGAGGCAGTAAAATGGGACCCGAGTTTTCTATATAACATGGGTCCCTCTTACATGCTTTTTGTGTCTGTCCTCGTTATGCACATGGAGGCAGCCTCCTATTCAGATGTGTGAACTTTCAGGTGAACCAGGAAGCAAGAGAAAAAACGGTCAAGAATCTATTTTCAGGAAAAAGAGTCAGCCTGATTTTTCCCCACGTACATTGTCATGTTTATTGCAGAGGGATATTTCCTTGTGCTTTTCCTATTTAATGAGCCTCGTGGCGCAGTGGTTAAATGCCTGTACCGCAAGTAAAACTGCTCACGACCTGGGGTTCAATCCCAGGTAGCCGGCTCAAGGTTGACTCAGCCTTCCATCCTTCCGAGGTCAGTAAAATGAGTACCCAGCTTGCTGGGGGGCAATGTGTAGCCTCCATACTGTAATTAAAAACTGTAAACCGCCCAGAGACTATTTGAAGTGGTATGGGGCAGTATATAAGCAGACCACTTTATGTGTGCATATTTGTTGCCATTTAAAAGCCAAGTCTTGTTGGCCAATCTCAGAAGATACAGCAGGACATTGAGGCAGCCAAGGTAGGTATCTTCTGAGCTTCAGCTAGCCTTGTCCGCCTAGAAGGGAATAACACCCACTCTCCTTATTCCGGTTACAAGATCCAATTGTCATATAGCTAGAACAAAATAAAAAATGATAGCATAGGTTGTCTTCATTTCAGTAGGGGTCTTCCATTCATCTTCTCAGAATCTGGTACAAAATTGCATACAGTGTTCATCTGATGGCACCATCAACTTAGAGCAGTGGTTCCCAACCTTGGGACTCCAGATGTTCTTGGACTAAAACTCCCAGAAGCCTTCGCTACTTGCTCTGCCTGCCAAGATTTCTGAGAGTTGCAGTCCAAGAACATCTGGGGACCCAGTTTGGCAACCACTGCCTTGCAGCATCCACCTGGGTTAAATGTACACCAAGAACTGCTATCAGCCAGTGAGTCTTTAGCATATACCACTGGTGGCGAACCTTCAGCACTCCAGATGTTTTGGACTGCAACTCTCAGAATTCCAAGCCTAGATTGCCAATGGCAAAGGACTGTGGGAGTTGTGGTCCAAAGCATCTGGAGTGCCGAAGGTTCGCCACCACTGGCATATACTGTACACAACAAGTAAGGCATAAACAAGAAGACATCATGGGCTAGTATCTGCAAATAAAGTCTTAAAAGACCTTTGGATATAACGAGGGGCTCACTATAATATCTGCTTGGGCCCTAAGAAGGTAGGGAGACTTGCAGGCAGTCAAGAATTCTCTCCCAGAAATTACAAAAGCCTGCCCAAGTTTTTGATTTACTGCTGAAAAAGATAACACTTGCAGAGTAGTCAAGCATTGTTTCAAACAATAGAGGAAGGGTTATCTTTGCTGTTGTTTCTTCTTCCATTTCTAAAGAAAAAGGGCACGAATATTTTCTCATTTGTTTGCTGGGAGAAGCACAGAAGTTCTCAGCTTCAAAAGAAGGAAGCAATATTGTGATAACTAGATTGGGGTGGAGTTTGAGGGCACGACACCAATTAGCAGAATACAAACACAAAAGAAAAAAGGAACAACAATGCGGTCCATGAGTTAAAATGAAAACTCAGAGTTGAGTAACTCCTTTATTGAACCACTAAATATTACAAAAAGAAAGACAAGCTTCAAATGCTCCAGAACCTTTCATGAGTCTTGTGGTGCAGTGGTTAAACTGCATCAGTACAACCAAAACTCTGCTCAAAATCTGAATTTTACCCTGACACGTTAAGGGAGCCTGCTCAAAATTGACTCAGCCTTCCCTCCTTCTGAGGTTGATAAACTTGAGTACCAAGCTTGCCAAGGGAGGGGAGTATGTAGGTTCCATAATTATGCTGCAACTCACCCAGAGGGTACTTTAAGTTCTGTGTATAATCAGCACACTTTGCTTTGCTTCATTGAGTTGAGCAAGAGAGAACCTACAATGGGTGAAGCCACAGAAAAGTCCAGTAATTATTTGCACGATTTCTCTATGTTTCTTTTCTTCCATCTCATCCACATTTTACAGTATCCAGCCTAATTAAGAGTTCTGGAGAACCCGAATTCCCTTTTCTGCAATGTGTTGTAGTCCAATAAAGGAATTAGCAAACCAAAATTGTTGAAAATAAAAGTATTTTGTGGCAGAAAAATTATCAAATGATATGGTTGAAAATGAAGAAGGCGGTGTTAGTATCCGCTAATGATGTTGCCAAGATCTTAATCTAAGAGGAAAGGGCTTTTCCATAGGTTGCACTTCTTCTCCCCTATATCTTTGCATCACAGGGATTACTTCCACCATCTGGATGACATTCTGTTTATCTCAGTAGAAATAGTTACCAATGGAAGAAAGACCAAGTGAGAGTGAGACAGGCAGATATGTTAGACTAGAGAAACCCATCAGCACTACACCAAACACTTCAGGATATTGCTACCAGTAAATATAGGTGCTAACATATCGGAGGAACTTCTGACATAACAGATAGCAGAGATAATTAAATCCCAGTTTGGAAACAGTCCAAAATTTAAGTCATCAAAGAGAACATGTTGAGTTGGCCTCAGTCCAGCACACGTGGCATCATATGACAGAATCCTGTTGAAGATGTATGCACAAGTTAAATCACACTATTTAATCAGGAGGTAGTCACATTATTAGGCACATATAAGTTGTGTGTATGAAACCGGAACCTCATCAGTTAGTGCAACACACCTTTATTTATGCATGCATAAAGCATCAAGAGTCTGGCCATGGAGATGAGGTCCAGGTGGAAAAAGTACAACAGACTTCAGATAGAAGGGAATACAAAATATTTGACATATATTTTAAAATATGAATTTTAGTTCTTAGTCATTTCTCTTTCTGGTGATTGTATTCACAGAAACATGCTTGAGCTTCGTAAACAGGTAATACTAGAAGAAAGTAATTATTAAAAGAATAAACCATCATGTATGCAATTTGATTAGTACAATTCCGTGCTTGACCATTCTATCTTTCCCCAGTTAATTAACTGAGGAAAGATAGATTAGTCAACCACAGAATTTCTTGACTCTGATACGTAACTGGGGAAATTAAATAGGAGCATGTTCAAACAACTGATTATATTTAAACGATATAAAGTTCCATCAAGTCAATTCTGACTTACGGCCACCTTTTTCAGAGTTTTCCAAGTAGAGGACACTCAGCAGTGGTTCACCATTCCCTTCTTCAGAGGGCATCCTGGAACTGTGCCACTAGCCCAAAGCCACTCAGGCTAGCTTTATAGTGCTTGTAGGCGGCACAGTGGTGAATCGAACTCCTGATCTTTGGCTCTGCGGCCAGATACATGAACTACAGACCTATCCCATCAGCTTGATAATATTCATATCAAGATTTTTAATTCCTAAGCTCGAGATGATGTCCATCAGAATATGGTGCGGTGGGCAGTTCCAGGCAGCAATCTCGCTGCCCTCCTCACCATTTTCTGTGGGCTCCTGCTGATCGATCAATGGCTGGAGCCCTTTAAACCTGGCCCAGTCGGCACCAGGGGTCTCCCTGCTACCGACTGGGCCAGGTTTAAAGGGCTCCAGCTGTTGACCGCTCGGCAGGAGCCCAAAAACAATGGAACAAAACGGTTCATTTCAATGGAAAAAATGACAGTTTTTTTCCGTTTATAACGAAATGCTGCTGCTTCGTTTTGTTTTGTTATGTAACAAAATGATGAAACAGCATTTTGTTTTTTGTTTCCTGCCTATCCCTACCCCCAGAGGAAGTACCAGGAAAATGTCCTTCAGGGGGCATGGCTGATGTTTTTTTTCAGAAAAGCCGGTTGCTCGTGAGGGCACAGTTTTTGGAGGCGGTTTTTCTGAAAGTTAAAAGCACATTTTAGTGGTTCCTGGGATAGAGCTCTATGACTAGAACCTGGGTTCACCCAATGAAGCTGCAGGGCAGGAGAGGACCTGTTTTAAAAAAAATAGGAACACGGGACCCAATTAAACTAAGCAATTCGCTGCTACAAGATGTAGTGTTGGCTGCCGAACTGGTTGGCTTGAACATGGAGTACTTATTTTATTACTTATTAATGGAAGTGGATTATTAATGTTAACCATTTTCAAGCCAGTCCAGAAGATTATTCGGGGCACTGGGTGTTCAGCTCTGCTTCGTGGGTAGGCAGGGGTTGCTCGTGTGCTCTGCATCGGCGAGCCCTCTTTAGCAGCCAGAGAGGGAGGCACTTCTGATGGGCGATTTGAGGGCGCTAAGGAAAGACCAGCACTAACAGAGGAGGGCCTTCTGCCAGCCAAGGTAAAGGTTAACGAAGCAATAATAACACATTTCCTCTGATCAGCCTGCAGGTACAAAGGAGACAAGGTTGTCCTCCTCATTGATTGGCTCTTTGCTTTTTGTCTGCTGTGTTAAATGGCTCGAACAGCTCAGCCTGTCCCTTCCAGGGTGTTGGGATTAACTTCAGATCCTAGTCATGCTGGTCCTGTACACAATTGTCCTGGGGCTCTTAATCCTTCTGACCCTCCTGGGAAAGGTGTTCTTTCCCTATCTTTGGATGGATCTGCAGTACCTCTTCGCCCATCTGCACGCCAGATACAAATGCCGCAAGTGTCTCCAGCGTGATCCTCCCTTTACCTTCTTGGAGGTCTTCTTGGCCCAAGTCCAGAAACACCCAGAAAAGCCCCTGATTCTCTTTGGAGAAGAAGTCTATTCTTACCAAGAGATTGACCGGCTCAGCAGCCAACTGGCCAGAGTGTTCCAGGGCCATCTAGGGCTGAAAGAAGGGGACACCGTAGCTGTCTTCCTGAAGAACAGCCCTGCCTATCTCTGGGTCTGGATGGGCCTAGAGAAGATTGGCTGCACTATGGCATGCATCAACTATAGCATCCGATCCAAGTCTCTCTTACACGCAATCAGCTCCTGTGGAGCCAAAGTTCTGCTGACAACTCCAGGTGAGGACCAAGGAAAAATAGGAGGAAGCTCGAAGAGGAAGCTTTGAACTCAGTTTTGACCTGTCATCCCCTGATCCTCTTCTTTTAGATCCATAACCCTAGCACTCATTGAAGCACCAGGAAACAGAAAGTGTTGTAAAGCTTACATAAAAAGGTGTAAAAATAGTCTAGCAACAGTGGTTGTTTTGCTGTTGAGACTGAAAGTGTGTTTAGGAGCTCAAGTTGTACTTCAGGGTTAATGTTAGTGCAGAGTTAACACATTATGCCTTGTGTGCAACCTCTCAACCACAATGTTTAGTTTTCCAAAGTGCATAAAGGGTGTATAGTATCAATTGGGAGTGCTCTTTATTAGATAGCAATTGTCTACGGGACTATATTCACAGCTGATGCTGTGAGTTTAGAGCCTTTTGTGGTCTGAGAGCAGAATTCCTCTTCCTATCTCCTTGAAGATCCTGTACAAAAGCTCTGTTAATGTCACTGTGGTGTTTGCCGCAGATCCACAATTCAAAACATCCAGATAGTCTGAGATTGCAGCACAAAAGGAGGCCTGCATTGCTAGCAGGAAAAAGAATGCTAAGCTTTACAGAGAAAAAGGGTAATCTGAATGTTGACAACACCAATGGCAGCACTCAGGATAGCCTACAGGATACCCTCTTGGGCTCACAACTATTCACGCTTCTCAGAAAACAGCCCTGACACTTGCTTTCTGTTTGGGTGAGATGTGGTTAATTTATTTTAAATAAAAGAAGTTAGCATCTGGGATTTCCCCTTGCTTGATGTCTCTTTGTGAATGTAGTGAGCACAAGAGAGTATCCTGTAAACCATCTTGACCACAGTACTGCACTATTATCAACATTCAACCTGCCTTTTTCTATGTAAAGCTGCTATGTAAATGTTTTAGATGCCAGACATCATCCTACTTACTCAGCATAAATTTGTGCAAAAGAATGTTGACCTTGCAACCACCTTAATCACCTGCTCTTCTCTCTACTGGCTAAGAAAAATAACAATTACAATACAATATAATCAGGAAAGCTACTGTGCACCTCCTCTTTAGAAGAGAGACAGCACTTCAAAATGCAGAGACAGTTGAAGAAACATATTGGCTGTTGCAGTATTCAGCACCTACTCCAGATTATATCATTAGGACTAGCCCCATAACAGATGCTTTGGCTTATGATATGGGTGTAGCCTTAAAGCAGTGGTTCCCAACCTGGGGATCGGGACCCCTTTGGGGGTCGAATGACCATTTCACAAGGGGTCACCATAAGCCAGTGAAGAAAAAGGCACAAACGGCTTGGGTCTGGAGGGGGAGGGAGAGGAAGGGGGGGGAAGAGTGAGTTATAGCTTGATAGTTTGGAGGGGATGTCAGTCAATGGCGCCGGAGGCTGCCATTGGCTGAGGGTGCCTGTAGAGGGAAGTTCTCTATGGCCTCTGCATCAGTGGCCTGCCAAAGGGGGCTTGTGCCCTCTTCTAAACAGGGCAAGGGGGCACCACAACATGAGGAACTGTATTAAAGGGTCACGGCATTAGGAAGGTTGGGAACCACTGTCTTATAGTGGGAAAATGGAAATCGCCTTTGCTACCACAACGCATAAAACCAGAAGGTGTTTTCTGGTTATTGGAAAAGAAACATTGGCATGAGTTTGAGCAATATAATGTCCCAGAACATGCCTGTTTGGTGAAGGAAGTTTGGTTCACTCAGATCATAGACCTCTGTGAGCTTTATATATCACCTAACAACTCAGTTGGCCAACACCAGGCACTTATAGGTGGAGTTCTAAACTGATGGACTTTGATTTCCAAATCGATTATTAACCAGCAACCTGGAATGATCCTACACATTGCTTAAAGCAGGAGGACATCAGGGAGGATGCAGCTGGAGACCTGCCAAGCATACCCCTCTGAATAAACAGTTTCCATAATAATGAAGGCCCAACACTTACTGGCGTCAGTGCTTTTGCATTGAAAAGGCAACCATGCATGAAGAAATTCTCTGAATATTATCTCACTGATGAGTTGATAATGAGTAAGTGTAATGAGAATGGGCAGGTCCAATCACAACATAAATAAAATTGATTCTTTTCAGCCCATAGAGGTCATTGGGTCTGAATAAAAGTTTGGATGGTAGGAAAGGAGAAACAAGTAAAAGTAAAAAGCAACAACCAGCACTGCATGGGTTATATTATACACAATAGGCCCTACAAGTTTTTTTCTACTTGACTCAGTCCTTTCTGCTAGCTTAGGATGAGAGAAGATGATTGGCCCCTTTTAGTTGGTCCAAAGTATCTGACGCTGTCTAGAAATAGGCACCCAGTGCCCTCTGTCTTCTGGTGGTTGATTTCCCCTTGGTGCGCACCCCTGGCTTGTTTGAGGGCATCCCAGGCACCAGCACTTCCTTCAGAACCAAACACTAGTCTTGCAGGGTAGAACATTAACCACTTAACTGTGTAGATGTCCAATAATTTAATACTGGATTTAGGATTATCTCCCTCCACCCACAATTCCAATAAGAAGACCAAATGTGGAGAGGATTTCCCCCTCTCTTTCAGACTTTCAAGCCGCCATTGAAGAAGTCCTGCCTGTTCTAAGGGAGAAGGGGGTCCAGGTTTTCTACCTCAGTGATGACTCTCCAACAGAAGGTGTGGAAGGACTGCTAGGCCGCATCAAATCCAGCTCAGCTGAACCAGTGCCTGTATCCTGCAGAGCCAATGTCACTGCTAAATCCACTTCCCTGAATATTTTCACTTCTGGGACCACAGGTGAGATGGAAGACTGTTAGGGGTTGGCCTTACAAGTAATTGAAAGGTAAAACATACTATTTGACTTGAAAAATCTCTCTTCCTCTTTGTTTCTGGCTGTCTGCTCCAGCCATGCCCCAGGGCTTTTGCTGAGGTAACTTCAAGTGGGGTTGTGATCCAGGTTTGCAAAATGCAAACCCCTAAGATCCGCTGGCCACTTAAATTCAGACCAGAGATCTTGAGGGTTCGTTGCTCTTCCTGCGTCCCCACCCCTCCGCACTTCCTTGCTCCTGTCTGCGTGAGGGGAGGGAGAAAAAAAGGGACAAAAGAATGCAGGCTCACCTCCGTCTGCCGGTCCAAGCCGCCCCGAGCCCGTCGTCGTCCTGATTCCTTCTCTTAAAGGGGCGGGAGGCAAAAAACAACAACAAACAGAACTGAGGAGAGCCCGTCACTCTAGGTTACATCCAGATCTGGGATTTTTCACCCTCCGAGAGCAGGTACCTGAAAAGTGCGCTGGGATGCGCTTAGGTGGGCGTGGTCGCACTTAATTTTCTGTAAACTCCGGAGCTGGTGGGGAAACAATTTTAAGCTCCGGAGCTGGGAGCCATTTGCAGCGGAGTATAGGGGTCGTGTACAAATACCCTGTCTTTAAAGGACCACAGACAGCCCAATGGAGAGGATGAGCTTTGTTAGAGAACCACCAATGTAAAAAAGAGACGGTGCAGTAATTTTTTAGATGGTGCATTGCTTTGAAACCCCATGAGGCAATTTCAGATGTAGGAAAGATTCAGTCCATATTATTTACACAGACATGTGGTTTCAAGCTGTGCAGGTTCTCAGACTGTTTCCTGATCCAGCGCATTGTTGTAAATCAACACTTCCCAACCTTAGGTCCCCAGATGTTCTTAAAATAAAACTCCCCCAAACCTTCACCACTAGCTGTACTGGCCAGGATTTCTGGGAGTTGTAATCCAAGAACATCTGGAGACCCAAGGTTGGGAACTATTGCTGTAAAAGACCATGATAGCTGCAGGAATATCCACCGGAAACCAGTGGTGTAGCTAAGGAGGCAAGGGGGACATCTGTCCCCGAGCACAACATCTGGAGGTGCCAAATTGGGCACCAAACAGCTCCCCGCCCAGGAGCCATGGGAAGGAGAGTCACAGTTGACCTGGCATTAGCTGGACTGGCATGGAGGGCTCCCTGGCCGCTGCCACCACCTTCTCCATGATACCTTAGCCCCTTCCCGTCCCTTGGGGGACAGGGAAACTGACTTTGTCCCTAGGCACTGAAAACCCTAGCTACTCCTCTGCTGGAAACTGCTGGGTCTGAAGCTGTGTAGGTAGTGAAGCCCCTCTGGGGTTTAGTCTGAAGTGTAAAGAAGCCCTCTAAGGTGCTAAACTTACTTTGGGAATAGGATTCACCACCCGAGATAGCTCCTTTAATGTCCATATGGATCAGATTCTCCACTCTCACAACACTGGGATCACTAGATTCCATTCATCACACCATAAGTTGTATGCTTGCAGTCTTTAATTATATGATCCAGATGCCATACTTTTATATGGTTGGCAATGGGATATGTCACATTTCTAGCTCTATATGGACTACAGAATAGTCAGCATTATGGTTCCTGATCTAAAACGTGGCTGTTGCATCCTTTGTTTTTCTTCTCTAGAGCTCTGCTAAATGTTCCCTTTCTCTTTCCCTACTGAACTCAAGGGCTACCAAAAGCTGCCATTATGACCCAAAGGAGGGTATTCGTTATCTCCTGTATGTATGGCCAGATTGGGGTACACACCAAGGACATCATCTATACCCCACTGCCACTGTATCATTCAGCTGCTCTTCTTGTGGCGCTTGCAGGATGCATACAAGTTGGTATGTATAGAAAGCCTGTGAACCTTGAGGCCTATTCTACTTTGTGTGGTGCTGCACACATGGGCCCACCTGCATACAGTAGGACTCCCGTATCCACTGCTTCATAAACCACTGATTCAGTTATTCACGGTTGGAAGAGGAAAAGATAAATAAATAAAAAATAAAAAATAAAAAATAATTCAGCAGCCACAAAGCAAGCTACTGTCACAAACAGCAGCTGTAAAGCAAGCTATTGTTGTAAAACAGCAGCCATAAATCAAACTACTGTCATAAAAAGCAGCCATAAAGCAAGCCACTGTCACAAAACTGCAGTTTTGGGGTTTTCCTTTGGCGTTCTCTCTTATCCATGGTTTTTGTTATCCATGGGAAGGCCTGGAACTGATCTCCAACAGATACCAGAGTCCTACTGTACTCCTGACTATATTATGCTGAAAACCATGTCCTTCCATGATTGCTATTTGCATCTTATACCCTGGTCAACCCCACAATGATAGAAGCAGCCATTTCTGCTTTTTTAAAGGAATTGCCAAAACTTACTAGTGTTTTATGTAATGATACTGAAACCTGATGTTTAAATACTGTGTCAGTTTCGTTTTATGGTTCATGGACTTCTTATGAGCTCCATCTTCCCATTGCAATTGTCTTCATCTCCTTGATGCTCACAAAATGGCAATTCCTTTCTCTTTCTCCTAAGGAGCCACATTTGCCTTGCGATTGAAGTTTTCTGCTTCCCGTTTCTGGGATGACTGCAGACGATATCGGGTCACTGTGATCCATTATGTTGGAGAAATGATGCGCTACTTGTGTCATTCACCAAAGGTAATCACTGTCAAGATAGGCCAAAGGCACTGGGTGCATGTGCAGTAGAGCTGTTTGGGGTCATAAAGATCTATCAAAACCTGAACAAGAATACTCCAATAAATATGGAAAACCAAATTGTGGCTGATGGTCTGGAAACATCCAACCCACATTTCTGTCTGAAAGAAGACCCCAGATTGCACCAGTGACTAGAATGACACATTAATTCGCCTTGCAACCACAGTGATGTTCAAGATTTTGCTATTAAGACTTTTTCTTCATAAATCCAAAAACTTCCCTGCATTTGGGAATTGTAGTGTCCAGAAAACAAGGGAATACAATTTATAAATGCCTTCTCACGGTACATTTAATAGTTTCTCATATGTGTTTAAAGTGGATGGACAGATTTCATTGGAATTTCGACATATAGTACATATCAGAATGTTACTGGGGCATATTGTATATAACTTTTTGTAAACTATTCCAAACTAATCACCTGGACCTAATCGGTACTCCACATTGGTGAGAAAGCAAGTGTCATTGTAACCTGCAGTGATGCCTTGATCTATTGTTTTGCAGAAGGACAATGACCGTGACCACAGTGTCCGAATAGCAATTGGCAACGGAATGAGAGGAGAAGTCTGGGAGGAGTTCCTACATCGATTTGGCTCCCTCCAGGTCTATGAATTCTATGGAGCTACAGAGGGGAACATTTCATTCATTAACTACACAGGAAAAATTGGAGCTGTAGGAAGGACTAACTTCCTTCTAAAGGTAACATCTTAAAGTTGAAGGCCTTTGGAGAATGTCCCGAGTATGGCAGTAACTCAGTACACAAAATGAATTACTTCTGAGTAAACACTAACAACATTCTATTACAAGTTAGGATAATTTTTGTGGTGTAACTATAATTTGTTCTTAGATATTTTTGCAGTTCCAGAAGTACTTTTCAGGTGTGTCTTGTACCACAAGTCAATCACTTACAGAATTGTGTTAGACATTTTAAAAAGAAATAAAGTATTTATTGTAGTAACTTTTGATGAACAAGGTAGCAAGGAGTTGTTTTAAATGTTTCAAAAATGCTGATTATAAGAAAACCCCATTTAACATCTTAGAACTGTAATTCTAATTCCTTTTCAAATGTAGTTTTTTACAAGTTCTATGAATGTTGAAGTATCCTATAAGGCATGGAATTTCTGGATTATTTTTTTTTGAACTAGGTATTCCATAATTCTCCATCTGATAGGAAGGAAAGTACCCACACCTTCCAAAACTTAAACATGCTCACCAGAAGAAAAGGCTTAGCTGGGGAGGGTTTGAGGTTAGCTTCCTATGTAGAAAAGTAGCTGTCCCACTGCCAGCTAGCTTTATGTTCTTGAAAGGAAGCTTTTCCACAGTCCATGCATCATATTATCATACCATTACCGATCTTTTTATTTCCAGTGTACAATAGGAGAGTACTGTGCTTTGTAGCTCCAAAATACGGTAATACTGAACAAAGGTCTTTCAGGAAGTTTGATGAAATTTTAGGACAGCAGATAAGGATGTGTAAATGTAGAAAGTCAGGATAGGTAATAGCTTTTTGTTGATCTAGAAAGCAAGGGAGTGTTAATGAGTCTTGAAATTTGAACAGAAAATTACACAGTGATTTATCAACAACTAGTAAAGAGCCAGTGGGAAAATCAAGACTCCATGTGGAGGGTGGCACCGCCCCAAACAACATACTAGGCCTCAAAGCAACCCCGTTTAGCGTGATTTAAACAAACTGAGGCTGGAATATTGGTTCTATCTAGTCACACCCTTAGTGACCTATATTTCCCAAATTCTCAGTCGAAGAGTGAGGGGAAAGAAGCCATAACAATTATGGACAATAAGCTGTAATTTGTATTTTGTAATGGCCACGTGTCTGGAAGTTGAGCTATAGAACTGGACTTATTTTTTTTCTCTTGTGGGATCCAACGTTTCGCTACTCATCTAAGCAGCTTTTTCAGTCTGAGGAAAGTTAGTGGTGAGGCCTCCAATTTATAGTTCTCCTTTTCATGTCACCCAGGTCTGAACAGGCTCATTACATGTACAATGGCCTGAGGTGTGTGAAAGTCCCACCTATGCAACCCTTCCCAACACTCATTAAGTATGGGTAGTTAGCTGTGGCCTTCCTGGTGGAGGTGTGAAGTAGTTGTGATTTGTCTGAGGATCGACAAAAGGGCAGCATGATAGGCAGACAGATTGTGCCTAAGTCCCCCACTTCTGTTGAGTCTGAAAGTTTTTCAATACACACACAAATGGCTTCTCTGACTCCTCTCTTGAATCACTTATATTCTCTATGTGTACATGAGTGTCCTATGTTCTTCAAATGAAGGTACACCTGTGGTTCTGATCCTGAGCTCTTGCCCCTCCTGTGTTGGGCCATCCTCCTGTATAGTGGCTGCTTGGTTTCTCTCGTGTAGAGATCTGCACACTCCTCACTACATTGGACCACATATACTATATTGCTCCTCTTGGATTTTGGTGTCAGGCCTTATGGGTGGATGAGTCTCTGCCTTAGAGTGTTTGTGGGCTTGAAGTAAACGGGTATGTGGTGTTTGCCAAAAATCCTTTAAAGCTTTTCAGACACTCCAGCCATGTAAGGAATGACCAGGGTCTTCCGTCAGCTTTGGTTCTCTGGCTCATCCACTGTTCTTCCAGGTTAGGACACTGCTTTGTTGAAGGCCCACTTTGGATATCCACACACCTTATGCACTTTTGAGAAACCAAACAGCTTTCAGATATCCTCCCCTGGATGACTGAGAATCTTAGCAGACATAATGGCCACAGTGACGGCTCCCCCTTTTTATTTCAATGGAGCTAAAATCCATTTTGTTATTTGGGCTGACTTTTTCTCTTTCTTGTCTGCTCTGTTTTAGAAACTCTCTATGTATGAAATTATTAAATATGACGTTGATTTGGATGAACCTGTGAGGGATGTGACAGGGTGCTGTGTGCTTGTGTCCCCAGGTAAGTTATTTTAAAGATCAGTAATGTCTACAATAATGTCAGATTTTTCATTAGGCTTCTTTGAAGAACTATTACAGAGTCTGAAGTCCTATCATCTTGACTCTTTTTTAAAATCTTTCTTCACAGAATATGTGTGTGTGTGTGTGTGTGTGTGTGTGTGTTAGAGGTACACAGAGACAAAGGCTATTTTAAGTAAAAAGATAATTATAGCAATATATGCACCTTGAATTGGAGGAATATTGCTTCAGGATGGTGGTGTAGCTACTTGATTGTTTGTGACATCTGTGACAAAGGAAGAAGCAGCGGTGCCAGCAGACCCTCCCTCTCCCTCACCTCACCACAGCTCGTGACCAGTGCGAGGGCAGGATAAGCAGGCGCGCAGGACAAAGCCTCAAATGCAACCATTCTAAATGCTTGTGCAGCCCTCTCAACCAAGATACAACACCTCCAACAAGAGGTCAAAGCTGACTATAGGATGGAGGACTTGCACTAGCTTTCTTCAGACTGACGAAGTTGTTTGGATGAGCAACGAAACGTTGTCTCTCAAGAAAAAGAAGTCCAGTTGCCATGACTCAACTTCCAGATAAACTCACCTGGATGACTGAGAATCTTCACAGATATAAAGATACAACATCGCTTAAAAAGGAATTAAAAGTTTCTTCAAAAGGATGCACATACTGACCCAAATACCCTGTGACTTTAATGTGATTTATTTCCCCCACCCAACCACCAATCCAGCTCCAGATTTATTCTAATAACACTGTATAACTCTGCCCTATGAAGGGAAAACTAAAGTCACAATGCAGATGTGGATCAAAAGGCAAGGGAGATACAGATTTGCCAAGGGCCTGCACAAGTGACAATGGCTTAAATTCTCTTACTTTTCATAGAAAGTTGCACTAACGTAGGCCCAGTGAATTGTGGGGGGATTTGGTGAATCAACTTCTCCATAAGTTTCATTGACTCTCTAAGCATACTCTTTAAAAAAGCCCTGAAGACTCACCTCTTTAGGGAGGCGTTTGACGACCTTTCTAGTTAGGTTTTTTATTTTAATGGCCCACCATCATGCTCCTTTCCCTTGTGTTTTGTTTTGCTTGTTACCTGTTTTTTTGTATTACCATTTTATTGTAAGCCGCCCAAAGTTCCCATTGGGAAGATGGGTGGGGTATAAGACTAATAAATAAATAAATAATAAATAGGGGTGACTATCTTGGGCATAATAGATCATAATCCAGGTAAGGACAGTTCCCTGTTGAGGAGCTTATTTGTATCACCTGTTGCCTTGTTCTTCCTTACAGATTGAAATTGTCAGGCTTCACTTCCTTTACTGCTCCACAACTATTCCCCTCCTTAGGCACTTATTAAGTTTTGCTCATTATCTTAAACAAAATATAATCAATAAATAAAACACAATCTGCATTTCATTTATTTTACCACTGTTTGAGAGAAAGAAAGAGAGAGAGAGAGAGAGAGAACATTTCCAAAATGTTACAGGACCTGCCCCCCCCTCCATTTTAACCTATCTTTTTGATGGAGGATGAATATTAGTTGATTCTTCTTTTATTTTCCAGGAGAGACGGGTTTACTAATAGCCAAGATCACGGAGGTGACACCATTTGTGGGCTATGCAGGAGACCGAGAGAACACGGAGAAGAAGATTCTCCGGGATGTCCTTAAAAAGGGGGACTGCTACTTCAACACAGGTGACCTTCTCATGCAGGACCATGAAGGCTTTATTTACTTCCAGGACCGAGTGGGAGACACTTTCCGGTAAGTCTCATGTCATTCTTACTGGAGGGCAGAGGGATTTGAAGCCTTGTGCGCTGAGAGAAGCAGGTAGGCTAGCCCATTATTCTGAATTTCTAAAGATTTTTTTACTCTTGGCTTATTATAGTTTAAATTACGTAAATAACATCAATGCACACACAAATGTGGTATGCATTAAAAAGTGGTGGATATTCATCTTATATCAAGAAGTATTAAATCGGCACCCTCCAAGTGGCTACAGGTGCTATCCAACATGCCACCCCCATACCTTAGAAGACAACCAGCTGTAAGAAGAGAGTGACAGAAAAGTGACTCAAACCGACTATTGCCGAAACAGTACATGTGGACTACCATGATGAAAAAAATACCTGAGTTGAGTCTGAGCATAGCTGTCAAGTTTTCTCTGGCCTCAGCCGGGAAAGGAGGGGGGAGGTGTAATGGACAAAAACACAAACAAAGCACCACCTCCCCTCCCGCTTCCCCTCCCGATCATAAAAAACCCACAAAGTGCCCCCTTCCCTTCCCAGTTGCAAGCCCCCCCAAACAACGCCCCCCTTCCCTCCCCTTCCCCTCCCGATTGCAAAACCCCCACAAACAATGAGCCCCTTCCCCTCCCAGTTGCAACCCCCCCAAACAAAGCACCCCTCCCCCTCTCCTTCCCATCTGGCACTGGGCTTCCAATTGCAAAAAAAAAAAAAAAAGAAAAGAAAACACAAAGGCAAGTTTTGGATTTGAAAATAAGGGATCGTGGTCGCAGTATCGCCACCCCTACCACCTATTGACCATGCTTGATATTAAGCATGCTTAATAGCTGCCCCCAACATGGCAGCACCCCGCGCAGCAATCCCATGCCATTCAGAGGATTTTTTAAAAATTATAAAATTCGAGAGATTTACGAGAAAATACTGTTGCAGGATGATGGCAGAAAAGATCCCTTAGAAATGTGATTTCCCGGCTAATACGGGAGACTTGACAGGTATGAGTCTGAGTGAAGTTGCTGGTACAACTTAAGTTGGGCGCAATAGTGATTAGGATTTGCAAGTCTTCGTTCCTGCAATAAAGTGCACTTAATTTAGGGCCTTTTCACACGATCCCTAAAATCCACAGCAAATGGCTCCCAGATCCGGAGCTTAAAATTGTTTCCCCACCAGCTCCGGAATTTACAAAAAATTAAGTGCGACCACGCCCACCTAAGCGCATCCCAGCGCACTTTTCAAGTACCTGCTCGCCGGGGGTGAAAAATTCCTGATGCGGATGTAACGTAGTGAGTGCCGGGCTCTCCTCGCTTCTGTTTGTTGTTTTTTTGCCCCCCCGCCCCTTTAAGACTGGAATGCTGCCAGGAGCAGAGCGAGAAGGCAGAACGGAGGTGAGCTGGCATTCTTTTTCTTCCTTTTTTTTTGGTGGCACATGACAAAAACAACTTTAAGGTAGCTGTAAGCTGAATATTCAGAACCCATTTCTCATTACAGCTGGAAAGGGGAGAATGTGGCTACTACAGAAGTGGAGAAGATCCTGGTGGCCTTGGACTTTATTCAGGAAATCAACGTGTACGGGGTACCAGTGCCAGGTGAGGCCCAGAAAACATTTTAAATAATTTCAAGAGTATTTAAATTTGGACATGAAATATCATTTTGATATTTCATGTCCAAAGATTTGACATTGGCATTGGTTCCCCAATAGCATTGTGATGGGAGTGGAACTTTGTAGCCATTGTCTCTCTTGCACTACTCACAGGTTAAGCCGCCCTGATCCAAATCCAAACATAATGCCAACTCTTCTTCTTCTTCTTCTTCTTCTTCTCCTCCTCCTCCTTCTTGTTACAGTTGTGAATGACTCTTTGTGACCCCATGCCCTTGGAATTTTCTTGGCAGGAATACTGGAGTGGTTTGCATGTTTCCTGGGGGAAGCTTCAGTGCAGAGCAAGCTCTCCTGACTTCTGCCACGTTGCATCCCTGAGGGGACGTGACCTTTTATTTCCTCTTCACCTTTGGCTTGAGGCAAGACAAAAAGGCTAAAGGGCACTTTTATGCCAATAAAGGTGACTTAGACCTTCCCCTATTAGATCCAAAGTTTTAATTAATGCTCCAATTCATGCTTATGAATTTAGATAAGATGGAATAAAAGCAAGCCTGTCTGGGAGGGGCCACACAGTTCTTTGTCTGTCCTTGTGCCTAACCAGCTGGCTTGGAAAAGGCATCTATCTATCTCTGTCTTTTTCTTTCTGTAACTAAGATCAGTTTGCTTAATTTACTTTCCCAGCAAACTCCCACACTCAGTAATGAGCAAAAGCGCAAAAGCGCAGACCTCTATGCCCCACCATTTCGTCTGAGCAGGAAATCAGACAAGAAAGCAGGGCAGAGAGGCCTGAACCGATGCCAGGCCTGGAAGATCAACTGAGGAGGTGCAAGAAGCTGGCATGCTGGGCATGGTGCGTGGCTGTTTGGGCCAGCGAAGGCAGGAGATGGTACTGGGATGAACTGAGACAAACCAGTTCACAACTAATCCAAATCCTAATAATAATTCTAATCCCAGTCCACACACCTGTCCAAATTCCAACCCTAATTCCAGCCCTGTTTTTCCTTACTAGGGCTTCTTCACACTTTGTGATAATTGTTCTAGCCATAAAACTGGTGCAATTGAATAAGCAGTTAATTAAATTTATTTATTTAAAACATTTTTACTCTGCCTTTCTCCGTAAGAAGAACCCAAGGTAAAAAGGCACAATTTAAAACTAAAACAAATGAGCATACAAAGGCAGGTTGCATCCCAAGAAGTCAATACAGTCATGAAAACTAAAAGCAAGAAGTGTACAAATTCTAGAAAGGATCAAACAACATCACTTCAAGAAAGAGTAAAGAAAAGCAATATCAAGACCACACTCAAAGCAGTAAAGATGTTAATGCTAAAGCCATGAAAACCGCCTTACCAACGTTAATATTGATTTTACATTTTGCAGTCCCCTACTGATTAATGAAATAAGTCACGCTTTTCTCATTAGCAACCCAAGCCTTAAGCATGTAGTCTTTTTGATCTGTTCCAGGTCATGAAGGAAAGACTGGGATGGCTGCCGTACGGCTGAAGGAGGGGTTGGCCTTTGATGGGAAGAAGCTGTATGAATATGCCAGGGCTTCCATGCCAAGATATGCTGTGCCTCAGTTTATTCGCCTCAGAGTAAGAATTGTGTTGGTTGTGCTTTCTGATTTGCTCCTCCCCCTTCCCAGGAGTGAAACAAAATAGGGCCTTATCCACCACATTAGCCTTTGTGTGGCTTTTAGAAACAGAAAGAGCCTACATCTGACACCCTCACCTAGACAGGGACCATGTAGGGAGGCAAGGAAGCCTCTGACCTTCTTAGGCCGTTATCCTACATCCACTTTGTTGCTCTAGAACAGGGCTGTCCAACTTTGAACAGGTCGAGGTCTACTTTTTCTGGCCCAAAGTGCTGACAGCTACTACACTAATACCTCTACTTATGAATTTTGTCCATCCCAAGCACATGCTCATCTAGAACGGATTAATTGATTTTCAATGCATTCCTATGGGAAGGCTAAAGATGCACCCGCTTGATCATCTGGCCAGTGAGGGGAGCAGGGGACTGCACTATGGCCTTTGAACTGCCCCACTTGGCTGAGATAGTGGGCTGGCAGACCCAGAACTTTGTTGGGGCAGTGGTGGTCTTTGGGATGGGGGATGGTGGGTTGGAGAACGTATCCTCTCACTTTTTTATTGTTGGCCGGTGGGCTACTTTTGAAACCTTCGCGGACTACCGGTAGCCCGCGGTCTACCTGTTGGGCAGGCCTGCTCTAGAAAGTGCTCTGTGATGCAGATCTTAAAATTGTTCCCCCACGTCTGTCACACTTTAAGCAAAATAAAGTGCGACCACGCTCCCCAAAGCGCAACTCAGCGCATCTTCCTTGTACCTGGCCTCGGGGTGGTGGAATCCTTGTCACTGTTCCGTTGTGGTTTTTAAACCGGTACACGCGCCCATGGGGTACTGTTTAATCCGCAGCATAACTGTTCCATCACCATAGGGCCACCTAGTGGCACTACTTGGAGCAGCCACATGACAGTAAATTCACAGTATGAGAAGTCACTATGCACAGAAAGAAGCCAAAAAAGAAGTATTTGAAGTTTGACAAATGACAAATGAAAACTCGAATATACCGATATACCTACCTATCGGGTTTTAATTAAAAAAAAATGCTGCAGAAAAACCAAACATAATGCACTTTGATGCAGAACCCATCCGTGGGATCACAGAAGTTACGTAACAATAAAGTGTGTCCTTGGGGACGCAGAAACAGCAACAAAACCAGGTGACCGCAACAAGTTTTATTACACATTTTAGTTTGTTGCGGCACAAAGTGGACGTGGGGTAACACCTTAGCTTCCCATGGTCCTACTTTAGGGGTGAGGAGAACTACCACCCAAAATCCTTATGATGTCCTGTCACGTTGTTCCCAGGACCTATGCATAAGGTCCTGGAAAGAACATGACAGGATGTACCATCATCAACATTATTTCTAGAAAAACATAAAGTAGCATAAACGATTTTCCTGAAAATTTGTGGAGACCCCTTTTTTTTGGGGGGGGGTTGCTTCTTTTTTGCATAAATGCCTGTCTTTGTTTGGGCCTTGTTCCATTGGGGGCTATGTGTAAAGGAAACAATAATGCTCCTAGTCATGAAAATCCATTATGGAGAAGCAGTCCATTCGACAGACTTTAGGAGCTACAGTAGTTGGTTATACATTTCAAACAGGAATAACAGGGTGAAAAAGTCTCTCACATAAATTGTCAACTAGGAGATTTGGTGCTAGATCTCTTTTGGTAGTGTGATGGGAATGAGAGATCACTAAACTTTAAATGTCTTAGGCAGTTACTTCATATCCTGTTCGCCCCTCCTTGCTGTCCCGCTTGGGACCAGTACAAAAAACAAACCTTACTTCACGTCCATAGCATTGACAGCAAAAAGTTGTCTTGACCATGCCCCCAAAACCAGGAAAAGAGTGTGACAAGCTGTACCTGCCCCTGGGCTGGGGAATTTTCTTGTCATGGTTGGTTCCTGGTTCCTGGTTCGAGACAAGGGACCGTGTGGTAACAACTGTCATGCAACAACCAGTGTCCACCTAGTGGTCAGCGGCTAAAGCAGCATTTAACATTAGTTTCCCTATGGGAAACACCATGCAGTGCAAATGTTTATTAAAGAAAGTACTGAAAATTCTGTAGCAATGACGTGTAAATCCCGGAAGACCAGTAAATCGTAATATCAAAGTTTTATTTACGATATTTAAAAAGGGGGTTAGGAAAGCAAGGCAAATTCAGAATTTGTCACGGAACAAGACAGTGAAATAACAGTTGTCACGAGACAAGTAATCACGCCCGTGAGTAAACAGAAACAGGGAATGAACAGGGACAAAACCTCATGACCGCGAACAACGTTGTCACGGTACAAACGTAATCGTGGAACAAGGTAGGACGTGAAGCAACCGCCTTACTTACTTTCTCCTAAAAATGCTGGGGATGCCCGTTTGCCCAGTGAACTCCATGGCAGGTCAGTTCTACCAAAATGCCCCACCTTGCCCGAGCTCTTAGCTTGTTCTAGATAACATTTGAGAGGAGGACTTAAAATCATATGCTGTTTTTCATGCAGGAGGCTCTCGAGATTACCGGAACCTTCAAGCAGTGCAAAAGTCAGCTGGTGAAAGAGGGATTCAACCCTGCCATCATCAGCGACCCCCTCTATTTCCTAGATGAGACGGGGAAATGTTACACGCCAATGACTCAGCAGATCTTCAGCTCCATTGCAAAGAACGAGCTAAAACTGTGAAAGAGCTTCTAAGAACAATCATAGGATTATCTCCTTACTTAACATGCCAATGACACAGCAGAACTTCAGAGAGCCCAGGGAGATCAACAGGATTGAGCCTCTGAGCTTTTGCTTAGGAAAGGAGGGATTGGTTTCCTATCTTCCAGACTAGGCCATGAGCCTGTACGTAACTACTGAGAATACATACAATAAAATATAGCATGGATGACTCTGCTTGTGTGGTAAAGATGTCTTCATTCCATTAACTCCTGCCACAGATAATAGCTGAAATCTTGATGGTGTAAATTTATGTTGTGGAAGATGGATTACTGGTACATCACCATCAGGCAATGGATATATTTTATTTTATTTTATTTTATTTTATTTTATTTTATTTAAAAAAACCCATCTCCCCCCCCCCCAAAATCAGGTTCCAAATCCCTTTGCTCTGGGGTGCCACAGTACAGAGGGGAGGGAACTTTTAATATCAGAAAATCTCTTCCAGTGTCCCCACTGCAGGACTGGGATAGCTGACCATGACGTCTGGCAGGAGATATAGGACTCTTCGTTCAAGGACAAATAGGCGAAAGAACAGTTTTTATCCCAGAGCGGTATCCAAGTTAAACGTGACAGTTTTAGCACCATCCTAATCAGATTTTAAGTAGTGTTTTAAATTTTGTAAGCGATTTTAAGAGTTTTTAATATCTTGTATGGTGTTTTATGTGTTTTATGTGTTTTGTATGATTCCTTGTTTAGAGTGTGTTGTGGAACAGCGCTCTAATTTCGTTGTGCATATCTTGCATATGCATAATGACAATAAACTCTATTCTATATTAATAAATAGATAAAGAAATATTAAAGTCTCTCCTACTCCCTGTTCCAAGGCTTCCAAAGCCTTTTCCACGATAACGGGGATCTCTAGGGAACCCTGGAACTTTAAAGATGGGGATTGACTTTTTAATTACATCACATTAAAATAACCATTGCCAGATGACAGCAAAATTTTACTAAAGCTCTGTGTTAGTCACAATTCATAACATGAAGTGTAAATATTGCCATTTACATTCAGGTGAATCCAACAGCAAAACTATGGCATAAGGCAGTGGTGGTAAACCTTTGGCGCTCCAGATGTTTTGGACTACAATTCCCACAGTCCTTTGTCATTGGCAATATAGGCTCGGAATTATGGGAGTCATGGTCCAAAACATCTACCTACCCAGCCTGAAAATAAAGAGGCAAGACACGTTTGTGGGATTAAAAATGGGCCACAATTTTTTGATATGAAATTCACTCAATTCTACTGTTAAACATCCCTTAAACAAGTGAGCCTGAATGTAGCGTAAGCGGATCAGTTAATAATTCCTAATGATAGTAGAAGGGCGCTGCCCACCTGTTCAGCACCCTCCCAAAACTTGTGGACTGGTCAGCCCTCATTCCTAATCTTTGAACCTATTTATACCTACAGTGGTACCTTGTATAAAGGAATTAATTTGTTCCAAATGAAATTTTGTTAGGCAAATTTTTCTTTATACAAATTTCCCATAGGAATGCATTGAAAATGGAGTAATCCCATTTTTATGTTGTACATATTCTCTCCATAGGCGATTCTGTTAAGCAAATTTCCCCTATCTCCGGAATTTTTTATGTTGTATGGATTTTATGTTATACAAACTGTTTGTTATAGAAGGGTCCACTGTAACACCTAATGTTCCTAATTTCCTAATCCATTTCCTAATTCATATTAGGGCTACCGGCTCACTAGGAAATATTATTCAATAAATTTCACATGACTTAAATTTACTGCTTACACTACCTGCCAATTGCGACTGGTTATAAATCTCCCCTTGGCCTTAAAGAGAATATGGATAAGCAGCTGATAGAATGGGATGGGAGAAAATTCACTGCCACTCTGGTCCAATGTGAGTGGCAGCCAAAAATTCCCACCCAGCCCTTTCGCAACCAGCTGATCTCTTTCTCTTATGTGGGAGGGAGGGTGGGAAGACGGCTGGATCCAGAAAGAGGCTTCTTGCCATATGGCAAGGACTTATAAAACTAATACCCATGCCAACAGCCTATAGGCTGCAGTGCACACACATGATGCCATCTGGGCCTGCAGGCAAAAGAACCCCGCCCGCACTACAGCAGTCTGGAGCTGTCCCTCTCCCTGTACTCCCTAACTGGCCTATCTCCATCTTCTTTTTCTATTCCTCTCGTATCAGAGGACAGATGTAGAGATGGGCACAAACCAAAAGAGAAACAGGATATTCATAAAAAGTCTCTGATTTGTTGGTTTGGGACCCTCCCAGTTCATTCCCAAAAGCAATGAACCAAACCAAAGAGAACCAGCAAGTTTTAAAATAAGTTTTTCATTAATTTGGTCCGTTGGCCCATTTTTCTTCCTGGCTTTCCCCCAGCAGCCTGCTCCTCTCGACCTGAAGCACTAGGCAACCCTGGGAGGGACCTAGAGGCTACGGGATTAGCATGGCAGGCAGCCAAACGTGCAGTTCAAAGGGCTTATTCATATACTGTATATAAGACTCATTCACAGGAGCCATTTTAACCTTCGAACTAGAGATGGACACAAATTAAAAAATGGCATTTCGTTTGTTGTTTGTCGTTTGGGGGGTCCGTTTCATTTCGTTTCAATTTTTCATGAATTTTTGCAAAAAAATTGTTTTCGTTTGTGTTTGTTTTGTTACCATTTCGTTACCATTTATTTCAATTTTTTGTGATTTTTTTTAGGATTTTAAGCAATTCACTCATATTGCAGTAACGGAAACGAAACGCACAACAAAATTTCCGGTGTTTCTGTTCATTTCGTTTCATTTTAGAGACAAAATTCGTTTGTCGTTTCGTTTTGTAACGGAACGAAAAAATGAAAACGGAAACGAAAAATTGTTCGTTTTGTGCCCATCTCTACTTCAAACCCTTTCTGTTAGTCAAAGGGACCCTTCTCAGCTCGCCAGTGGCATGTTGCTTCCTGTGCTAGGCAGTCTCTCTCCACCCCACCTCATCCCACGGGCATCTGCACCTCAGCTCAAACCTCCAGTGTGGCATTGTCCATGGGGTTTGGTGAAAGGGCATTCCGCCTCTCCGGTCCACCTCCTATTGAGCAACACCATTTGTCAGGTTCCCTGGCATGAAACCACTGCTGGACTTTCCCCCAAATCAGTTGCTAAAGGGCACTATCCAGGGAGGGGGAGGGCTGCTTTGAGGGTGCATAACTTGGACATTCCAAATCCAAACCTCACTATTCTTGGAGGTAGTGTCGAGGAGAGTTAGTGGAAGCTTCTCTATGATTTTGGTACCTCTAGCTGGCTACTGGTAATGGGATCATTCTAGGTTCCAGGGGCAGTTCCAGGTCTCCTGAAACTCCAAATCAATTCATGACTCAAATGTTCTGGAAGCTCTTGGTTCACAGACCTCAACAAACCACAAACCACAACAAACCACTGTTTTGTTGGTTTGATATCAGAACCATTCTGGTTATACATTCTGGTTATCTAGCTGGATGTCAGAACCATTCTGGTTATGCAACATTAGTTTAGCTCTAAAAATGATATTGTATTACATCCAAACTAGTCTCAGAGCACTTCAGGCAAGGGGTCCTTTTCCTTCCTATATACTATCTTTTCCCATTTATTTTATTTGGTGAAAGCGGTGGTAACAGTCTGCTTTTAATTCCTATTAATGACCAAAGTATTTCATGAATTTTGGGTATTGCTTCCCCTCTCCCCTCCCTCCACTGATGATGACTCAGAATGATTACTTACTCTGAACAAACTGCAACACAGCATCTTAACACAGATCAGGTTTTTTGGAACTCAGAAACGGTTGGTTCTTTAAATGCCAGCCCATTTTCAGGTTTTTTTTTCCAGTTTGACTCCATTAACATTACTTGAAAAAGGTTTTGACTTATTATTTCTCCAGGACTTTGAGATCTAAGGTTTTTTAGCAGGCTGCTTTAAAAAAAATAAAAATTGCCTTTTTTATTTAAATCATCAAAACATTTGCTTTTTAAAAATGAATAAATCATGATTTAAACCAATTCCGTTTAAATCAAATCCATCTTCCTGTACAGCGCATAGAAAAGACTGCTGGCAAAGTAGAAGACGACTCCAATCTCTGGCACTTCTTAGGAGGGCTGAGTAAGAGCACTGCCCCCAAAACCCTGGAGAATGGCTGCTGCCAGACTCTGTTGATAAAACCATTCTGGATTAGCCAATCATCTGGATGGGTGCAAAATGGATCCCTCTATTTGCTACCCTTCCCTTTTTCAAGCAAAAGGCAGTGCACCAGATAAAAGTGAAAGGGGCAAAGAGTTCATCAGCTTTCAGGGACTCTCTCACTATAGCCAGTTAATGTTTAGTGAATAGTGATATATTTCTTTCAGATCAACCTGCGGGGATAAAGGGAAGAGAGAGCTGGAATTGCTGTTCATTTGTTGCCTCTTTGTCTTCCACGTGAGAAGGCTTTCATTTTCCTTTGGATTGCTGGGTCTGATGCTTCCGCAGCACTGGGTTTGATGCTAGGAGCCAGCCATGTTGGCCATGGTCACAGTGATGCTGGGGCTCCTGATGGTTCTGCCCCTCTTGGGGAGCATTTTCTTCCCCTACTTTTGGCGGGACCTGGTCTTCCTCTTCACCCTGATGCGTGCCGGATATAGATGCCACCAATACGCCCAGCGCAACCCCCCTTTTAGCTTATTGGATGTCTTCTTGGCCAAAGTCCAGAAACACCCAGAGAAGCCCCTGCTTCTCTTTGGAGAAGAAGTCTATTCTTACCGAGAGATTGACCGGCGCAGCAGCCAGGTGGCCCGAGTGCTCCAGGGCCATCTAGGGCTGAAAGAAGGGGACACCGTAGCTGTCTTCCTGAAAAACACCCCTATCTATGTCTGGGTCTGGATGGGCTTGTTGAAGATAGGCTGTGTCATGGCATGCATCAACTATAACATCAGATCCAAGTCTCTCTTACATGTGCTCAGCTCCTGTGAAGCCAAAGTGCTACTAACAACTCCAGGTAAGGACTTGGAGAGGTGGGAACAAGTTGTAACCAACAAAGAATATATCTATAGAAGTACAGTTGGACCCCTATATCCACTGATTCAGTTATCCACGTTTGGCAGAGGAAGAAATTAAATAAATAATTCAGCAGCCACAAAGCAAGCTACTGTAACAAACAGTAGTTTTTTTTTGGGGGGGTGGCATTCTCTCTTATCCACAGTTTTCATTATCCATGGGAAAGCCTGGAACCAATCCCCAGTGGATACCAGGGCCCTACTGTGTATAAATTTATATATTTTCTGAGAATGGACTCTTAACGGGGATTGTCATATTGGTCTGTTGAGCAAAACAAAGATTCACACGGCTTCTTTAGGACTATGAGCACTCACCAGGCCCAGTTTGCTAGCTTCTGGTAGCTCCTCAACTGATCTTCCAGCCCTGAATACACCTCAGGCTTCTCTGCCTCACCCTTTGGGCTGATCTCCCACTCAGACCAAAGGGCGGGGGCAGCGAGGTCTGTGCTCTTGCTCCTGACTGGGAGATTAACTGAGGAGGTAGAAAAACAAAAGGCACACATTCTGGGCCTGGTAGGCAAGCAACACCTATACTGCCACCTTTATGAAACAGGTTGAACTGGGACAAACTAGTTTGTTCCCATCTCTAATCAGGACTATTCCAGATGGCACAACCATAAGAACCCTTTTTGTTTCTTCTTCTGTCACTTGGTGATGAAAGTTTATGGGATTTACGGGTAGCCTTGTCTTGATTATTAATGATCCAGCATTAAATTGCTTTCTTATTTCAGTGCTGTACTTGAGGTTGACTGTTTCTACGCAATGTTTATTGTGGGCTTCTGAGTGCCACACTGGCTTTGCCTCCCTGTAATTGTTGTGCATGAGTGCTGAACTGCTCTAGGAAGTGTCATAGCTTAAATTCCACCCTCTTTCTACAAAGTTTTTTCATGGTGAAATAGGTACAACAACCCGAGGGGGGGGGGGAACAGTATGAACTCAGAAAAGAGGAACTGACATAAGATGAAATTCTAATAAGACTGTGGTAGAACAATTTGGGTTGCCTTGTGACCACTATTTTGTGCTTTTACTTCCTATATATTTATGGCCTCACTGCACCTGCTTTCATATATGTTTCTGCACTTAGCAGCTTCTTTTGACTTCTTACTAAATCAAACTATTTCTTTTAAAGGCAGTTGTTTGACAGGACCAACCAACTGGTACGGTTCTGAATAGTGGACTGTTTTATTTCACCACAGTGCTTCTGGATGGAACATTTTTACATTTTTAAGTTCCCTGGGCCTAAGCAGACATGCTCCCACCATCCATGTAACATTTATCTCATCGAAATACAGCTCTTTGCATGTTTCCGCCATTTCTTAATCGTTCCCAAACACTATGGCTTCTTAAGTGCCACTTAGTTATATTTCCTTTCCCAGCACCAAGTGTGCCCTTTATTATTCAAAAACTAGTCTATGGGTGATACCTTCATAGGCTGCTAGTAGAATGGCTGCACGGCTCCAAACCTCTTTTTATTTTTCAAAATATGCTTATTACCTGCAAAAGCAGTGGTTAATGATTTTGTATTAAAGGTGATTCCCCCACCATGAGAGAGACAGGGAGAAAGAGAGGTAGGAGGGAGTCAGAGGAAGAGACAGCACAGTTCCTCCTAAGCAAACCACGTAATTCACCACTGTAGAATTTGTGGGTTGTCTTTTCAGACACCAGAAGAAGGACTACCTGCCCTAGACCAAGATGCCACTTGGGTTTATCACACTCAGCTCAGGCAACGAGGCTTAATTGAACCCATGTTCTTCCTCTTTTTCCAGATTTCCAAGCTGCCGTTGAAGACGTCCTGCCTACTCTAACGAATGAGGGAATACGGGTTTTCTACCTCAGCAATGACTCCCCGACTGAGGAGGTGGAAGCCTTGCTGGCAAGGGTTAACTCCAGCTCAGCTGAACCAGTCCCTGCTTCCTTCAGAGCCAATGTCACCCTTAAATCAACCTGCCTATATATTTTCACCTCTGGCACTACAGGTGAGGCAGAAGAGTGCCAGGATGGTAGTTGTGATTATGCCCAGAAGGTGTCGTTAGGCCTAGAAACCTGTTGTCCTCTCTGTGTCTCCCTTGTTCACGCACGGGCACACTGGATGATGGTTCGCCACATACTTCCCAGTCCCTAACATCTCCAGCCAAAAAGAAGCAACTCAGGAAACAGGTGACAGGAAAGACAAGGCTATTTGAATGCTAATGTTCATTTCTTGCTTCTGAGACTAATAACTGAAGATTGTAAAAACTCCTCTTCTCTTTCTCTGTCTCCCTCAAGGCTTACCGAAAGCTGCTGTCATCAACCATAGGAAGATATTATTATTATCCAATATCTTCCTCCTCTGCGGCATCCATGCTGAAGACATATTTTATACTCCACTCCCTCTGTATCATTCAGCTGCACTTACTGGGCTTGCAGGATGCATAGATGTAGGTATGTCCATATCCTGGACAAACATCAATCATTATTGTATGTATTGAGAGACAGGCAAAAAATGGTCTTCCTTTATACTGTCCTATAGAATGGATTCCAAAAGAAAAAGAACATGGAGACAATGGTCTTACAGTTACTTCCATATTTGTGTCCCATTCCAGCTGGATGTTTTCTTTCATGCAGCAGTCAAAAATCCTCCGGGAATCCCCCCAAATCCTCTGGGATTGATCCTAAACCATCAAATGCGGACATTATTTATTATTTATTAAATCATTTCTAATTGAGTCAGAAACCAAGAATAGCCCCCCCCCCCAGTAGGTGAGTGATTAGCGGCTTCCAGAGTCAATTAGAAATGATTTTCTCCTAGAGGGATCCCCTGTGGAGTTTAATAACTCAGTCCCCTGAACCCCAACTCTCTTCAAATTTCACACTCTCAGTTCCTTCCCCACAGTGTCTCCCATTCTAGGTTTTTTTGGCAATATGTACTGTGGAACTCCCTGCCACAGGAGGTGGTAATGGCATCTGGCCTGGATGCCTTCAAAAGGGGATTGGACACAACCCTGGATGAAAAGTCCATCACAGGTTACAAACCATGATGGAGATCTGTAATCTCCAGGCTTAAAACCAGGGTACTTCAAGGACCAAATACAGGGGAGTGGGAGCAGGAGACAGAGATCTAGTCTTGTGTGCTCCCAGACACATTTGGTGGGGCCTCTGGGAAATACAGGAAAATGGACTAGATGGGCCTTTGGCCTGTTCCAGCATGGCTCTTCTTACGTTCTTGTGTACTCTTTGAGAATGGAGTTTGGCATTTTAAAAAGTAGGACAACAGGCATGTGCCCTGAACCAAAACTAGTAACACAGGAGTTAAATGCTTGAAAAGAAATATCTGGATAAAAGCTTGTTTAACTTTCCCAACCCTTGGTAGAGTCAGTCCCATGGAGAGAATATTATAATGATATCCAGTGTATTGTGCTTAGAGAATGCCATTCATCTTCGTTCATTCATTCACCACCAGTTTTTCTAAGAGCACCATTCGTAAACAACATGCTTATTCTTTCTCTCTCTCAAGGAAGTACTTGTGTCCTGACCCCTAAGTTCTCTGTGACCGCGTACTGGGATGTCTGCCGACGGTATCGTGTCTCCGTGGTTCAGTATATAGGAGAAATTATGCGCTACCTATGTAATACGCAGAAGGTATTTCTGATGGGAGAGGCCAAGTGTATTCGGATAAAAGTGCCGTGAAACATTAAAATGGATTGTTCTGCTGTTTCTCTAACAGTTGAGTCCAAGTAAGATAGATAAGGTATCTGAATACTAATGGGGTGAATAACATACTATGTAGACATTGACCCATTTCTGATATCATCATGAATGAACATATTTCTGTACTTCCTTCTCCTCTATCCATTCTCATCCTATATTTGAACTAGCTGACATTTCCGAGTGATCCGTATAAGTAATCCCTCACTGCAATAGTCTCATAAGGATGTCATCAAGGCCATATAAGGTGCTTCTAATGTACTCTGCTTGATCATCTAGACTGTGGCTGGCTACTAATCAAATCTATCTCATTCAACCATCAATCTTTTTTGACCGCATGTTCTTCGCAGAAAGACAACGACCACGACCACTTTGTGCGAATGGCAATTGGCAATGGCCTGAAAGTGGAGGTCTGGAAGGAGTTTCTGCATCGTTTTGGACCCATCCAAGTCATTGAGATGTATGGATCTACCGAGGGGAATAATGGGTTGATTAACTACATTGGGAAAGTGGGAGCAGTGGGAAGGACCAACTTCTTCCTCAAGGTAATGAGGCTTGCACTAGATATTTGCAAGATATCCACAAGTTACTAAGGGCAGAGGCATTAAGGATTTGGGTAGAAAGTTATAGCACATATATTTTCCAGTGAAGGGGTTAACTCAGAACCTTGTGTTAGAACAGGCAGATTGCCAATGAAATCTGTATCTATTTCCTCTCGACCACTTATCAGACAATGGAAGTTAATTTTTAAAACCTACAAATAGGAAAAGTTTGTATTAGGACAACCATATAGCTTTTATTTCTTCAGAGAGCACCGTGTCTACACGTGGAGTTAATTGTTATGTATAATTTAAAGGTTGTTTAAATGAGGGATGGGGGATTTTTTTTCCATCTGGCAACTGCAGACTCCAAAATGTGTATCTAAAATATACTGGTTTCTTTATATATAAATTAATATAACCAAATCATGCACAGCTGTGCCCTTTTCTTGGGCTTTTCATAAGTAGATTCTCTAGATGTCGGTGTGTTGAGCTTTTAACAGCTTTGAGAGGAAAATCTCATAATGATTTACTACCGACATTGTCCATAGATGAAGACTGGGTATGTTCTGGTTTAAGCTTTCTTTCTTTTTGTATATTCCATACTATGCATACTGTTACAGTGAAGGCCTAGTAAAGTGTGGTAGCGGAGCAACACAACTTAAAGTAGGGGAACTCAAGTTCAACTCTCTGGGAAACTTAGAGTCAAGCTGTGTATGAATTCTCTTCAATTCTTCCTCTGTAAAACTATTCTCATGGAGCCAAGTGCCTAACCTCACAAATAAACTTGTAAATAATGCCCATGTTTACCTTTCAGTGACCAATCACAAAGCAAAGATCACTGGAAGGCAAGAAACTGAGTTCAGGGAAATCATGTGACCCTTCAGAAAGAGGCACCTGAATGATGTGGCTATACCATATGGCTTGACCTCAGAAGGCTTCCACACTTAATTTGACCTACTAACATTTCCACAATGTTGTTATAAGAAAAAAAAGGGAATAAAAGAAGGCACTTTGAGTTAATGTTTTGCTAGAAGGATAAACTCTACATTCCTTTCCCTTAAAATGCATTCTGCTCTCTTTATACTACTAACGGATTTGAGATGAAAAATCGCACTGTGATTTACAGGCCGATTTCGTGAAGAGCTGTCACTTTGGCCTAATGCACTCACATTTCCCATTTCACCTCTGTTTCACTTCAGAAAATGACAGGGATTGAGTTTATTCAGTATGACATTGAGAAGGATGAGCCAGTGAGGGACAAGAAAGGACATTGCATTCCAGTGGCAACAGGTAAGTGCATTTACACAAGGAGTTTGGGTGGGACGGTATTGTCAGAGGGTTGTCCTGCAGGAAGCTAATAACTTCCAGATGTGGAAAATCCTTGTAGATTTCCATGTTTGTTTCCATGTCTCTATTTGTGGGACTCTTATGGGCATCTATTGGGTAATGCCTGTTATGCACTCTGGTGTAACTTTGGAACCAGTTCCTATCACCAATGTATGTTTTGGCCTAGGCATGTCAACTATATATTTGTAGAGATAGCTTTGCTGTTTGTACAAAGCTGTAGTTGCTACTCTGAAATGTTCAAGGTTTTTCCATTGTGTTCCGGAAACCTGGTAGCGATTATTGATAGTGTTGTAAATGGGCAGATGCAGTTCCTACCAAAAAGACTGGAGGCTAGGGTGATTCCCTGTTAACACTGCCTGACTCTTACTTGAACCACTGGTGTTGACAGCCTTTGCCTTGGTTCTTTTGGAAGATGGATGCCCACTGATTCCACCTGCTTCTCATTTGTGTCTCAGGTGAGGCTGGTTTAATGGTGATCAAAATCACTGCAAGTTCCCCATTTGATGGCTATGCTGGTGACCGGCAGAAGACAGAGAAGAAAATTCTCCGGGATGTACTAAAGAAAGGGGACTGCTACTTCAACACGGGTGACCTTCTCATGGAAGACCAGGAAGGCTTTATATACTTCCAGGACCGAGTGGGAGACACTTTCCGGTAAGATGGGATCTACTGCCTTGCTTTTTGTGCTTGAGTGAGATGGTCATCACTGACAATACCTTCCCTTAAGACTTCTAGACATTTGTCTATAATGTCCTATCCCGGAATCTCTAGATAGGCATGTGTGAGCTATAAATATGGCTAGTCAACATAGAGCCCTTTTACACGACCCCTAAAATCTGCTGCAAAACACTTGTAGATCCAGAGCATGAAATTGTTTTCCCACCAGCAGCGGACTTTAAAAAAAAAGTATGCCCACGCCCACTTAAGCGCGCCCCAGCGCACTTTACAAGTACCTGGTCTCCGGAGGTAAAAAAAATTCCGATGTGGATTGTAAAGCTGTGGATGCCGGGCTCTCCTCGCCTTCTGTTTGTTTTTGTTATCCCCACCGCCCCTTTAACAGACAGGAACCCCTACGGGGCTGCTCCGACAGCAGGCGGAGGTGAGCAGAGGTGAGCCTGCATTTTTTCTCCCTTTTTTTCTCACTCCCCTCCCTGCAGACAGAAGCAACAGAGTGCGGAAGGGTGGGTACATAGGAAGAGGAACAAAACCCACATGATATCTGTCGGGGGGAAGATCTGAATTTAAGCTACCAGCGGATCTTAGGAGTCGTGTAAAAAGGCTTATTGTGATTTATTCTCAAAGGCTTTCAGGGCCAGGATCTGATGGTTGTTGAGGGGTTTTCAAGCTGTTTGGCCATGTTTTGGACAGCTTGGCCCAAAATATCCATAAACATAATCACAATTGTTAGTTTTGTACTAGCTATGGCAATGCTCTGCACATCCGCATGGGAACTGCTTCTTCGCGGTCAACTGTGTTGACTACCTTAAAAGTAGGTCTTCATTTAGGATTGCATATGTACAAATGCTGAATGTGAGCCATTTCCTGGAAAGCTAACATGGGGAAGTAGCTAAAACAAGAGGCAGAGTATAAATCAGGAAAACCACAAAGAGCCTTGTGTCACCACGAGACTTGACATTCCATTTATCAGGAACTGTTGTTGACTGTGATTCACAAAGAACAGAAGGGTATGCAACTGGGATCTAGTGTAATATATACACACCCCACTTCTTTAGAAGCACAGAGTACAATTTATCTCTCAGATTAGTGTTGGTATCTTTGAAAACAGAATTTGAAAGATGGATACCAAAGGGAAACAACTAAAAAAAAGCTGATCAAGATCTTCAGCTTTTGGTATATTTAAACAGTGTGTCTGTGTGGGTTTTTCTATATCACTACACTACTGTGTATAACATAAATGCATTTTCTAATGGGACAACGGATCAAAACAGAGCATCGCTGGCCTTAATGAAACCAGACGCTCTCTTGAACGGAGAACTCCCTGCTTTAACAAATCAGCAAGCAATGGCTTTGAATAACTAACTTTACCATTGTTAGAAGTTTTATGGCAACCTGCCTTTTGAAAGTTTCTGACCAGGTTTAATAATATAATTGCCATGGTTATGTATCTCATTTCATTCTCGTCCACCTGCATAACCACAACCTAGCAGGTTTTATTAGCCTGTGGCTTGAAAGGTGCTCTCTTTATTAGAAGACATGGGCTGCATATGCAAAAGCTCATGTCAGCTACAAATTTGAGGCCTGCAGCACTCTAAAAAGCCAATATTGCACAATGATTAAAGAGTTGGAGTGGCCTGCGGAAGATGTAGTTTTTATTCTACATTGAGCCGTGAAAGAAACTGAGATATAAATGCAACAGGGCAGCAGTGGTGATGTTTTCATGAACAGTTGCATCTACCAAATCCAAGAACGGTTATGACTTTTCTTCCGTTGCAGTTGGAAAGGAGAGAATGTGGCGACTACTGAGGTTGAGACAACCCTGGCAGCTCTCAATTTCATTCAAGAAGTAAATGTATATGGTGTACCAGTGCCAGGTGAGATTGAAAGGCCATTTCAAAACAAAGCATACTTTTTGTGATGCTGATATTGGCACCTGTAGATGCAACGCCATGATCCTCTTGCCATCGGCATATAAAAGAAAGAGGGAGCGGTTAGATCTTTGTAACTAATCTCTGTAGTTCATGGAGTATTACCATTCTGTAGGTTGATATGCGAGAAGAATAGTCCCAAATTAGGTGTGGTGCTAAAAAAAAAAATGGATCCATACTGCTGGTCTTGAACACATGGCCACACACTGGCTGAAAATCCAGCAGTAAGTACAACTAGAGTAAATCAATTGAATTCAGTAGAGATTTGGAGAGTCTATTCCTTTGTAAGTTCTTATGATTCAATAGGCCTACTCTAGTTGTTACTTACTGCTGGATTTTAGCTGCTGTTTTTGGCCTTGAATTGTTTTATATTAGGGCAACAGTACACTTGTGGGATGCAGTGGGCAGAATCCTCTTTACTTCTTCCATTCATGCAGGAATCCATGGTGTGAACTGTTCGAGTGCCTCCAATCTTGTTTTAGAGTTTCAAAGTTATTGTTAAATTCCTTTAGCTGTGCAGCAGAAGTGCAAGGATTCACACAACAGAATAGCTTCAAGTTCCTCAGAGTAGTCCACCACTGTTCTCTTTAACTGGCACATATAGTCACAATAACTCACTCTGGGGCATTAGTGGGAGAAAAACAAAAACAAATGCTTACCTTCAGTTGTGAGCAGATTAAACAGCAATCTGACAAACATGATTGCTTTCAACAACAGACTTCAGTGAACGAGAGAGAGAGAGAGAGAAGAAAGAAAGAAAGAAAGAAAGAAAGAAAGAAAGAAAGAAAGAAAGAACTCAGCAGAGGGGAGGGGCTATCCTTGAATTCAGAGGCAGGAGGGAACAATTGGTTAGTACTGGAGAGATTGACAGTCATCTCTGCCAAAACAAACTACAGATCTGTTGCAAAAACGCCAACAGATCTTACACAAGGAGATATTTGTTGACATTCTGAAACAGTCCAACTGTTTGTGAACAGCAGGAATGAACATGATTTTGAAATCATGAACTCTGATGCCTCCAAGGTAGGGGAGTGAGCGTTCAAATAAACCCCATCTCCTAATTGAAAGAATACATGAGATAGGATGCCCCAGCCCACCCTGCCCCATGCCAACCACTTCCTTTTATTCATGCCTTTGGACAAACGGTGGGAGGTTCTACGTGCACCATGAGGGGCATAGTGTGAAAAGGTCTCCCACATAATGAGGTCTCCCCTTGCAACAAAGAGCTATATACGCTCATCACATCTGTCACTGTGCGTGTAGAAACCAGTTCACATTCCTGCCAAGAACATAAAGGCAGAGCTGGAGGGTGGCAGCTGTGTTGGTAGGAAGGGCCCTGAAGGGAAAGAAAAGCAGCAAAACATGGAAATGCTTACTTGATGCAACCCCTGAATTTGTTTTTTCCTTATGCCACCCATCCCGGGGGTGGGGTAGGTGGGTTGGGATGCTTTTTCAATTGAACCTTTAGGCCATACAGAGATGTCAGAGTTTGCCTGCCACTAGAATCTGGAAGTTAACAATTACGTGCCATCATTATTTCTGAATTCTGCCTTAATTAGGAGATCTCTAGGCATGTTCAGGAGTGGACTACCGTTCCCTTCTTTGGTATGCAGGAGTTTATCTCCCCTCCAGGCATACACAGAAATGGTTTTGTGGCCTGTTCAGGAGAGTTAAGCACAGGATTCTGTGCTTAACTCTTCTGAACTCACTAACCTGAAAGGCAGCCTTGACTGTGTTTGTAAAATGCAAATGCTGTATGCTTCCAGTCCTTACTACTACTACTACTACTACTACTACTACTACTACTACTACTACTACT
>JAHTLZ010000111.1:16919630-16975582 GCA_023846285.1 Phrynocephalus versicolor | reverse complement strand
CTACTACTACTACTACTACTACTACTACTACTACTACTACTACTACTGCTGCTGTATATGTGTGTGTGTGTGTGTGTGTGTTGAATCTGGTCTCTAGGTGTCTTAATTTCATTGTATTTTATGTGTATACTGTGTATATACACACAGTGACAATAAATTATTATTATTATTATTATTATTATTATTATTATTATTATTATTATTATTATTATTATTATTATTATTATTATTATTATTATTATCTAACATCACTAAGGTCTCTCTCTGGCCTCACCCAAGGAGGTGAACACAAACTGATGGAAATGTTAGCATGTGCTACAAGTAAAGGGAGGGCCACTTCAGGGTTCAGCTCTCCTGTTGTTACTCTTCCTCTGCAAATCTCCCCCTCTCTCAAAGCTGCTTTGCCTAGAACAGTATGGGGCAACTTCCTCCCTAACAGATTCCATGCTTTGGTCATAACTGTTCAAGTCCTTAATAGACCTTGATATTTTGTGGAGCGTCTCTCCCAAAATAATAGTTACCTGTCCCATATGTTTCTCTCAGCCCTTGGATCAAAGGAGGCCCAAAAAAGCCAACATGAGGAAACGATCTTTATCTGTCCTGCCCCTTTCCTGTAGAACAGTGCTGGCGAACCTTTGGCATTCCAGATGTTTTGGACCACAACACCCAGAATTCCAAGCCTAGATTGCCAGTGGCAAAGGACCGTAGGAGCTGTGGTCCAAAACACCTTGAGTGCCAAAGGTTTTCTGCTGCTCTAGAATAAGCAAGCATCCATCAGAGGTTCACCAGAGGGCGCCCTTCTCTGCTTTTTTTTTTTTTGCAAGTTAATTAAGGCTGAATAAAAGATACAGTATACAAGCTGCTTTCTGCTAGTGTATGTTTGTCATGAAGTGTTCAAATATGTTTTTTTTATTTGTGCATTTGATTTAAAGGTGTGCTGTCTAGACAGCACAGTGGTTTAGATATCTGGCTGCACAGCCAAACCTTGGAAGTTCTAATCCTTTTTGTGCCTCCAGGGAGGTGAGCAAGCCTGTGTCACCTTGGGCGAGCTGGACAGTCCCAGGGTGCCCCCAGGAGAAGGGAATGATAAGCAATGTCAGGCTGCTGTCTGCCTGGAAAACCCTAAAAAGGGTTGCCATAAGTCAGAATTGACTTGACAGCATATACTTATTACCGTCTTTTCCAGTCTATAAGACGCCCCACAGTGTATGACAACCCCACACTTTTCCAATCCATAATTACAATTTCACAACTGCACAGTTCTCTCTTCAGCTTACTTCAATGATGACCGTTGATATTTAGTCTAATGGTTTCCACATACAGTGGTATCTTCATAAAGGAATTAATTTGTTCCAAATGAAATTATGTCAAGCAAATTTTCCTTTATCCAAATTTCCCACAGGGATGCAATGAAAACAGAGTAATCCCTAATCGCAACCATTTTTATGTTGTATGGATTCGGCCCATAGACAATTCAATTAAGCACATTTCCCCTATCTCTGGATTTTTTATGGTGTACAGATTTTATGTTATACAAACTGTTTGTTATATGAGGGTCCACTGTATATGGGAAAATACTATAACTTTTTTCCTATTTAAAAGTTACTTCAGCTAGTGGCCGGACGGGTTTGTACTTCATTGTATTATTATTTTTTTGCATTTATTATTTTGTATTGTCAATGTTTTTGTTGTCTGTTGTAGAGCACCCAGAGAGTGGAAACACTAATGGGGTGGTATAGAAATAAAAACATACCAATAATGACAGAACTCCTGGGAAGCAACTTGTGTGACATCCCTGGCCCACTTCCATACCACCACAGGACAAGGGGTATGCGATTCACCCTGTCTTAGAAGCAGAAAGTGATGGGGTTCCATAGGTAACATGTGAACATGAGTCATAATCAACCTGTCCTGGTTCCATCTAGGGCATGAAGGAAAGATTGGGATGGCGGCGCTACGGCTGAAGGAGGGGCTCCCCTTTGATGGAAAGAAACTATATGTACATTCAAAAGAGTATCTGCCAAACTATGCCATACCTCGTTTCATTCGCACACAGGTGAGATCTCTGTTCCTTTAGCCTAGATGTTCTGCTGCTTCAGTACCCTCAGCAACTTGAAGTCAAAGCTGTAGGCTATCTAAAGCTTCCAGGATCAAAGGCCATCAAGGACCACCTTCAGTCTTTCCTGTTCCTTTCGAAGCTTAGCTGCAGCCATCAGAATAGCTGTGGGGGAAGAAATGGATTGTACTGCACTGCATGTCTTCCCTGTTTTAATGCCAATCATCTGACGGTGGTTTGGACTTGATGGAGATGCAGAATTAATAGCCATTAGCTTTGCAAAATCACTACCCCTCATTTGGCAATATGGTTCAAAGAGCTGCCTGCATTTTTGCAGTGCTGTACTTGGGTGGGCCTGGCAATGGGGGGAGGGCGTTTATGAGGAGCACATACTCTTCCAGATCTATCACTATGACACTGCTTTGGAGGTCAGATAGAGCAGATGGGCCGGAGGACACTAGATTCTTCCCTGACCGCTGCCCATTACCCATATGTCTGCACCATGATCCGGTCAATTCCCACAGTCTTGTGTATCTCTCCTTGACCTTCGTTAGTTCTTCTGTGGCAAAAGGAGTTGAGTTCCTCTCTTGCTTTCCATGCAGGATGTCTTGGAAATCACAGGAACTTTCAAACAGATCAAAAGTCAACTGGTGAAGGAAGGATTTGACCCTGCTGTCATCAGTGATCCCCTCTATTTTCTAGATGACTCAGAAAAATCGTTCGTGCCAATGACCCAGCAGATCTTCGACTCCATCGCACAGCATAAAATGAAACTGTGAAAAGGGCTTCTCAATGTATCATGCAACTCTCTTGCAGGTTCTATTATCACCGGAAACCAGAGTGGCCTTGAGAGACCTGTTTAGAAAAGACAGTCCTCTATTTGAATTGCTACCCTCCATTTTGATGCATGTCCTACCCAACCCCTTTGAATTTCCCTGGCTGAGTAGTGAAAGTAGAGGTGTAAGCAAATCTAATCAACTCCTTTCATTTTTTAAAAGTAAAATCATTCAGGGGGAGGTTGTGAGAAAAGACACAAACCACACACACTGATGTAACTAATGATGCACAGCAGGAAGGTTATGGTATGACATGGCAATTCTGCAGGAATTTCAGATATGAGGTTGGTAACCACTGATAGACATTCATCCTATGTAACCGACTGCTGCCTAGGTAGATATTTCAACAAAACTACAGTGGCCTTTGTTTATTTTCTTTCTCCATATATTCATTTCCAGCAAGCTCCAGAAAGTGCTTTTCAGATAATTATTAAACACTGCACCTTATTTCTTTATTTGACTTGTATTCCATCTGTCTCTGTGCTGTGTCCCAAGGTGGCTACTGTCAAGAAAAGGGGATAAAAGAAAAGTGAATTAAACTTATGTCATTTCAGGAAATGTCAGAATTTTTAAAAAATCCAGAGGATGGTTGGGAGAGAAAAGAAGTTGGGGGCGTATTCCCCGAATCCCAAACACCATGTCCCAAATGTCTACATCACCAAAAAAACCACTTACATACATACAGCTCTGTCTTTACAAGAACATATCACAATTACTGGTAACTACATGGGGGTAAAAATATAAAGGCCTGGAAAAATTTGGGGAAAATGTATTTTCCCTGTTTTTTCCCCTGAAGCCCTTCTGGTCCCCCACCCCCCATGGAAAAATTGAAAAAAAGAAAAAGAAAAAAATTATTATGGAATGTTTTATTTTAACATGATGAATCAAATATTTTCAAAGATTTTCAAAGTCATTTCTAAAAAATATCCATAGTATCAGATTATTCTAATTTCTGTGCACTATACATTTCCCCCCTCTTCAATTCTTTTTATGAGAATGAGGTTTTATTTTATTTTTATTTAATACTGTGGAGAGGAAATATGAATAATTGTTAATTCTGGAGTTTTAAACATTGTTTTGTAGAGGGGTTATTTTCCGTTCCACATAAACTAGTCAGCAGTTCAGGAGATTGTTACTCCATTTGTTACAATTACAAATACATATTATTTTAAAAGTAAATTCTGCTTGTAATAATTGTTTGGATACACTATATTTTAATCGGCTAGCTGTGACGATTTTATGCCAAGTCAAATTGTCCATAGTCATATTTTATGTTCCTAAAGTTACAGAAAGACTTTCAAGCTGTAAAAAGGGGACAAGTGCTAATGTAGCAATTTTTTCAAAAAATTTCATCTGCCCCTCAAAAAAACCCGGAGGGGGGGGGAGAAACAGGGTTTTTTCTTTTAACTGGAAATTTTACATCTCTACATGAGGGGGGGGTTGTTTCAACTTGAAAAAAATAGAACCCACTCAGTCGTGGGGGCCAGCCCCTGTGGGAACAAAAAAGGGCCAGACCAATTCAAAAGGGTTTTCAACATGTGGTCAATTTAAAGAAAATACTTCATAGTCACCTGTTTGATAAGCCGAGCAGATCCTGACCGTGTAGTCCCAGCTATTTTCAGGCTACTCCCCCTATTCACCAAGTGGGCAGATTTTCAGGGGGATCTCTTTGTCCCACACTTGGAAGAAGGGAAACAGAACCTCACAGAAAGGATAGTTGAAGGTAAACAGATGCTCCTTGGAGTCAGCATCATAAAAGGAAAGGATGTAAAACTCATACTCTAGGTGTACGTGGATCCGCCGTGGTGATTTCCACAGTGTCAGAACCGTAGAAGGTGTGGAAGAGGCACTGTATTCTCCACCTTTCAACTCGAGTGCCCAATACCCCTTTGTAGCAGTGACGTACTGGTACCATTTTCTATTTATTGATTTCTGGACCACCCCAATGCTCCAGCTTTTGGCTCTGCCAACCTCCACCACCCAATCTGCAGTTCCAGTGTCAATGCCTTCTTTTCCGAGGACACACGGGAACAAATTGAAGCGCTCGGGGTTGTCGGGCAGAGGCTGGGCTCGCTCACCCAGATGTACACTTTTTCGGTCTTCTGAAAGGATGAGGGTGGGGAAGGCCGTCTGAGGATCCAACGTCACGTCCACTAAACATGGAAACAACAGATGAGTGTGACTGTTCCCAAGTGGGATTGATCCAGAGTTAAGTCATATTTCAACTTGACCCATTGAACTCTATGGGAAGTCAGAAAGCCCTAACTGAAGGCTCATTTACTTCCATGGGTCATCTCTAAGAAAGAATACAGTGACCCACACACACACACGCCTATCACGGGGATTAGGGACCCGACCTGCCCCGCGATAACTGAAAATCTGCTCTATGCGGATGCAGATCAGGTCAGGCCTGGGGGGGCCTAGCTGGGGGCTCTTGTACTTACCCCCCAGCCTGGCGCTGGTCCGAACAGGCCTGCAAGGGTCTTCCCAGATCTTCTGGGGCCCCCAAAAGGGCTTCTCTGAAAACCAGAAGGGACTTCCGGATTGATGAAACTCATTTTTGAGGCCTCCAACAGGTCTAGAAAGATCCTTGGATGCCTCAGAAATGATTTTTGACTATCCGGAATCACTTCCGGTTTTCAGGGAAGCCCTTTTAGGGCCTCCAAAAGGCCCGGAAGGCCCGTTCGGAGCAACACCAGTCCTGGGGTAATTACGGGAGGCCTGAAACAGGCCTTTCCACCTTACCCCAGGGGGCCTTTTTTCATACACTGTGGTCCTGCAATATAGTGGGACCACAGTACAGTATATGAACTGTGAAAGGGCGGCAGAGCACTGTTAAGTCCAGATCCAACCCACCATTTGCAAATAAACAAACAAACTAACTAACTAAAAGAGTCTCCAAACAGATTTGGAAGAAAGAGAGAACAAATTTTTCTCAAGGTATGCTTTTAAGGCTGGCAGAGGTGGGTTACTGTTACCTATGTGGTCTTGGCAGTTTAAGGTTGAACTCAGAAAAAAAGTATGTAGAGTCTCCCCATTTGAAGTAAAAAGTATGTAGAGTCTCCCCATTTGAAGATCTTCCAGTATGTTAAATATTTTGTTAAACCAATATGTTAAATCTTAATTCTAAGTTCATTGTATAGGTGTCCCTTTACATTAACATAATAAAGACTAGAATCTTGGTGTTTTCAAAAAGTTTGTATAACTTTCTGTGGTTAATTGAGAAGGCTCACAGAGCTGAGATAGGCCTCTGCACCTTGTTAATTAGTTGAAATTAATCATTGTATATAGACTATTGCTAATGTAGTGCATTAGTTATAGGTAAAAAAGGAAAAACACTTTTGTTTGCCTTCTCTTAAATTAGATCTAGCTGTGTTTATGTTTACCCATCTCTGTACTACAACAATGATTTTTGCTATATCTGTCGTTCAACACTGGGTGTTAGACATCTTCATAAATTTGCACAGGATCTCTTGAAGATCTTCCAGAAGATTAGGATCTACCTTCTGCTAATCTTGCTGGAAAAGTCTTCCAACTGGAAGCACCTTAAATTCATTTGCTATAAACTCACCTTTCTTTGGTGTCCCAAAAAATCTGTCATACGCGTTCGATAATATCTTCTTTTCCCGTTCTCTTTCTTCTTCCTGGGTCAAGGGTCTTGCAGGCTGACGAAAATCTGTTTTAAAAGAAATCCACTCTTTTTAGAAGATAAAAGAAAGAAACCAACACTTAGCCCCTCATGAATAACAGTGCTCCCAAAAGAAGAAAAAATGGTTCATTCTAATACATTTGCCTCTGTATATGTTGGACAGGTTACTTTGTTTTTGTCTTGTTACTGGTCCCCTTTGCATGTTTGATGCTGTAGGCAGGTAGTTCTGGAAAATTTGTGTGCAAAGGGGAACAATTGTGACAAAAGGATGGGCCTTGGGCTTGACACGATTGTGAAGTCCTGGAAAGGTACATTCCAATCCCGTCCCCTCTTCTTTCAGTGCAGCATCAAACAATGGCTCTTTTGAAACATGAAACAGTTTATTTACATCAAGATGATCAAACCTGCTCTCTTCTTGAATAAGAGATGTGCTTACATTTAAACCTTTACTGTTTCATGGTGCTTGCTTTATAGCGTCCATAGGAGTCCCATTGGACAGTAATTACGATTCAACAGGTAACAACAAGTCCCCCAACATAAGTATTATAGAGTGGCTTCACTTGTGATAGATCCAGCCCAAGTTGGGTTCCCACCTACCCACCCAGCCTGGACCTTAGTGGCCATTGGGGTTTCCTACGACTTGTCCCAGAAGTCCTGGTGCATGGCCTAGTCTCTTTTCAGATTAACCTGATATTCAGACCTGCAAAGGACCTTATGATATTTATCATGTCCTGATACGTAAAAAGCATAGAACTCAAAGGGAGTCTACTTTCTTTTTCACATGACTGTATGGGTGAAACACTACCATATGTTGCCCTTGTAAAGAATCATTCATGCGAGGGGGCATAGCTGCCTGGAACCTCTCAATCCTCCAAGATATGTGCATATGTCAACAGTATGAATGGACGTTGCCGACACACAAACCAGTGGTTTCCAGGCTTGGATAACCCAAGTGTTCTTGGACTACAACTAACCAGAACTCCCCCACTAGCACAGCTAATGGCGAAGGCTTCTGGGTACTGCAGTCCAAGAACAAATGAGTTAACCAAGGTTGACACAGAACAGATTGTGGCGGGGAGGCCACAATTAAAAAGACAACAGGTATTTTCCATCACGTTTGATGTACAATGGAAGTTGCATATCCAAGCTAGACAAAGCTCAGTCAACATCAGCTACATTGGCTACAGATGATAGAAATCATAGACCAGGCATTTCCAAATTTTGGCCCTCCACATATTTTGGACCACAACTCCCAAAGTCCTTTGTCAATGGCAACCTAAGCTTAGAATTCTGGGAGTTGTGGTCCAAAACATCAGGTGGCCTGAAGTTTGGACATACCTGTCATAGACCAAAAACATCTGGAGGGTTACGCTTTGAACAACCTGGATCACAGATCTGGTTCAGAATCTGCACAATCTAGGCTTAATTCCTCCAAAAGAAGGAAGCTCCCAAGTGCCCATGTGGTGCTGTTATGTATCAGAGTGCCTCAATTTACTTACAAATGGGCATCTCTCTCTGGACTCTTTCTGACAGATCTTTCCTGTTGATTTTATCAAAGATGTTGACCGTCATCTGCAAGGCCTTCCGTTCTTCATACGCCTTCACCATGAGCTGTGCTATTTCAATGGCCTCAGCTTTCTCGGTGTGACGACGCTTAATGGGCCTGTAGCCGTCCTCCAGAGGGTACTCTTCGAGGTGCAGCTTAAATTTCTTGAATTCCTTCACAAGCAGATCTTCAAGATAGTCGACCAGTCGGCAGGTGACGCTGTCGGACATTTTGGGCCCAGTTCCAAGAAACGGCTAGGAGAGAAAAAGAGGAGCTTTTGGTCACAATTGCTTTTGTTCAGAACCTAAAGCTAATTTCTATAAAGTGGGTGGCAGCCAAAGGCAAAAAGCAAAACAAAACAAAACAAAACAAAACAAACAGCCAGGCATCTTTACCAGTTGCATAAAAGAGAACATTTCCACAAGTTGAAATGGAACAGCTGCCAAGATGAATGCAGCAATGTATTCTTGAAGGCTTTCACGGCTGGGATCTGATAGCTGTTGTGAGTTTTTCTGGCTGTTTGGCCGTGTTATGGAAGTTTTTCTTCCTGGTGTTTTGCCAGACTCTGTGGTTGGCATCTTCAGAGGGCAAGGAGCTCAGGGAACTAGGAGTTCTCTCTGCGCTCTGAATTGTCCAAGGACAAATGTTCCTGTCCCAGTTTCCCAGGAAATATGACAGGAGGAAGACCAACCTGGTTCATGTGACGAACAGCTCTCTTACAAGCCTCAGTTATTTCCCTAAAAGAGACTCTGAGGGGAGTAGCAAGTGTGGTGTCTCACTTCTGCTGGCTTGAGAGGCTTCTACAAATTAAAATTGTGTTGGAAAATGACATTAAACCTTCTGCTGCCACCAACAAATAAGACTGCTTTGCCACCACTTGGTTCTACCAAGTTCTTTCCAGACTGGTTAGTATAAATAAAAATAACTATTGGTTCAATGTGAAAAATAACTTCAGACACTGTGCTTACCAATACAAAGTGTGTTAGCTGTTAATTTAGACAGTTGCCTTGAGAGTTACTCAGTAAACCTTTGATCTTGCTTATGACTGGGGCAATTAAGGCGTGTGAAAGGGTGAGAGAAGATCCCGAACAGAGAATGGAGGACAGCAAGGCAAGGAATGAATCGCGGAAAGTTGTGACAGCGGAAACAGGCAAGAAGGCAATTTCGCAAGAAAACAAAGATAAAATGAAGATTGATTTCCAGCCTCCTCTCCCACCGTCGCCGATTTATTCACTTACTTGAAATATTTTTACCTTGTCTTTCTTCTGAAAAGGACCCCAAGGCGGTTTCAAAGGGCTGCTGCGGCGGGTGATACGTATCCTCTTCCCTCGGTTTGCTGGTCCGGATATAACGGCAAAGCAGGCTTTCGCCTGGTCGCCTTCCTTCGCGAAAGAAAAGTGAAAGCAAAACTGGAAAGCTGGTCTCTTATTCTCTGTCCCGCTCCCGACAGATGTGTGGCGCCAGCGATAAGAGGGGGGGGAAGGTGCCCGAGAGCCACCCTTTCCTTCCCAGTCAGCCAGTATCCTCTAAATGTCTTGGACTACAGTTCTCGGGTGCCGCAGTTCAGCTTGGCTGGGGACAATGGACCCTATAGTCCGGCGCGTGCGGACAGTGGGTCGGTTTGCTTTGGCTCAATACGAAAAATTATGGCGACCCTTCCTACGGGATGGTTTTTGTTATAAGAACGTCTTGCCTGCCTATTATTTATCCTTGTTTATTAGCCCACCTTGTTCTCTCGTTTTTAACTGCGCCCTCCTGGGTTTAACAGATTTACTTGATTGTGATGGTTTTACCTGACTTGACTATTGTTATTTTGCTACAATGTGATTTTATCCGGGTTTTTTTCTTTTAAAATGATAGCACTCTTGAGAACTAAAGTGGATTATAAATATTGGTACTGTATTTCAGAACTATTATTAGGCTAAGTCACTGTATCTGTTCAGGCACAAATATTCAGATTGTGTTTGGGAGAATATAAATAGTTGGTGCAGTCTTTTTGATAAGCCTTCCAGACAGAATAACGTTGCCTGCTGATGAGGCAAGACAATTTGATCTCCTCTTCTACCTTCAATGCCAGCTTGATCTGCAGGCAGGTGGGCTGACAGACACCATTTCATGATTTGAATTTATTCAAATTGTATGCAAATTGTTTTATTTGTGATTCCCTGGCTTTGTCAGTCTTCAATGCAGTAGCCAAGCCCTCTGATCTGCTCTACTGCTCCATGTTACCAAGGAAATGCAACAGTGATTGGGGAGGAGCGCTGGGTCAAACCAGATGATGTCCAAGCTGGACTTCAAGGCGCTTGCTTTCTCAAGTCCCTAGCATTAAACAGCAGCCACTGTCCTCCAATTTGGACAGAAGCATACAGAGTTGGGGGGAGGGATTTATGTCCCTCAATGACATCCCCCAAATAGTTAAGAGGGAGGGAAACCACTGGTGTAAGTGGGAGAATTTCCTCTTAACAGAAATATATTTTAGGATTGGTCCTCAGTACTGTTTGGAAAGAGTGCAAAAACAGGAGCTGTGCCGGCACAGGAGCACTTAACAGATATGTAGCCTAAACCTTTTGCAATTGTTGAGGTATGCCCATATATTGGGCATGAATCCCGCCTGTGGTAACATTTCAAGTTTTATTCCACTGAATAAAACTGAACGGGAGAGATTTAATGTTTGGGCTTACCTCTACCATTGGCATCAGTTAGAATTTGAAAGTGTCTCAAAGGCATGCTCTCCCATGATAAGTGTATGCTTACGGGGCCTGGCTAATTTTCTAAAAATCATAAACTCAGCCAACACTTCACTGCAGAGCCCAGTGCAAACGGCAATCTACAGTCAACCCTAGTCTTCTTCAGAATTTTTGGATGACTGTCAGCTCCAGTTAGCACGACCAGTGGCCTGGAGCAAGATGAACGGTGACACCAGATTGTTGCCTATTAAAGCCGTCATATTCAGAGGGTTGTGCGTCCTTCTAGGTTACACAACCACACCCTTGGTGTGTGATGCCACAGGACCATTCAATATGACCAGTCCAGTTGTCTTTGCCTCTCCTCCGTTAATCCAAGCCTGCAACGGAGGAAGAGTGAGAAGCAGAGTTCTCACATTCCTTTTTCCTTGATGGTGTTCAGTCACCGCCGCATTCTGGTCCGATTCCCAAGACGCCACCAATGGCGAAAAGAGGAAACACACAACCCCATTTTACCCCTCATCCATTTAGAATGGCATTGTTGGTTTTCCTTTGGTTCAAGAATGAATCCAGCCCCTGGATTTTGGGATCCTAATTCAAGAAAGGTCTGATGAATGGGACTCTTTAGACCAGTGTTGGCGAACCTATGGCATGGGTGCCAAAGGTGGCACTTGGAACCCTTTCTGTAGGCACCTGACATCGCCCCTTCACAGCCACCTGTATTCAGGTTAATTTGCTGTATTGCCCCATTGCGAAAAATTAGTGGGTTTTGAAGAACAGTTTGGGCACTCGGTCTCTAAAAGGTTTGCCCTCACTGCCTTAGACGAAGCCTGTGAGAAGGTGTATTTTAGTCATCGGATTGCCAAAACTCGGGAGGCAATTTGATGGCACATAAGTGCTCCTGCCAAGAAAACTCCATGGACATGGAGTCACATAGAGTCGGTCACGGCTGTAACGACACAACACACACACAACAGCAGAGGCGAAGACATGGCACATGTAATTCTCCCAAGGTGTACCTCCTATTTCAAGAAGAACAAAGTTTTCCCCACCCACATGCAGCCCAAAGCCCCCAGGAGCAAGACCGAAGAGCCACTTTAGAGAAACAACATGATTTTGTACTTAAGGAAACAGCTGTTGTCAAATTGTCCATAGGCAACCAGATCTTTCATCTGAGCTGGGAGCATCCCACTCATTTAAAAAAAAAACAACTTTATTTACAAGTAGAGGGTAAACACGAAGGGGGAGGGGAGAGTACGGAGTGGCCCACTAGTTCATAGGGCGTCGAGGTCCAGCACAACAGCTCAGCCAGCAGAAGGATCATGCCGCTCGAGGCTATGACTGCCATGCCAGCCGGGGGGGGGGGGGCACAGGCATTGGCCCAAGCCAGAGTTACTCGAGGTCATTGAGAAGCTGCAGCTCAAAGACCTGCAGCGGCTCCTTCAGCTGCCGATGTGCGTCCCCGCGGCGTGGTTGCCGTTCACGCTGCAGCTCGCAGATGCGCAGGCGGAGCCGCTGCTCTCGCCTCCGGCAGGCTTGCAGCTGCCGCTGAGCTTTCCCCAACGCGTTGAGCGCCGCCTCGGCTCGCCTCTTCCACAGCAAGGCACTGCCCACCTGGTAGCTGTGCTCGCTCTGGATGTAGGCGCCGGCCGGGGGAGGGAGGCGCAGCATGTAGAGGGAGAGGGAGACCGGGTGGGAGGGGTCCACAGCTTCCGGGAGAGCTGGAGAAGGAGACGCTTCTTCTTGGCCCGTGGCCACCGGCAACTGGTCCAGGGGAATGTCTGAGAGAGTAGCCAAGCCCTCTGGCTCTGGCCCAGGAACAACCGGCTGGCTTCGAGGCTCACCGCTAGTGGGAGCAGCCCCGGGGCTTGGCAGCTCCTGTGCAGGGAAACATGAGATATCGATGGCCAATGAGGCCGCCTCTTCCTCTGGACTAGGACCACAGCTGTGAGAAAGGAAAAGAACAAGAGTCAAGCAGGAGAGTAACGGGGAACGATCCGCCACATTCCTTATGCACAACCGCAACAAGAGAACTCAAGCAGAAGGCAACCAAAGCAACACCTTTGAAGCAGAGGTGCTGTGGGCCCATAAGCCCTCGGGACAGATCACACCACGATGCAAGTTTAAAATGCAATTAGACATTGCAGGAACCCCTACTGAACGCAGTAGCACTTATTTCTCAGTAAGTATGCTCAGTAGAGGGGGAAATCATTGAATCATAGAGTTGGAAGAGACCTCAAGGGCCATCCAGTCCAACCCTGTGCCATGCAGGAACCCCATCACAATATTTCCAACAGATGGCCATCCAAGCCTCTGCTTAAAACCCTCCAAAGGAGGAGACTCCACCACCCTCCGTGGCAGCAATAGTCCACCGAGTGCGCACAAGGGCAGAAACGCAGTACTCACTTCCGCTTCTGTTGACGTTTTGCAAGTTTGGAGTTGGCTAGCTTTGATTTTTGACGCGGTTTGGCGTGAAACTCAAATATAGTGGGGACAGCTCCCTCCTTGAGCCGATGGTAACCACTGGAAAGTAAGCATAGTCGTAAGTCATCTGCCGCTGGACTAGCTTGGTCTTTCTCTACAAAAAGATACAAGAGGAGGAACCCCATATCTGTGGGATTGGTATCCATGGATTCATGAGGTCTGAAAATATTAAAAGAAAAAAAAACCCTAGAAATATGTGTTTTCATGAGGTATTTTCCAGGACTGGCCACTAGAAGGAGCTTGAAACCATGCTATATGTACTGTAGTCCTTTAACAACAAGAATCCATTGCATGGTCTCTGGTTCGGTAAAAATATCTTTTTCTGGATTTTTTGGTTTTATGCTATAAATCAGTCGTGGTGAACCTTTGGCACTCCAGATACTTTGGTCCACAACTCCCAGGATTCCAAGCCTGTATTGCCAATGACAAAGGACTGCGGGAGTTGTGGTCCAAAATATCTGGAGTGCTGAAGCTTTGCCACCACTGCTGTAAGTGATGCCTCAAGTTACGATGTTAATCCGTTCCTTGTGACACTTTGTATCTCGAAATTTTTGTAACTCGAAATCGAATGGGGTGGAATGCGCTCTGGGAATTGAAGCCTTCTGCAAAATTTTCTTATCTGGAGGCATCCCATAGGAAATTTCCGTATCTCAAGGTTTTCGCAAAAGACTTCCATTACTAGGGTGCACTGCGTCCCAGATGGATTTCCCTTCGTATTTCGAGTTTTTCGCAACTATGGGCATTCGTAACTCGAGGCACCACTGTAAATGGTTTACTATTGTGCCCTGTGGATACAGGAGTCCTACTGTAATATGAGCAATGTCTCTGAGGTATATATAGAATATATATAGTTAGTTAAATCTATCCTAAATTGCTTAGTGTTAAAGACCTAAACAGCAGGTTTGAATAGATTGTCGAGATTAGATAGGCTATATTTTTGTATTAAAATAGATGTAAGAGAAGATAGATAGAATAGGGATGAAATAATAAGGAAACTAAGTATGAAAGTATGCTCAATTCAGCTAGGAAGGGAGATATGAATTATATTGGGCTCAAATGTTGGGAAAGACTGTGACAGAAGCGGTAACACGACAGGAGACAAGCAATATATCTGTTTTATGTAATTTAGTGTAGAAAATAAATTTAAAAATGTAAAAAAGCCTCTTGAGTTCAAGCATGGATTTGTCAAGGTCTACCTTCTCAGGGTTTGCTTGCACTGGCATTTTGTTAATCCCCATTGAATCAAGATTACAAACTGAACATTGGTTGTGCTGAATAAATCAAACTAGATCTTGCTTTCAAGACTTGTTTGCTTTTCTGCTCTTTGTTTGACTTCTTTTCCCCACCTTCTCTCCACAAATGCTGTAAAAAATACAGAAGTTATGGTTGGATTCAGCTTCTCAGCAGCATGTTTACTAAACCATCCTGTTTACATCCCATCCAAAGTTATGGTCCAGCTGTGGCCACAGCTGCCTGTTTCTATTCAACCTGACCTTACACGCTTGTTCGTATTCTGTTGCCCTACCTGGTGCCCACCAGTTCAAAGCAACTCTTCTCAAAGTGCTTGGAGCAAAAGTAAACATATTTGGAGGCAGGGTCCCAGAGACCTTGGCCTGTCATGTCCTTTCTGCGGCAGTTCTCTAACCATGTGGAGCGACGGGGGTTATCCTTCGGCAATCTGTAACAACAGTAAGAGTGTGAGACTGACTTAAGAGTGGCAAGGTAGAATGGCAAACACAATGCTTTCTTCCTGGGCATAAGAAAAATGGTCTCAAAAACGCATCATTTGTTTCATGAATGAATCAATATGGGGCGTGACATTCCCAGGCAAAACCTCATCAGACTAATTTCTGCCTGTCTCCAATTTAATTGATCTACGTTTAAGACAATGGAAGAGCTAGGTAGCACAGGCTCTTACCGATGGAAGGAAATGCCTCGGTTGCGAGTCTCAGGCGTATCACGTGTGCAGCAGCCAGTGGCAGAGCAGTGACGGGGCATCTGTAAGAGGAAGGGAAAGACAGTCACAGAGTATTTATTGTGCAGCAGGAAAACAACAAGGCTAAACCTAACACACTGATTAGACTAAAGCAGTTGTCTCAGAAATACAGGAGTCTGCATTTTAGGATAGAGGCAATTCTTAAACCAGCCCAACCAGCCCTAGGAATTGACACGAAACTGTATAAAGCACACAAGGTGTCCCTGGCAAAAGATTGCAGATCTTGTGGGATGGGGATAAATCCAAATACAATCATGAATACCATAGAGAAAAGAGAATCCTGAAACAAGGTAGTGATTGATAGTAAACTGAAAATAGGTTACGTGAAGTATTTCTGAACAGTGCCATAGCAATGCACAGAATTCAGAAGCAGAGGGACTAGTTATTCGCTTTAACCAAGGGGAGAAATTGGTGTCTTCTATATACTGTTGGACTACAACTTCCATCCCCACCAGCTACTGGTCATGTTGCCTGAACTGCAAGCCGATCGACATCTCAAATGATCCAGGTTTCTTCCATTGGACTGTTCTGAGCAAGTGTTAGGTGCATTTATGGAGGCCAATTCCAATTCCAACTGTTAGGCATCTTCCCTAAATTCCCTAAATTCAACATGCAAGTCCAGAGGCAGTTTTCTCTGGATACCAGATATTGTGAGAAGACCAGAGATAAGGAATGTTGCTTCAGGAGCTCCCATCTAGTTGGCCAACGCTAAAAACAAAGCATCGGTTCCAGTGGATGCAACAATCTTTAAACTAACAAGGAAATCTATAGTTTACTTTAGATAGCCTCCAGTTTGGTGCATCACTTTCTAGATTAGCTGTCCCCAACTTGACACCTACCAACCAACTGCACTGTACCACAGATCCTAACACTGCACCCTGCATGGCGACACTAACTGGGAGGTGATGGGAGATACGATCCAATATATCAGGAGGTTGCTAAGTTGACCAAAGGAGACTGAAATGGCACTGGTAAAAAAATCACATAACATGTAAAGTTGTGTAAATCCAATGGAATCCAAATAGAAAAAAGGTACAGCCAGCCAGAAAGTATAAGGAGAATATACCACTATCTTGTAGACTAAGGGAGAAGTGGGGAAGAATTTCCATCAGAAACCAGGAAATAAATCTAGTTGTAAGAAATGGTTTCATATTCACCATTCATGGTTCCTAATACAGTACTCTCTTAAAGCCCTTTGGTGATTTCATGGCCTGGGGGTTTTCCCTGCACTCTCTGCTGGTCTCTCTGAAAGCCCACAAGTCTTTCAGAGCACTCTGCTTCTCTGGCCCCACACATGTTTTACCTCCACAATGCTTGAGCCAGGTTACATCACAGAATCACAGAATAATGCAATTGGAAAGGGGTCCTTAAGGACACCGAGTCCAACCCCCTGCTCAATGAAGGAATTCAACCCAAAATTTATTTGACAGATGGTTGTCCAATTTTCTCTTCAATCCCTCCAGCAATGGAGCACATACCACCTCCCAAGGTCACTGGTTCTATTGTCAGACTGCTCTAACAGCAAAGAAGTTATATATAGCCTAAATCTGACTTTTTGTACTATGACCCCACTATTATATGTCCTGCACTCTGCGATGATTGAGAACAGATCTTGCCCCTCCTCTGTACGACTCTCTTCCAAGTATCTGAAAGGTGTTATCCTATCTCCCCTCCGTCTTCTATTATTTATTTATTTAATTTATGCCCCGTTCTTTCAAGCTTTCATCCTAGGGCTTGGTTTCCAGGCCCCTAGTCATCGTTGTTGCCCTCCTCCAAATTTGCTCCAGTTCTTTGGCATCCTTCTGATTCACTATCACCTTGAATACGGTCAAAGAGCAATATCCACAATATCCAATACCAAACTTTACATTCTCCTACATGAAAAGTGCATCTGTAAAAACTAAATCTGCTAACAGAAAGAATAAGTGCAGTGTCCAGAACTGGGCAAAGTCCCCGAGATGAGGACAGAAATATTATTTATTTATTTAATTTATGAGTATTTTTTAACCCTGCCTTTCTCCTTGGAAAAGAAACCAAGGCGGCTTACCAAATGAGGGACAACATACAGTCCAGTACAATTAAGACACATTCAAGTTTAAGAACAGGGAATTGAGGGGTATCCTACAGCATTAGAAGACAACATTAGAGCTAGAAGAGAACGTGAGCAGTTAAGAAGAGTATAAATTCCATGTAATCATGTACGGTAGACCATCTAAAACAGGCATGTCCAAACGTTGGCCCTCCTGATGTTTTGGACAATTCCTAGAATTCTAAGCTTAGATTGCCAATGGCAAAGGACTGTGGGAGTTGCTGTCCAAAACATCTGGAGGGCCAAAGTTTGGACATACCTGATCTAAAAGTTATGAGGGATGGGAACTAACCATTGATAACATAGTGTCAATGCAATCACACAATGTAATCAATAAAAAACTCAACAAACGAGACAACCAAAAGCAGGGGTGCTAAAACTTTGGTTTTGGACCACAACTCCCAGAATTCGGAGCCTTGACTGCCAATGGCAAATGACTGTGGGAATTGTGGTGCAAAACATCTGGAGGGCCAAAGTGTGGACACCACTGACCTAAAGGCTTGAGGCTGAATGGGAATCTGACACCCAGGTCTCCCCTATTCAAGCCTGACAGTTCAGTGCAAGCCCATCATTAGGCAAGCGAGGATCGTTGTGCGGCCAGTTATTCCGGATTAGTTAACCTGGATAAGAGGCAGGGCTTTAGCGAGGGGGCGGGGCCTGAGGGCCGTACCAAACCCATCGGGGAAAGGGGGGAGCGATAGAACCCTCCTTCCCTCCCCGCTACTACCCTTGGATCTGGGAATGACAGAGCGAGGGGGGGGGAATTGAGAAGAGGGCGTGTCCACACCTAGCCCCGCCCCCTCCGGCAACGGAGGCCCTCTAGCTCGCCCCTTCCCCCCACCGACCCCCCTTTGCCCAGGCGAAGCCCGAGGAAATGGGGCCGGGCCTGAAAAGGCAGCTCCTCGGCACCCCTCCCCCCAGAGATGGAGGAACCAAACCCAAGCAGAGCCCCTGTGTGTGTGTGTGTGTGTGTGTGTCGGAGAACGCGCCCCCCCCCCCCACAACCGTGTATTCCTTCCGCGGCTCTCACCTCCCCGCTCCCATTGCTCGGAGAACCGCCGACGCGGCTTCGAGGCTGGCCAGGGAAAAGGGGGGAGGGGGGGAAAAAGCCGCCCTCTTCTCGCGAGAAGAGAGTTTGAGTGACGCATAGAGGTATATCCGCGGCAGAAGGTAAGAGTAGTCCCACGCTGTGTAGTATAAAGAAAGACTTCCGAGGAAGAGGAGCCGTTCCGAGTTTCAACACAGGTACACGTTGTGAGGGAAGGGGGCGGGAAACCCGTGGGCCTTTAAAGGCGCCGCAATCTTTTTTTTTGTTTATTTTTGTTTTTGTTGTGCACACTCCACACACAGGTTAAAAAGCAACCCAGCAGGGTCGGTCCTGGTGAGTCCTTGGATGGGAGACCACCAGGGAATACCAGGTGCTGTAGGCGCCTGGAGTAGGAACTGGCAAACCATTCCAGTATTCCTGCCAAGAAAACTCCACGGACATGAGGTTAGGACTGTACCGATGCGACACACACGCACACACAAACACGCACACACAAACACGCACACACAAGGCTTTGAGGCTGTGGATAGCCAGCAGGGCTCATCATGAGGTTCGGGAAGAAAGAAGCACTCCGGCGATACTGGGGGGGAGGGGCAGGTTCGCCATACCTGGCTTGGAGAAGGGAAGCCAACATCGAAAGGGAAACCTTGTGCTAAAAAGCTAAAGCTAAAGAAGGAGCTCGCCATTCTTAGCGGAGGTCGGGGCATTCCCTTCTACAGTCGCTTTCTACCTCTATGGAAAGGAGCTCCAATTCCTTGCAAAGCCCACTCCTCTCCTTCGTGGTCACGCTGGGCTCCCTCTGTGTTCCGGAGTGCAAGGGGGCTGCAAGTGGGAACCGACGTGTAGTGGCTCTAGGAGGGCTTTTAAGGTAATTGAGATATATTAAGGAGTGGTTTTTCCAACTCCACTACCCCCCCAACGGGTGAGTTCCAGTAGCCGAGCGGAGATTCGAACCCGTGGGTTGGGAGTGCTAGTCCGTTATTCTGTCCATCACACCACCCTGTACAACTCTTCCGGCGCTGATTACGCAACAGAAAAGACTCAACCAACGGCTGCTGCGCTGCACTATCAAAGGTGGGAGCGAATCAGCACAATCCTGGTGGAAAACATGGGCGTGGACAAGCCTGCGCGCGAGGAAGAGATTCGGCCAATCACAAGACACCAAATCTCCAGCCTTCACAAGAGGCTCATGGGAGGAGCGAGTTTGGTGGGAGGGGCTAACGGGGAAAAGTCTCCCTCTCTAGGACTTGACTGGGTTGGCCATTCAAAGTGGAACAAAACCATGCACAGTAAAATGGGTGCCAAAAAGCACAGAATCGACTACGTACTTGCTACCCATTCTAGGTCAAAGCTATCTATTTGGGAAAGTGGGCCGGAACGCTAATTTCCAGATAGGAGGAAACAAGTTTTGGATCTTCCAACTTGGGAGCTTGGATTCTCCCACCCAATAGGTTGGGATGCTCTAGTCCTTAGAATGTCCAAAATTGTATTAAGAGGTAGTTTGTTCTTGGGGCCCAGGAAGCTCAGGAACCTTCCTGGAAGAGGAACCCTCTAGGAGTGCCAAGTCACCTAACTAGGTAGCAGAAACATCATCTCATTCTAGGAGAAGAAACTTTGAAGAATGTGGGTAGCCTACAAAGAAACAAACCATACAGCACTGCTTAAGGTCTTGAGATACAATAGATATTACAGTCCTCCTTGTAGATTAATCTTAGAGGAAAGTTGTGGTGTTCTTCTGTGCTGTCAAAGCACTTCCAACTTGTGGTACCCCAAGGGGGGCTTTGAGGTGTATGAGATGCTCAGATATCAACTTATCATAAGAGCAGTACATCCAGCAAATACCCTTTGTAAGTGTTGAACAACTCTGTGGATGACACTTTGTGGATGACACTCCCTCTTGGAGAAATTAATCTCAAAACTGTTTCCAAGTTTCTTTTGTATGGTTATGGAAGTATGATGTCCAGAGGATCAAAATATTGTTTACTTAAATTCAAACAATCTGAAAATGAAATACCTCAGAGATGCTCAACAGGACTCCTGAACAGTAGTTTCCAAACCACATTTCAGATACCTAGATTTGGTGCTAATGCTGTCATGGATATGTATGTGTGTATGTACATACATATGCGCACACAAACACTTGCTATTAGAAACCACTGAAACTACCCAGTGTCCCATGGAATTACAAACCTGTCATCCTGTGTGTTATTTAACTTCTTTCTCCAGCATTTTCTCATCCATTGCTCTTTATTTAGTTTTTAGCTTTTAGCCACTTAAATGCCTCTTTGACCGCCATTGGTGAGTCTCCGATGTGTAGGAAGAAAATATTAAAAAGGTCTAAGTATTGCAAATAAAAGATGGGGAAGATTAAAAGGGCCTACAAATATTTTGTTCAGTATTTCTGAAGATGATTTAGATGAGGAAGAAAGTAACTGAGCTAATTCAGAAATTATTCAGCAACTAAAGGAAAATTTTAAAATTGTGAACAGAAGTAAAAAGCTTATATGATTTTGACAATTTTACCAGAAAGCTGGTCCTGTTAAAGAATAGAAAGTGAATTTGGAGTAAGTAACTACAATGCAAGGAAGGCAAAGAAACTTGTGAAAGATAAAGGAATTTTGTCCTCACCTAATCCCAAACCTGGGGAAAAATTACCTGAAGACACAGTAAACTTAGTAAAAGGAATTTTACTGCATTGAAGTCAACAGGCAAATGCCCAGCAAGAAAGATTATATTTCAATCAAAGACAAAGATGGTTGTTGAACTGATGTCCAAAAGCATCTGATACTTGGTAATCTTAGAGAATTGTACCAATTATTTAAGTTGCTTACCAAGAATTATGTGTAATACCCCAGCAGAGAAATTTTTTGTGTGTGACTGTGATTCATGCCCTAGCAGTGATGAATTCAAGGAAGCCTTACTGACAAGTCTTGAAGAAGACTGATAGCATCACCTACAAGCAGTGGGTTTCAGTGGACCACTGTTCATTAGAAACTACAGTGGTACCTTGTATAAAGGAATTAACTTGTTCCAAATGAAATTATGTTAAGCAAATTTTTCTTTATACAAATTTCCCATAGGAATGCATTGAAAATTATTTGCAAAACCACAGAGGAATTTTGTTGAGGAGTTTTCAGTCCAGCTAATTGTCTTGAAGAAGCATGATTTCATCGCCAAACAGCAATCTGCTTTTTTTTTCCAGACAAGAAAATTACACTTTGCCCTAACGAAGCTGTGGTGACATGTGATTTTTCTGAGAAATATTCATAAGTTCTGCAAGATGAAGCCCTGTCATTCCACTGGAACAACTCCATGGCAACTGTTCATCTCTTTGTTGTGTACTACAAGCAAAATGATCAACTAAGACATAAGAGTATTGTTTTCATCTTGGAATGTCTAAAACATGACACACTTATTGTTCATGCTTTCCAAAGAAAACTTCTTAATGTTTTGAAAGTGGAATTGCTCCCGAACTTGAAAAAGATATTTTACTTTTCAGACAGCTGTGCAGCACAATACAAAAAGTGCAAGGGTTTTGAAAATTTGTGTAACCACCACACTGATTTCCAAGGAATTGAAGCAGAGTGGCATTCCCCCCCACACTGCACATGGCAAAGGAGTTTGTGATTGTGTTGAAGGCACAGTGAAGAGTATCGCAGCAAAGGACAGCCTTCAAAACTCCCTCTCAAATCAGATAACGAAGCACCGGCAGTTGTTTGAGTGGGGGAAGGCAAATTTTTTTAATACATCTCATGGTAAGGTACAAACGTACCAAAATAAATCAAATCCATGACACCAAGATTCCATGCATTGGTTGATTTGACATGGAATGACCCCTGTACTAACCTGTATCGAAATCAGTTCTTTCAGAGTAGCTTCATCAGAAGGAAACAGAAGGTTGACTTTTCCTAAGCAGCAAGTACATTGTTTTTTTGTCTATGGAAATTGGTCTGGGATAGGGATGGGCAGGTTTGTTTTATTTTCTGTTGGAATGCACAGCAAAAGTCAATAGATAAATCTTTATTGTCATTGTCCTGTGCAGAACAATGAGATTGAATCAAGCCGGACTTCTTTTTATTGAGAAATTGAAAGTCGTGGTCTCAAGAAAGCTAGTTGCGAGTCCTCCACTTTATAGTTCACGTTGATCTCTTGTCACCCTGGTCTGAAATAGGCTCATAAGGTGAACAATGGCCTGAATAGGCTCGTTAGGTAGACAACAGGTCTCAGTCTCAAGGTGAACAATGGCTTAATAAAGCTGTTTGGATGAGCAGCAAAACATTTCAGTCTCTCAAGAAAAAGAAGTCCAGTTGCCATGACTTAACTTCCAGATTCTAGAGCAGCTGTGTTGACAACTTCTGGATGGCTAAAAAATAGGAGAGGGTAGAACTGTCCATTCCGCACCCTTCCCTTCCCTGAAATTTCAAGACCAAAAAGAACACGTGCATTCATTAAGAATTGTAACATGGCGTGTATGTGTGACAAAATGGTTAAAACTGGACAGGATTCAGCTTGAATCCAGATTACAAGAGCTATATCAGAGGATGCTGGGGAAAGGTGTTTCTTCTCTATAAAAGGCCCAATCCAACCAGTTTCAGTCTATTAGTATTCAAAGTGTTCTTTGAGGGAGTATAAAAGTACATAAAAATGACACACAGATGCATTTACATAAACATAACAAACTATGGGTCCATCCAGTTGATTTTACACAGCCTTAAACAGTCTGTAGATATTTACTTGAAAAGAAAGCATCTACTGAAGTTTGTTCTCAACACCTGCAAATACATGCAGCTAACTCAAGGGAATGGAAGGATATGAATTTTGTTAAGTTGCCAGTGAGTTGGATTGGAAACTCACAGCAGACATTTCTCCAGAGGGTTTCTTTTCATGTAAATGTGTACAAGTTGTTTAATGCAGTAAGCAATTAACGGAAAATCTCCCCATACTTTGTCACATTTATGTAAATGCACTTATGTGTCAGCTTTTATGCACTTTTATAGCCCTTTGAAGAGCACTTTTAAATACTGATAGGCTGAAAAAGGGTGTGTTTTTAAAGAGGCAATAAAGATTTGTTTCTCATCTTCGTGAAATGTGTCTGTTTCTATATGAGAGACCGATAATGGAGAGATACAGGGATGTGTTTAAAGGCCAGTGAAGTTCCTCTATCAAGAGTTTACTTCCCAGAGAGCGTTGGGAGAAAATTGCGGGATGTGAGCTACAGTGGGAAGCAGCTCGGATGCTGAAAAGCAAAGGAAGTGTTTTCTAAATCTGGGACAAGAAGAGATCATCTGCAGTATTCCTAAATGAATCCCAAACCACACCATGAGAATCGTCTCCTTCATTTGATTATGTGACATTGCAGGACCAAAGCTTGAAATTCAAGGAATGAGGCTCCAAATCTGAGTTTCAGGGTCAAAATATTAAATGTGGCAGCCTTAGTGAGGTAGGAGCAGCAGAGAAATGTCCATAGTAAGTGTGTGTGTGTGTGTGTGTTGCCTCGTTACAGTCGTGACTGACTCTTCATGACCCCATGTCCATGGAGTTTTCTTGGCAGGAATACTAGAATAATTTGCCAGTTCCTATTCCATGTGCCTACAGCACCTGGTATTCCCTGGTGGTGTCCCATCCAAGTACTAAGCAGAGGCGACCCTGCTTAGCTTCAGGCGAGATCAGATGTACTTAGAGCATCTAGGCAGCTCAGTCCATAGTAAGTAACGTAGCCTATATTTTGTAGGGCATCCCCCAAAGAGATCATCTGATAGAATACAGAATATTCTCTCTGAGCATACATTGTTACCTCTACTTACAAACAGCTGTATTTACAATTTTTTCTACTTATGAGCAGGAAACTGGTGGTGTTTTTAACTGCTACCTTACAAATTTTGTATGTGGATTGCTCTACTTACTTTTTAAATATTTTTTCAAAAAATGGTTTTCCCAGGGCGCTTTGTGTCTGAGAGATTTTGAAAGAGCTGTGCCATGCTTCCAGACCTCTGTGGGTTGCACGAGGCGTGGAGTGAGGAGGTCCTTTTTTTTTCTTTTTTCTTTTTTGCATGCGTGGTGGTTTGCGGGTGGTGGGGGTCTAAATTGTGCTCTTTGGAATTCTTGGGTTTTTGCAATTTTTATCTACTTTTTTTTGCATGTGTGGTGGTTGGGGGGTGGGGTGGGTTCTTTCCATGGCATGCTTTAAGAATTTTTTAAAAAATTGTGGTCTTTGGAATTCTTGGGTCTTTGCAATTTTTATACGTTGTGTTTTTATGTATAGTTTTTTCTGTGTAGTTGCATTATTTTAGAAAACCAATAAACATTAAAAAAGAGAGATCATTCTATTTTATAATGAGTGTCTGGTGGACTGATCACGATATGCAGATGTCAATGCAGCCACATGGTTTTAAGAGTTTGTAATAGAAGCAATTGCACTTCCAATGCAGGACACCCACTGTCATCACAAGGTATCGTGTCATTGCAGTGATCTCTAGGAATATATTTGACATTTCCAAATTAAAGCTTAGAAGGGCTGGGGATTTTTCTCCATAAAAAAAAAAACACCACACAGAATGTGCAGCTCTTCTTTCCTTTCACATATGGACATCTTTGTCGCCTGCCCAGAAAACCAGTACCCAAATGAGGACCAGTCATGATGCATCTCCCAAGACCATAATCTTCCTTTCTATAAAAGAGGCCCTGAGGATTATCTTAGCCTTTCTTGCTCTTCTTGTCTCATTGCTCACAGCTCTGGTCCAAATCATTTTTGTTAAGCATCAGAACATCCAATAGTTAGAGCCAATAGTTGGGCTCTTGGCAACACTCTCATCTCCTTCCTGTTTGGCTTCTTCTCTTCAATGCTGCTCCTGACACAGATGGAGGAACTCACCCATCTCCTTCAACAGACTGCTTTTGGCACTATCTTCTTGGTGGCTTTTTTTGTGTGTGTTGACCAGAACCATCCTTATGGTAGTAATGGCCTTCATGGCTACCAAGCTGTTCTTGTTTCAGAGATCTGAGAAGGAATTCGCCCCCCCCCCCATTACTGTATAACTACCTTATTTTTCCATCTATAAGACACCCCTATGTGTAAGACCCCACTTTCCCAACCCAGAATTAGTTTTGAAAGCGCACAGTTCTCTCCTCAACTTATTTCTGTGTATAAGACAACCCTTAATTTTTATTTTAACAATTTCAGACAAAAATATAATCTTGTACACAGAAACTCTCCTTGACTTATTTCTGTGTATAAGACAACCCTCAATTTTAATTTTAACAATTTCAAACAAAAATATAGTCTTCTACACAGAAAAATACTTTGCAGTCCAAACAGAAGAATTTTCCAATGAAGTTTATATGCAGTGCTTCCCAGATGTTCAGGCACTATCAAAAGCTAATTATCAAGGCTGTGGAGTTATATATTTGAGGACAAAACATTTCTGTTTTTAAACTTGGGACATTAATAAGATCCTTCCAAAAGTTCACATTTATGGTGTTTACTGTTTGAGAGATCATTTGGGATGGACACACTTTTGTAACAGTCCATGAGATTTTTTAAAACTCATCTTGTATATACAGTGGTACCTTGTATAAAGGAATTAATTCGTTCCAAATGAAATTATGTTAAGCAAATTTTCCTTTATACAAATTCCCATAGGAATGCATTGAAAACGGAGTAATCCCATTTTTATGTTGTACGGATTTTCCCCATAGGTGATTATGTTAAGCAAATTTCCCCTATCTCCGGAATTTTTTATGTTGTACAGATTTTATGTTATACAAGCTGTTTGTTATACAAGGGTCCACTGTATGTAAATCTATTTAAGTGTTATGGAGCACTAGTTCAAGTAAATTCATGCCTAGGAAAGTAACCCCTGTATAGGAACCAAGAGCCCCACACCTTCATGTCCAGAGAATAGGTGCCCAGTTAATACTACAAATGAATATTCTGAAGGGGGTGGTAGAAATAACATTTTGAACACAAGTGCAATGCAGCTCCATTTTATTAGGAAATACAATAATATATCACAAATTATTTGAAAAGTTGCCAAGTCAAGCCAGGGGATTTGTAAATAAAAACATGAATGGTGGATTACATTCTATTATGTGCACAGAATATTGAATATACACCTGGGCTACTGTCAAGTCAAGTCAGTTCTCTTCTTTCTCTTGATTTTCCTATGAGATTTAGTTTTATCTTGATATTTCCATCTGTGGGGTGCTTTCCCAATAGGAAACATGACTAGTAACTTTGCAGAACAAAACCTTCCTTTGGAGGTGTGGGGGGGAATAATATAGCCAGTAGAGCAAGTATTAAGGTTAGGAAAGTTTGGGGACCAACAAGCTCTCAAACAGACCACTAACAGACCTTGCAAATATAAACATGCAGTCTCGTAGCTATGTGCCACTGTAGTGTAACGTTCAGAATATTGGTGCAAGGAAACATATGTTCATGTTTGTCAAAAAAAAAAAAAAAAAACCGGGAGGAACAAGAGTTACACAGTCAAAATGAGAATATAGATTAAATCTATATGGGCTTGCATCATTTTGATTAGATGGATGTGTAAGGGTTCTGTTCTCTTTGCCAGGTGCCCCCCCCCCATTCCATGTTCAGTCACACTGGTGGGGAGATAAGGCAGCCCTATTAGAGCAGGGAAAAGCTTATGTGTGACTTCCCTTATGCTCCAGGCATGACACTAGCCTGTAATATTCAAGGTACAGAAAAACGTGTTTTTAATACCAAGACATTCCTAATAATACAAGGCAATTCCCATTACATTTGAGGATTGGCTTTTATCACAGGGAAAATTTCCCATACAGCATTTATTCATCCACAGACACTATTGTCTGTCCTCCATTTACCAAGAGGAGTGACATGTCCAAGTGATCTTTTACCTCTTTTTGGCTTTTATTTCCCCTATTCCCTAACTGCACCTGAGAATTCTATACAGTCCATCAGTTCTGAGAAAGGAGGCAGTGAGAGTGGGCCCACACAAGCAGGACTGGAAAATGGGTCAAGAATGCTAAGATAAAAGGACAGAGAAACAAAGTGTTGACAGAGACAAATGCAAAGAATGGGCCAGCAGGAAGACTCAGCAAGAAAGAAAAGAGATTGTGAGAGAAAAGAGATAGAAAAGAGATAGTAGAGAGAGATGAAGTGAAGAAGCATGCACAAGTGAGCCAAAAAGGGCATTAAAGCAGGAAGTCAGTGGGAAAGCAAAGCAGAGAGAGAGAGAGAGAGAGAGAGAGAGATTACCAGAGGTGAAGGAATTTGATTTTTGTGTGAACTGACCTGATCCACACCACCTGGAATAATGTGTAGCTAAAAAAAAAATGTTACCCCTGTGATGTGATATTTCTCTAAAAGGTTACCCACAGTTGTTGACACACACAAAAACATATCAAATTATGTTTGAAAACAATTTTGGAGGTAGAAAATGCATCCACAAACACACATTTCTAGACAGAAATAGCTATGTTTAAATAAGCATTTAAATGAGAATTTTCATGCAATTTTTTTTCTTAGACAAGATGCAGATTAAAACAGAAATGAGGCGGAACAGACTTATGACTCAAGAAAGGCAGCAGCGACAAGGACTGAAAACAGACTGTTCAATCTGAACAGATTCTCCCTTATACCAGTTTATTAAATGTAAAAAAAAATCCAGCAGGGAGGTGTTCTGAAGAAAGAAATAGGACCTCTGTAGCACCTGAATATGTGTATTTATTGCACCAGCAGCTTCTCTCAAAAACAGCAAATGGGGGGGTAGGCCTCTTCTCTCTAACAGTGCCCCCAATCTATCATGGTTGTTCGCCATCAAGAAGAGGCCACCACTGCAATAAAGGCAGATGCCATCTTTCCTCCCTTACCCCCTAAAGCAGTGGTTCTCAACCTTCCTAATGCTGCAACCCTTTAATACAGTTCCTCATGCTGTGGTGACCCCCTTGCCCTGCTTGGAAGAGGCCACAACCCCCCTTTGGCAGGCAGTATAGAGAACTTCACTCTACAGGCACCCTCAGCCAATCACAGCCTCCAGTGCCATTGACTGACATCCCCTCCAACCTATCCAGCTGGAATTCACTCTTGCCCCCCCTTCGTCCCCCCTCTTCCAGACCCAAGCCATTTCTGCCTTTTTCTTCACTGGCTCATGGTGACCCCTGTGAAATGGTCATTTGACCCCCAAAGGGGTCCCGACCCCCAGGTTGGCAACCACTGCCCTGAGGCAACATTTAAAGATGTTAATGCAGAATGCAACACAGGACTCCTTTTGTTGCCACTGTTAAAGGGGCAAATATGGCTTGCTCACAGAAGAATACTCTCTCTCTTCTTCATTTTGTTTCCACACTCTTAAATCACTTGCCCCATTTAGCAGAAGAAGCACTCCATGTACAGTGAATGAAAGGTACACACATACCAAACAGCCAATGGGATGTAGGAGTCAATCCCAAACAACTACTTCAACCAATTCATGCTTGACTGAGAAAAGAGACAAAGCATTCAAGGAGAAAGGAAAGAGAAAGGCAATGACAGGGAGTAATTAAGACAGCCAGAAAAGAGATATTAGCGGGTCAAAGCAAGTGGGTAAATAGAAGACCCAAAGTTAGCAGGTGCAATTGGCATAAGGCAGGTAAGAGAAGGGGTGTGAGAGAAATTAGGGAAGGCCATCTTCAGTCTGTAGATTCAGATTCATAAATGAATTGCACCCCAACTTTTAAACCAAGTGTCTCAATGCTTGGTGTATTTTTAAAAGGCACTTCTGTTTCAAAAGCCAGAGAGGAGCCGGAAGAGAAAAAAGACAATAGAATACAGCAAGAAAGAAAGTGGAATCACAAGAGAGAAGCAAAAAGACGCAAAACTGGTTGTATGTGCTTAGAAATTTAAAAGCTGGCCTCTGTTGCATTTGCAGGGTGGATCAAAGCTCTGAAAAATCTTGGCATGAAAGAAATCAAAGGTGGGCAGAGCCATAAATGAGCAATGTCTATATTGGCTACACAAGCATTATCATACGTGATTGCTCATTGGAAGGTACGTTAATTATAGCTTAATTATAGCTGCTGGTCTACTTAATTTTATCCCATTCCTTAGAGAAACTAACTTTTTTAAAAATAGCAAAGGTTAAAATGTGCTGAATAGGACAGAAAAGAAAAAGAAAGAAAGAAAGAAAGAAAGAAAGAAAGAAAGAGGAAGGAAGAAGGAAGGAAGGAAGGAAGAAAAAGAAAGAAAAAAGAAAGAAAGAAGGAAGGAAGAAAGAAAAAGAAAGAAAGGAAGGAAGAAGGAAGAAAGAAATAAAAAGAGAAAAAGAAAGAAAGAGGAAGGAAGGAAGAAAGAAAAAGAAAGAAAGAGAAATAGAAAGAAAGAAAGAAAGGTGCATAAAAAGGGGTATGAGAAAGAAACTATGTAAGTCAATGCTATAAGAAATAAAATAATGTGCAATGTGAGAGAAGAAAGACTCAAAGATTCAAGCCACAGAAAAATGACCCATCATGTAAGCCAAAATTCATGAAAAAGATGGCAATGGCTTCATGTCAGATCTGCGTAAAAAAGAAATATTATAACATATAAGAAAAAGAAAGTAGGCAACAAAAGGAATAAGAGTCTTAAGGAACAATTTTGGCTGGAATCCTGGCCTCTCTCCCATGACCGCTAAAATCCGCTTCTCAATTCAAGATGAACTGTCTCCAAAAATTGTGCCCCCACGAGCAGCTGGCTTTTTTTAAAAAAAAAAAATGCAACCACGTCCCCTTTAGCGAACTTTCCGAGTACCAGCCCAGGAGGTGGGAATAATTTGCCTCAGTTCGGATGCGGCAAACGTCAGTGGGGACTCTAAAATCTGCTTACGCTTTGAGTAGTCTGGCTCTGTGTGTGTGTGTGTGTGTGTGTGTGTGCAGGTGCACAGACACACACACACACACACACACACACACACACACACACACAGAGAGAGAGAGAGAGAGAGAGAAGAGGAGCAGTTGGCAAAGACCAGAAAAACACCCTGCCAGCAGTTTCTCTTTTCTCTGTCAAGCGCAGTGGAGGTTGCGGCTGACTGTGTGGGCAGTGGAAGCAGGGAGCTCCCTGGAAAGATGGAAGGAGTAAGGGGGGGGGAGCTTGACACCCCACCAACTACCATCAGAATTAGCTCATTGTTCACTATAACCTGCACAGGCAATGGAATCACTCCCACAATGCAACAAAACCTGAGAAAGAGAGAGGGAGATTTCCTCTAATACCCACCCTGGTTCTTTTATCTCTCCCCCCTCCCCTCTTCCCACACCTTCTTCCTAGCTGCTTTGGTGCGGCTTCCGGGTCGTGAGGACACATCAGAGGCGGTTAAGAAAACAGAGTTCGTGAGGATACAGAAACCGCCTTTAATACTACATGACCATTGCTGCAGCGAAACCGCCTTTTATTTTAAGCTGTTTCTTCCGGCCGTGGGATAGGGGCCCCTGTTGCATGTCTACACCTGCATAAGTCTAAATTTGCACAAGCAATAGAAGATATCCTGGCAGGGTAGAAATGATGTCCCCAAAATACCTCTTCAAACATGTCATGCAATGGTCCCAGTATGAACCACACAACTAACTGTGCAACCACAATGTGAATCACACAATTAATTGGAAACTATGCAGTCAACCTGTGAACCACACAATCGATTGCACAATGATAGCTGCTGGAACTATTTTCACAGGCAGAAGACATTAGGACCTCAGCCTTACCCTGCAATAGAAGGATTCATGCTTGCTCCCATTGATGTCTAATTATGTGTCATAAGAACATAAGAAGAGCCCTGTTGGATCAGGCCAAAGGCCCATCTAGTTCAGCTTCCTGTATCTCACAGTGGCCCCACCAAATGCGTCTGGGAGCGCACGAGACTAGATATCTGTCTCCTGATACCATAGAGTTATGTCTGTTAATAACACTTATCTCTGTGCTCGACCCTGGTTACTACTGTCTCTTCTGATACCATTCCCCTGCGTCTGCCCCTTGAAGTACCCTGGTTTTAAGCCTGGAGATTACACATCTCCATCATGGTTTGTAACCTGTGATGGACTTTTCCTCCAGGAATCTGTCCAATCCCCTTTGGAAGGCATCCAGGCCAGATGCCATCACCACCTCCTGTAGAAGGGAGTTCCACAGACTAACAACACGCTGGGTAAAAAAAAAATTCTTTTGTCTGTTCTCACTCTCCCAACCGTCAGTTTGAGTGGATGTTCCATAGTTCTGGTATTTTATGAGAGGGAGAAGAGCATCCCTCTATCCACTTTACTCATGCCCTGCATAATTTTGTACGTCTCGATCATATCCCCAATCATCTAACAACATCAAACAGGAAAACACTCTCATCTTCCCTAATTCACCTCTGTTTCTTTCCTCATAGATCAAAGACAGAAAAATAGAAATGCAGCATGAGAAGTGAGCCAGCAGTAAGCATGCAAAGAAGAAGAGATGACAGGCAAGTAAAAAAAGTTGAGGGCCAAACCAGACAAATGCATGTTTTCAAAACACACACACACCAAATTTTGCTTCTCCATGGACATGAGGTCACGAAGAATCGGTCACGACTGTAACGATGCAACACACACACACACTGTGGTGGGAGGCAGGTGGTGTGTGCTCTACTGTTGACATCAGACGGAGAGATTTCTATATTCCTGGGCTCCAGTACTTGAAGACATTATTTTCTGTCTGTCTGTCTTCCAGGTAGAGGCAGAAGAGATTCAAGCCACAAAAGTAGCAGAGGTATCAAGAAAAGGGAAACATTCTAATTGTTGACCAATGGAAAGGAAGACCTCATAGTGAGAACAGTGAGTGCATGTTTAGCAAATTTGTACATGTCTCATTCAGCCCAAATGAATTATAGAAAAGAAGAAGGAAATGCAGAGAAGTGGATGCAAGGTAGATAGAGACCGCAAAGGCATGCCAAGTGTTTGAGACAAGTGGAGAATGCAAGCAAAGAGAGTGGTGTGAAAGAAGGAATGGTGATCCAATCAAGAATGTAGCTGGAAGGAGGAACAGTGAGATAGAAATTAAGAGCAGGGAGAGAGGAAAAGAGAAAGGCGGTTACTTCACGTCCATTTTGTCTCTGTTAGTGTTGCACTTAGGAGTGGTCCAAAAATATGTTACTTCACGTCTGTCATGCAGCTACTGAAATTTGTCTTGACCACGCCCCCCAGAACGGGTGCTAAGCGTGACAGTATTGTACCTGGTGCTGGGGTAGGGTTTTCCCTTGTCACTCTTTGTTCCCACTGTCTGTTCCAAGACAAGACACTGGGTAGTAACGACTGTCACACAACAAAACATTCGTTTCTCTCAGAAAACTGGGTCCAGGTTTGTTAGTTTTTGACTTTTCAGAAGCGAAATACCAAAAAATATTTTTAAGCCTATAAAAAAAGGAAAAAGGAAGCTAACCAAATTCAGTGTTTATCACGGTACAAGACCGTGAGGTAACACTTGTCCCGAGACAAGTTATCACGACCATGGGAACACTGAAACAGGGACAAAACTACGTGATCGTGACCAATGCTGTTGCAGTACAAAACTAGTCGCGGAAGAAAGAAGGACATGAAGTAACCACCAAAGAGAGCAAGGAAAAGGAAGAGAAGATAAGAACAAGACACACGCCTGGAGCTGTCTAGAATGAGAGAAGAAGGAAAGAAGGAAGAAAGCACACGGTGAGAAAAGAGATAGGAGAAAGTCAGTGGAGAGGCAAGCTAGGCAGAGCACAGGCAAAGCTGCAAAAAAGCATGCCGAAGCTGAATTGCATTTTAATTTTGTAGGTAAAAACGAATTGCAAATTTTAAAAAATGATTGCAGTAGAATTCAGCAGTGCCAGGTAATTCCCCATCATCATTTTGGTGGTCAACTTTTCCTTCTGAATGCTGCCCTATACAGGAAGAACACTTTTTTTTTTTTAAAACACCAGTGGCTGTTAAGGGATTTGGTAAAAGAGAAACCACCAGCAATAATGGTCCTAGAAGAGGAAACTGTGGCTTCCTCTTTCTCCTGGTGCAGTTGGGTAGCCCAGGACATGACCTTTGCGTGAGAATTCAGCACTGTTGATTAGAAGAAAAGCAGAAAAGAGAGAGCGGAGGAAACAAAAGTAAGGCAGTGAAGCACAAAAAGTCAAGAAGTGAAATCAGTGAAGGAGAAAGTAATAAGCGAAAATAAGCAAGGCAGAATGTGAAGGAGAGAGCACATTAGCTGGTGCAGAGAGCAAATTGGGCCAGAAAGAAAACACAGATCAAGTGCAACGCCAAGAGTCCAATAGAAAATGACCTTCTGCTGTCCAATCACAGCTCATAGAGTTCAATATACGGAACTAAAGGAAAGCAGGTGTATGACAAACATCTTTCAATACTTAAGGAAGTCATTTCCATTGACACACAGCTTCAACTGTCACTGTGATCCTGGCTGAACTGGAGAGGCAGAAGATGACAGGCTTGAGAGAGGAGGAAAGCAGAGAAGGCACAAAGCACACAGTGAGGACAGAGATAGGAGGGAGTCAGGGGAGAGCGAAGCTAGACAGAGCACAAGCAGTTAGCCATGCTAGTCTGGTTCAGCCTATAGAAAGAAAGAAAGAAAGAAAGAAAGAAAGAAAGAAAGAAAGAAAGAAAGAAAGAAAGAAAGAAAGAAAGAAAGAAAGAAAGAAAGAAAGAAAGAAAGAAAGGCAACTTTGGTTGATTTCAGTGTGAGCATTTCTGAAAGAAAGGAAGGAAGGAAGGAAGGGAAACAAAGAAGAAAGAAAGAAAGAAAGAAAGAAAGAAAGAAAGAAAGAAAGAAAGAAAGAAAGAAAGAAAGAAAGAAAGAAAGAAAGAAAGGCAACTTTGGTTGATTTCAGTGTGAGCATTTCTGAAAGAAAGGAAGGAAGGAAGGAAGGAAGAAAAAGAAAGAAAGAAAGAAAGAAAGAAAAAGGCAACTTTGACTGGTTGATTTCAGTCTGAATATTTCTGAATACAATATACAGCATCTGAGAAAGCAGACTGCAAAAGTTCACACTGAAATGAATAAAAGTATGCTGCTCCTATGCCACCCCATAGCGCCTAAAGCTCCCTCTGGGAGGTTTACAGTTTAATTATACTGGCTACACATCTCCATCCCCAAGTGAGCTGGATACTCAGTTTATTGACATGGGAAGGATGGAAGGCTGAGACAACCTTGATCAGAGGCTTGACTGCAGTACTGCAGTTTAACCACAGCACTATGGGGCTCTTTCTGTTAGTCTTAAAGAAGCTCCAGTACTTTTGTTTTTATATCATACATGACCCCAGTCTGTTTAATAAAAATGCAACACAAGGAAGCACTCAGTACAAACAGAGGAAAAGATGGCAGGAGAGGAAACAGGAACGGCTCAAGCCATTCCCCTCCAGAGGTTTTTTTCTGCTCAAAATCATTTCCTCTTTAGGTTATCATCTTCATTGGAAGGTGCAGCTTTCTTCCCATTAAAGACAGTAATTTTGAGCAAGAAAAATAAAGAGAGTGAATTAAAGATTAAATCACATGCAAAGATTAATTTGTACTTTATAGAGAAAGGAGAAAAATAAAAGCACATGAGAATGCAGGGAATAAGCAGCTGTGGGAGCAGAAACAAGAGTGAGGCCGATTCAGGCAGTGAAATATGAAATGACAAGCAAGCAAGCACAGAAGTATGTGTGAGCAAGGGAATGGAGTACAGGAGAGACAGAGAAAGAGAAGAAGGAGGAGGCAAGCAAAGAAGAGGAGAATGAGAGGAAATGGATGCACAGAGCATAGGCAGATATTCCACCTCCTTTTTTTTGTCTATTTTTGTCTGTTTTTGTCTAATATTGTTAGACTCAAAATTGAGGGTCGTCTTGTACACAGAAGTAAGACTAAGAGAGAACAACCTGGTTGTGAAGCTATAATTTTGAGTTGGAAAAGTGGGAGCCATTTTATAGATGGAAAAATAATGGTACCTTTCTCCTGCTTTAAAATCTGGGTAAAATCAGATACTAAAGCTGGTTAGAAGAAGGAAACATGTTAATGCTTCAGCCAGAAGGTAAACTAAGCTGGGGTTTAAGGCCTGATGACCAAACACAAAACAAAACAAGCTTCTTTGCAAACTAAGAGAAATCAGAGAAACTCATGGGATTATAATCCATTTGTTTTTAACATTGAAGGAAGGCTCTTTAACACATGTTTTTAACACGGAAAGGACCCCTCCACCATTTGCACCTATATCTGTAGTCATTTTCATGTCAATGGCCTAAATTAGAGCTAGGTCAGCCTCAAGCTCCTAGCATGGGTACAACGGAATCTGCAAGTCTGTTGAGATAAGTACAGTGAGAGGTCTCTTGTCCATCAGATAAAACTAGGCTTTCAACCCAGAGTAGAATACATTTTTAAAAGGCAAGACGGCAATGTGAAGAATTTGAAACACACTGATATATGCAAGGAAACCTATTTAAATCAAGATTGCTTTATGAAACCACAGACTTGCATTTTAACTCAGAAGTATTGAGTTCAGTGGAGTTTAATACCCAATACCTATCACTAAACTTTTCAAGACTCATTTCCACAGGTTGGTCTTCATCAGTAATAGAATGTGATAGGAAAATGCAGTGGTCATAAAATGGACTTTACTATGCTTGAACAGAGACCTGATCTTTCACCTTCACATGCTTGTTTTGTTTACTGAATCAGATACTTTAAAAAAAAGTAATGCAAAATATTCTGTAGCAATGATCCCTGTGGACTGCATCTAGGATCAACAGCTGCAAAAGAGGATGAGGCTTTTTCACCTTCAATAATTAACAACAATTAACACAATTAAAGGCACAAGAGGTCCATTCTCTTTTGCACTCCAACCACCTGGCAGTATCCAGTATCAATTCCTGGAGGAAAAGTCCATCACAGGTAACAAACCATGATGGAGATGTGTAATCTCCAGGCTTAAAACCAGGGTACTTCAAGGGTCAGATGCAGGGGAGTGGTATCAGGAGACAGATATCTAGTCTTGTGCGCGCCTGGATACATTTGGTGGGGCCACTGTGAGATACAGGAAGCTGGACTAGATGGGCCTTTGGCCTGACCCAGCATGGCTCTTCTTATGCTCTTGTGTTGTTATGTTCAATTCATTTTAAACACCACCTCAGGATTCACCCGCCTCATGGCACTTCCTGTGTCAACCAAGTGAGCTTCATGTGCCATGGGCTTTACTTTCCAACAAAATCCAGAGGTAACCTTCACACACACAAAAGGAGGTACCTTGTGTAAAGCTGTCGAAGATATGTGAGAGAAAGGCACCACTATTGCTGATAGGAGTTAAAGATAATCAGAGGAACAGATGTAAGGTGCAGAAGAGGAAGCAGCATGAAGCAAGGCATCCAGCGTACCCTTGTGCTATGAAAATAATATCTTTTAAGTCACGCTTCCAGTTGCCCCAAAAGGTCATTCCTCTCTCACAGCCATAGCAGTGGTGTTGGTGACCCTGTTCCAAACTATTTCAACCTATCATCCATAGTAGTAATAATAATAAATGAATAAATCAGGCTCAATATAGGATGTAACTGAAGGGAGGACATACACCCTCCATTTTATGTTTGTGTGGGGGGGGGGGGCTATGGTGCATCTTACCTTCAGACAAGGTGCTTTGGTCTCCCACCCCAACTCCTACTCATCACAGATCTTTAGTTCAGGCAATTTCAGCAGGCACTGTCTACCCACCAAGATTAAAACTATAGCTCTTTTAACAGAAGGAACTTGGCTTCTCAGTGAGTTGGGTGCTAACCCTGCCACTCATCCAGGACACCATGAAAAGAGCTTCATTTATACCCGAAACTCACAACCTCTGGAGGCCTGGAGTGTACTTTTATCTTCCTGGACCCGGGAGGGTTACGGCACTCCCATCCTTCAACACAACCTCTCAGAACTGTCCTTCAAAATGCCGACTTCTAGGAGGTGCAATATGCTGTTGAAAACACATTATTTTGATCCCTACCCCTAGGCTTTGGTGGGTTCTTTCTAAAAGCAGTACAGTACTTTAGAAACAATGACCAGCTAGCCCATTGGTTCCCAATCTTGGGCTCCTGGGAATTATTTGACTAAAACTCCCAGAAGCCTTCACCACCACTGGCCAGGATTTCTGGAAGCCATAGTCTAAGAACATCTGAAGACCCAGGGATGGGAACCATTGATTCTAGGGTCATAATTTGCCATTTTGGAACAGGGGTTCATTCTATTTCAGAGGTCAGGGGTGCAGGTTGCTCATGCTGTAAGATCTGAAAACCAGATTTCAATCCCGGGGTTTTCACTTTGCTGCCCCCCCCCCCGTGTTATAACAAAATCTGGGTCTTACAACAACACTTTAAGGCAGTAAGTCTTCAAAAAATGAATAACCTGCACAGAGAAGCAGGGAAATGTCCATCATTTTACCCCCAGGCAGCCAATTCTCCGTATACAGGAAATAATTTATAACAGTACAAAGTGAGGCCTTGCAGCCTGCTATAGATATACACATATAGCTTTACTCTTCTGTTCTCTGGTGTCGAGAGGTTGGCGGGCTTTCTTTAAAAACTATTGCTCTTACCCCTCCCACCCCACCCCTACCCTGTCCCGGGCACCAAACCCTTCTGAGTTTGTTTAAATATAAAAAGTGGATGGGTATTTGCCTAAAGAATCACAATCTCTTTTTCCAAACCTTCAAGTCTCTGAATTAAGGGCTGCCACCCCCAAAACAAACTCCCACTCAAACATCAGTGGCCGCAGGATTTGTTGGTATTATTGTTTTTAAACTGCCAACCAAGAGGACAGAATTGGAAGCAAGTACGTCATCAGGCTGGAGAGAGAAAAGAGGAATTACACAGGTACAAGGGAAGAAGAGAAGGAGAAGGAAGCAGAGGCAGAGTAATAGAAGTTAGCCAGAATAAGGATTTTATTACAGTAACAAGGAAAACACTGAGAAGGACAAAGCATCTTTGAGGAAGGGTTTCCCTGAGATATTGCACTGTGCAGTAAGCAGGTATTGCTCTCTAGACGCTTAAGCCCATGAAGCAAATGGCAAAGAACAGAAACTGTTTCTGCTTTGGGATCAGCAGCCGTTAGCAGGTGGAAGGAGGACAGCCTTGCTCCTGGACTCCTCCTTTTAAAACATCTTCAGGCTTCAATCATGTACATTAAGGCATATACGTTACAATACATTAATTAATGGCCTTTTGCTTTGCCAGCAAGGCAATGTGCATGTCAGTGGGTGCAGTAGAGCTACCCTCCTGAGCATTCAAACAGGGTCTCTGTGTCCCTAATGTGAAGCTCTCATATATTCTGCATGTGCAGGCTGTGTGTGTTTGTGTGCATATGTCTACCTACAGTAGGATCCCCCTACAGGGGATCAGTTGCAAGCCCGCCCCATTGGACACTGAAAAATGTAGGTTATAGCAAACTATCTTAATACTGAATGCTAGTCATGGCATAGCCTCTGTCTCCACCTAGTGACCCATTTTAGGTATCTTTGTCTTCAGAAATACATATTTCTCAGTTTTTTCTTTTAATATTTTATACAGTATTTTCAGACCTTGCATAAATGAATCAATAGATACTGAGCCCACAGATAAGGGGGTCCTACTGTATGTACACACAGTCCTATGCTATACCTATTTACCTGTGTGTAAGCCCTATTCAATTCTTTGTGACTTTCTTTCTTTTCCAGTTATGGAACATCCCCGGGGATTAAAATAAAATAAAATGCATCTATTTAAAAAAACTTTGTTGGCTTTAAAGGAACAATCCAAGCAAAATAAGGTCAGCATTAAACCCAGTGAGCCTAAATAAGAAACTAGGGTGCTAATTTCTGTCATTGGGTTTTAGAAATACCTAATTGTGTGGATTGCAAACCCTGGAGCAAAACAGTATTCGCAAAAACAGCACACCCTTGTTTTTGGAGATGTGCTCATATGAATGTGTTTGCTGTTTCTTGATACAATGAAGATCTCTATTATTCTTGTGCTCTGAGGTCTTTCTCTCCATCATAGCTATTTTGAAAGAGAAACAACTATCTAATACGTGTTTCTATTTATCCATGATAGGGAAAAACAAAAGGGGGGGGAAACTCTGAGCAATAATAATTATAAACAAGATATTACCAGTTCCCCCCACAATTTAAAATAAGAATACTTTTTTCCAAGATATAAAAAATAAAAATCTGAAACTTTTCACACAAAAAATAAAATAAAAAAATTTAAAAGGCTGCCTTCAGCCACTGCCTGTCCTGAGGTGATACCCAAAGCAGATCAGAGATGCAGGAAAGCAAACAAAAAAATGAAGAATATAGTGTTAGCACATCATGAAGGAGAAAAACAGCAAAGACCAATCAAAGAGAAAGAAAAAGCACAAGTGATGAGAAAAACAAGGAGAGAACTCCAGAGAGGAACCCATATGGCAGGGGCAGGAAATACGAGGCCCTCAGCCGTGCAGACTCCAGCTCACATCAGTCCCAGGAATGATGGGAGTTGTAGTCCAGAAACATGTTGAAGGCCACACATTTCCTTCCACCTGTATATGTGTTATACGGCACAGCAGCTGAGGAAACAGACATGTCTTCTGCCTCTTATATCCTGGGATCTATATTAGAGCATTTTAAAACCCCTCTTCTCGAGAGATCTTTGGGGAAGCCATGAGGGATACAGGTGTGTAAACATTAAGAAGCTGGCTTGAAACAAATTGTTATTGTCTTCATTCCCCCACACGCACACTGCAGTCTAGTGTAGACTGATTGTCGGTGTATCCTGTGGCAAACGGCCCACATGTTCTTGCTTCAAGACAAAATTCTCCTGTCAGCCTCACAACGTCGGGCGAGGCCTCCCAGAATCGCCCAACCACCCATGGCACTCGGAGAGTTCTTATGCAAAAAGTAACTTTCCCAAGCTCTGGTGGTACCACAATGATAAAACTGCCCCCTAGTGTTCTGTCTGTTGCGTTATTTAACTTATGGCAGAAACTGACTTGTCAATACTGTATAATCCTTCATTGTTATATTGCTGTGTCCTGTCAAGTTGACTGACAGAGACAATGGTACAGCCTTCAACGTAAGTGAGATATTCAAGGGGGGAGGGTTCTAGTTCCACTCCCCTAGTGAGTCTCCATGACTGAATGGGGATTCAAACCCTGTTCTCTGGAGTCCTAGTGTGTGGGGAACTTTTCACTGCAGGGTATGCTTCCTGGGGTGGGGTGAGGGTTTACAGTTGAAGGCACACCATCCTGAATCTGCCACATTACATACCTAGGGAGGGAAGTGACCTATTTCCTCTTCCTCTTTACTTTGAGGCAAGACAAAGGCTAAAGGGCATTTGCTCCCTATTACAGGTGATTTTTTCATTAGTAATCCAACGTGTATTCTTCAACATTAGATAGTTCAATAAAAGGGGGCTGCTGGGGCAGACACGTCAGACTTCCTTTGTTCTGTGTCCGAATCTCAGCTGGCTCTGAGAAACAGCATCTCTCTCTGTGTGTGCTTTCTTTGCTGTCCTAAAATCAGTTTGCTTGGCACTTTCCCGGCAAACTTCCACACTAGTCCATTACTTTATCCACTACACCACATTGGGAAGCTCAAGAGAAATAATCCTAAGAACTGACCATCTGTGTGTATCGCAGCAGAAGTTTCTCTTAACTTCCCAGGTTCTGCAAATTAGCTTGTTATGTTTTGTAATTGGTCTTCAGGATTTCTGCACAGGATTGCTTTCAAGTCAGCCGGGTACTCAACCTTGTAATCTACCTGAACCTACTGGTTGGGTCAAACTCAGGCCGTGAGCAAAAAAGACTGGATCACAGTACTGCAGTTTTAACCACTTCACTAGGGGGCTCACTGAGAAACTTTTAAAAATGTGGTTACAAGGAAAGTTACTTTTTGCACTACAAGTCTCCGAGTTCCAAAGTGGCTTGGAAGATTCTGGAAGACGTCACCCAAAAAGAAAGAAAGAAAGAAAACAAAAGAAAAGACACTGTTCCAAGCTCTGAAGAACTCAAGAACAGGCAATAATAAGTTTGGAAACTTCTGTACATACACACTCCAGAACAGAAGGAGATCCAGGAAGTTTAGAAAATAACTTCAACAGCTTTCAGAGTTCACACAAATACACACAGAGGGCTGCTGCAGATTTAATTCAGAGGACCTGGCTGATTCCAGGACTTTATCTGGGTTTAATTTGCTGTCCAGCCCTGGTGCCCAACAGCAAAATATGAGAAATAACATTGAAAGCTGTGAGGGGGCCTGAAGGAAAACTTCTAAAGCTGCCCCCAGCATTATTGTGCTGACGTTTGGGAGTGACCTGCACTATGCGCCTGCCTTTATCACACATACGCTCACACACACACACACACACACATATATATACACAAAACACAAGTTTCTCAGCACCGGTCCCACCATCTCTGCCATCAGCTCTCAGGCACCTCCTAGTGGCTCAACACCAGCACTTGGTCCTTCAGTATGGAGTGAAGCGGTTACATCCTCCTCTATACAGGCTGGTCTGTAACAATGAGAAAGTAGGCACATGATATTGCCATCCGATTGCAGTGTGCGTGTTTCACAATCAAAGAACAGGAAGAAACACAGAAGCCGGCAGGTGAGGCAGGCTTCTGTTTATGGTTCCACTCAAATGCTGGACAAGTTCCTTTTTTTCAGACTACAGCTCCCAGAACCCTCCAGCGAGCATGGCCAGCCAAACAACCAATCGTACACAGATCAACAGCTAGACTCTAGATCAGGGGTGTCCAAACTTTGGTCCTCCAGATGTTTTGGACCACAACTCCCAGAATTCCAAGCCTGTATTTGCCCATGACAAAAGACTGTGAGAGTTGTGGTCCAAAACATCTGGAGGGCCGAAGCTTGGACACCCCTGCTCTACATCTACCACAACAGAAAGGTAGAAAAGCTACACCAAGGAACAGGATGCTTGCTGATGATCCTGAAAGACTAAATGTCAGGACACTTGCAGAACCGGGAGGCACTCCCCCTGCCCCTCAACCCCGAAACTTTTTTAAAACTGCCAAATGGAGCATAAAAAGAATCTGGGGAAACTCGCATAGGAACAAGGGGGTGGGACCATCACATCATTCCTGTTATGACACAGTATGCTAGTAATTGTAGTAAACCAGTCATGGCTAGTAAACACTGCCATCTGCTGGGGATTTTGAAGAGATGCATTCGAACTACAGAGATTTTTAAAATCAGAGCCAAGCTGGAGGATTCGGAGTTTTCGTCTCAAAAAGTAACTTCCCCAACTCTTCCTACACTTTCATTGAAATTAGGATACCAGAAATCCATAAGTCTCTGCTATAATTATAATTATTACTACAATGTACTGTATGTCTTGCTATTACTTTTTAGGAGAACCCAGGATGGCTTAGCAATTCATATTAAAAATACTGTACAGTTAAAAACCACAGAGCACTAATATTTGAAATCATAAATGTAAAAATCACAGTTGCAAGTATTGAGTGATGTATTTTATTTCTTTGAACTCTGGAAGCATGCAGTTTTTTTAGTTTCAGGAGGATGTCTCACACAGAATTTATTAAAATAATCTATGAGCAGAATAAATAGCAGCCTGATGATGATGATGATCATCATCATCATCTTAAAATAATAATAATAATAATAATAATAATAATAATAATAACTATCATCATCATCATCATCATCATCATCATCATCATCATCATGAGGCTGAAATCAGTGTTTGGTAAGGGGAAGAATATGCCCATGGAAAAACAAGTCTACGAGAATATTTGTATTTTTACAATCTCATCAGAATCCGTTATTTCGACTGTGCTGCGGTGATGCTTGGCGGCCCTTTCGGGCCCGTTCATAGCCTGCTTGCAACCCACCATACTGGCTGGGGAGTTCTGGTAGCTGTAGTCCAAAAAAGGATTTTCCAAAGCCCTAAACCACATTTGAACCATGGTCCAAATACGGAAAGTGCAATGCCTGGAAGGATATCACACCCAGGATCAGTGAGAACAGCAAAGATTAAATTAGATTAGATTAAATAAAGTCAGTTCAGGATTCACTGCCACCCTTGCTCTGAACGGACAAACATTTCTCATCCTCTTTATAACCTATCGCCAAAGATGAAGGTTGCTTTTCAAGCATGGTGAAAAATCTTTGGCTCAGCCCTAGGACATCATGTTCATTTGGGGACCTTGTGTGAGTTAGCTCATCGGCATTCATCATCAGAAATAATCTATACTCAAATTGAATTGTTTTTTTCTGGTCATCCTCAATAGGATCTGACCTTTGGAGAGGGTTAATCCTGCTTCACAGTGAGACTGCACAAGGCAGCCTCCTACCCCTCCCTGTTCTGAAACCCGACAGACCAGCTCTGAAGGGCTGAGGCCAAGCCTACTGTTCCATGGCTTACCATGGCACCGACTCCATAGGCGGGGGTCACGGTGTGGTGGTAGGGCTCAGCTGTAGTGTAGACTCGTCCATATCTGTGGTAGGGAACCCAAGAAGACATCAGCAGGCACAGCTTTAGGGACACTGAACCAAAGGCATCACAGAGTCATCTGCTTCACACTTACCCATCGCTGTAGGCAGCTGCCGCTGTTACGGCAGCAGCAGCAGCTGCTGGCGTCTGGGCCACTCTGTACGCCGCAGGATAACTCTAGAACCCAAAGGACACAGCGTTCAGGTCAACAGCTCATACCTCTCCAATGAAAACAACTGCTTCTTTCACAGGTCTTCTTTCCCCCCCTGCCTCTTGAACCAAGTAGGCTAGGTTAATTATCTAACACAGCTGCAATTCTGCTTGACAAAACAGTGCTGGCCCTGCCATTAGACAGACAGAGGCATCTGCCTTAGGTGGCAAACACTGGGAGGAAGCAGCAGCAAGGTGTGGTCAGAAAAGGAGCTATTGCCTTGCCAATGCTGGGTACCCAAGACCTGGCCCGCTACATTCAGCTGTAGCGGCGATGCTTACCCCCCTTCACTCATACTGAAGAGAGATCCAGTTGCCAGCCCAAAGAACTGGCCTTTGTCATTTGACTCAGGCACCAAAACTCCTTGGGCTGGCCTCGCACCAAAATACGCCTTGGATTACTGTCTTCCAGGACAGTCATTTGACATCCCAGAGACCTGCTAGCTGTGAGATCTCTCAGCTTCAAGTGGCCAAACAATCTGTTTGCTAGTTGCTCCTTGCACCCCATTTGCTTATGAGACTATTCACACCCTCTCCTGCCCTGTGATCTACCCTGAAGATCCACCACCCCATGGCTCTCTTACCCTGTGTTTGCAAACTACATGAAGCCTGTGCCACTCCATTGCTGGACTGCCAACAGCGGCACATCCCTGGGAACGTTGAGTCTAGAACCCCCAAAACACCCAGACAAGGACTTACGTAGAGGTCAGAACTATACAGGCCATCTGGGTAAAGGACACTGGATGGAAAAAGCAGGAGAAAAGAAAACAAGTCATCACAACACTTGGGGTGGGTGGAGGAACGTGGTCTTTCAGATGTCAGAAGACTGGATTTGCAAGGAAGACAGGAGTTCTAGTCCAGGGCATCTGTCGGGTACCAGGGTGAAGAAAGCTGCCTTGTAGCAGTATTATCAAGGGGATCCTGTGGTTTGACTCTTCCTTTCAACAGTACCATACCATTCTTAACATGACTGTGTTTGGAAGCTAAGCAGAGGTTGGCTGGGTTGATACTTGGATGGGCAATCAATCAGGGCATACAAGTGATTTCCAGGAAGATATGGGAAGAGTTCAGCTTGAAATCCCAGAGAGTTTTGGCTCCTAGCTGATTTGGAGAAGAGTCACAAGACTGACTCTAAATCTGTATACGGGCAGCTTCTGCTATACCTCAGTGTTTTAGGTATCTGGCCATGGAGCCAGAGGTTTGGAGTTTGATTCCCCACTGTGCCTCCTTCACAAGGGCTGGAATTGATCATTGATATGTTCTATTCCAGCTTTTCAGTTCTAAGATGGTGGTGGTGGTGGTGGTGGTTATGGTGTTAAAATGCTCACCTGCCATAGGCTGGAACTGGAGAAGGGGCGGGTGCTGCTCGGATAGGGTTATAAATGGTGGCTCGCCCACGCCCACGCAGAGCCCCACGATACGCCAGGGCAGCTGGTGCCATCATGGGGTAAGGGATGCTTGCCACTGGGTGAGAGGGAATAAGATATACCCCATGAACAACAGAGAGAGAAAAAGATCCACAGCATTATTTACATTCACAACCTTCCTCTCCTCCACTGAGTTGAAAGAATTTTCTAGGTTTATAATCACAAAAATCCTAGAGGATCTAGAAGATTTCTGCTTCTAATTATGTGATGTATAGTTTAGCCTTCCAACAGCACTTTGATGGGGATCCTAAGAAGAGAGAGGAAGAAATTTCCATGCAAGAGAGGAAACAGGTCAATTCTGCTATGAGGCTCCATGAGGATGTTCAAGGACAGGAAAAAAATCACTTTGATGTCTACTTGTGATGAAAAGAATGGCATAACAGGGCATGAGATGCCACCAGAAATAGGTACAGGGATAGTAACTGCTGTCAACAGCTTATGAAGGTGATGGTTTTTGTGGTTAGACTCATGTCCTGGTTGCAAACCACTACTCTGGGTGCCTTACAAAGGAAATTATAGGGAACATATGCAGCAACATGGAACACAAACAATGCATTAAATAACAATAACAAAAGAAGACCTAAGAAAGCAAACATCATAGGCATAAACTGCCGTGTTCTTCCGTCTATAAGACGCCCCCATGTATAAGACGACCCCTAATTTTCCAGCCCGAAATAACAGTTTCTTTACAGTCTAGTTCTCTCATTGGCTTACTTTAGTGTATAAGACGATCCTAAATTTTTAGTCTAACAAGTTTTGGTAAAAAATATAGTCTTATACATGGAAAAGTACAGTCATTTCATTTAGCAGCCCTCGCCACAGATGGTGACAACAGGTCAACTGAAATCTAATCAAGGGCAGCGGAAGCACAGGAACAGAGAAAACACTAAAAGGCCCTGTTGTAACAGAGGACCAGAGGAGCACTTCTGCTTCCAAGAAAAATAATATTTAAAAGTACTGAAGAGCACATAACTGATATAAACAGAACCACTAAGCTATTTGTGCCTAATAGCCGTGTACACATTTTATATACATTTTAGTACAAGAAAACTCCAATCTTTAATGGATTGATTGCTTTTCATAGTACTCTTATATGGCTTGAAAAAGAGTTTTGAAGTATCCTGTCTAGTAGTATGAGATGCCTACAGTCTGTAGACAAGTTATCCTTCCTCACCAACACACAAAATCCTCTTAAGAGTGGAATAAAGCCAAAATTCATAGGTTGTAGACTTATCAATCTATTATTTTAATTTATAGACAATTTTAATAAAACAAAAATATAATGTTGACAGAAAATAAACAAAAACTGAAACTAAAGAAAACAAGCGGGGGGAAGCCTACAAAATTTCCTTTGGTTTCTACGTGTATTGTTTAGCGCTTGGCAGTGGGGGCGATCTTTGCTATTGTTGTCATTTTCTCTTTGTTTTTTGCCTTTCAGTAAAAAGAGAGAATGTTTTACAATTAAACCTGAACCATTTAATAAAGTCTAAAACACAACTAGCATCCCTAACAACAAAAAAAGCTATCTCAGCAATAACAACTACCATACCTTTCTACGCTGCCTCTGGGAGACAGATTTTTCTCCTGCAAATGTTTTTGTTGATGTTGAGGTTGTTTCAACTTATATACCACCACTTAGTGCTATAGGTATACAACATAATTATTGCTGTGCATCCTTCCCTCTCAAGAGGCACTTACCTGTGTACAAGTCGGGAGCATAGACAGCACCAACAACAGGATTGATCTTCCAACCTACAAGGACAAGCAGAGGGGAGAATCAGAGAAGAAACATGGCATGCACATGGACATTAATTGCATTTAGTCAACACTGTCTCTCCAGCTGGCTCTTCCGTTGGGCAAAGTGAGTAAGGATGATCTACACCAAATGGCTGATCTGAGACTTCATGGGAGAGCTGAGGCTTGCCAGCTGGACCTTTTCTCCAGGTGACCACAGTCTATTTATTTATTCATTTATTTATTTATTGTTAGGCTTCTATACCGCCCATCTTCCCAAAGGGAACTCTGGGCGGTTTACAAAAGACTGAACAAGTTCAGCCAGCCAACAACACAAAGCTAAATACAACAATAAACATACAGTATTAAAAGAAATATAAAAATTTAAAAATCTAGCCCTGACAAACTGCAAATGGCAAGTTATCCTAATGGGTGGCGGAGGAAAAAAAACTACTACTACTACACTAGGTCACCAAAGGCCTCACGCAAAAAACCAGGTCTTTAACGCCCTCCGGAAGGCCGGCAGGGACTCTGCAAGGCGCACTTCGCTGGGAAGGTGGTTCCAAAGAGAGGGAGCCGCCAGAGAAAAGGCCCGGTTCCGAGTTGAGGTTTTCCAGGCCTCTCTGGGTGTAGGCACCCGAAGCGAGTGCGCCCGCGACATCCTCGTAGGACAGGCCGAAATTGACTGCTGGGTGATTCGCTCTGCCAGGTAGTCAGGTCCCAGGCCATGGAGGGTTTTATAAATGAAAACCAGGACCTTGAATCTAATCCGGGATGCAGCAGGTAGCTAGGTTTCTGTAAGGTCTAGTTCTGAGAGGCGGGACTCCCCACCAGGAGAATTATAGGATCTGTAGTCCAAAAAATTAATAATATCCCAAAATGCCTACTAGTGATGCTGTTAACCTTAGCTGCAGCACTAGTTTTTTCAATGCCAGAACAGTCCACAAGATGTAGGAAGAAGAAAAGGTTCTGGTGTGTATCTACCACTTGCCACTGAATAACTGAGATTAGGGGAAGAGAGTTCCGGATCCAAGCATAGAGGATATGCTTTGGCATAAGAATCAGACCTTTCTCTCTTTGGAAAGGACAGGCTGAACGGAACATATCCCTCTTGTGACGTACCATTCATAACAGGAGCTGCTGGAGGTTTCTTGGTGACTAAACGGGCGGTGGCATTGTTGACCTGGATTAGAGATGGAAGCAAGGAGTGAGATCACCTGCATCGGGGGTTCCCTCCCCCCCCACATACACATAAAGTAGAGGGACAGACAACATCCTGATACATCTACCAATCACCTCAATAAGGGATTGGAGGAGTTAGTTTCAAGGATTCACTGGTGAAAAACTGGGCTTGTTCATGTCTGAGTGGAGTTTGGAAATAATTCATAGCACTAAGACGTTAGCATGTGTGTAGAATTTGATGATATATAGTACTTGGAGAATGCTGCAGCTCAAAGGGCTCTTGTTGAATATCCCACCTTCCTTCCCCTGCTTTTGTGTGTTTCTCACATCACTCCTAGGTGCTCTCATCTTGACAGAGGGGCTGGCACTTGTAAAAATTAAATTCCCTTTCAAAACATGCAATATTATGTGATGCTCAAGAGCAGCTTAGTTGCCAACTAGGGAGGGGCACGAAACAGAAAAATTAGAGTTTAGTTTCATTTTGTTTCGTTTCTACTAGCAGTTTGTTTCATTTCATTTTTAAATGAATTTTTGTAAAAGAATTCGTAATGAAATGAAATAACAATGAAACAATTCGTTACTCTATAAAATGGCTCCCCTGGATCTTAGAGGCACCAAATTTGGCAGGTAGCTTTTAAGAAGGAAGCCATTTTACAGAGTAATGAAACATTTCATTTTCAATGGGAAAAAGAAGCATTTCGTTTTATTTCATAACAAAATGCTGTTTCTTGTTTCATTAAGATTTTGAAAGCTTACAAAATGACAAAACAGCATGTCGTTTTTTGTAAAGTGCCCATCTCTATTGCCAAACTTTTCAGCACGTGAATGTTGAAACACAGACATTTTTTTAAGGAGCACATGAGTGCCGTTTTTCACCTCAATTTTTCTGCCTTCCACAATGCTGCTGTTCAGCTTCTCCCGGGCCCGGTCAGCATCCTGGCTGTTTTCAAAGGTAACAAAGCCAAAGCCCTGAAGAAAAGACCTTTGTAAACACAAGTGCTCAGGGAAAAAATAGACTTTTAAAGAATCTTTTGCTAATTCTATCCTGCCCATCTCTGGAGCTAATTCTTTCTTGTACCTTCTCCTGCCAACATTTCCTGGCCTAGGGATATATATTTAGAAACATAGACCATTATGTTGCTCTACCTAGTGTGCTCCAGCTATGTTGGGTTACAACTCCCTTCACCCCCTGCCAACATGGTGCTTTTACTGGTTAGGGAATCATCTGTACTTGGTAGTCTCATCCCAGTGTCTGGAGACATAGGGCCTTTTTACACGACCCCTAAACTCCGCAGCAAATGGCTCCCAGCTCCGGAGCTTAAAATTGTTTACCCACCAGCTCCGGAGTTTACTGAAAATTAAGTGCGGCCATGCCCACCTAAGCGCGTCCCAGCGCACTTTTCTTGTACCTGCTCTCCAAGGGTGAAAAATCTTAATGGGGATGTGCCGGGCTCTCCTCGCTTCTTTTTCTTGTTGTTTTTTGCCTCCCGCCCCTTTAAGAGAAAGAACCAGGAAGTCACGGGGTTCCCGGCAGCTTCCACCGGCACCGGGGAGGTAAGTCTTTATTCTTTTGTCCCTTTTTTTCTCCCTTCCCTCACGCAGCGAGCAGCCAGGACGTGTGGAGGGGGTGGGAACGCACAAAGAGCAACAAACCCCTAAGATCTCTGGTCCGAATTAAAGTGACCAGCGGATCTTAGGAGTCGTGTAAAAGCGCCCATATATTATAAACAAGGCTGTATCCAAATGGACTTTTTTACAATACACTTTTGAATATTTAGTTTGAACAGTTTCAGCTTCAAGGCAAAAGAACGCATACAAAGGCAATCTGATCTGATTTAAAGGGGTCTATTTTGCTTCTGAAGGCTCCCTGCTTTAATAACGAAAATCTTACTGAGACAATTCTCTATCCCACTGTTAACATCCAAGAGTCCTGCAGAATTTCCACAGTAGCTACAGGTTCTCAGGCTTTCGTCTTCATAGCCACAAAAGCTAGAAAGTTGCCTTTTTTAAAAACAAGGTAGAATTTTCATCAACCTGACCTCCTTTAAAAAAACACACCACAAATTGATGTACAGGTTGAAAATGGAGTAAAAAGCAGAAGGCAAATAAATTGACACACCATTTCTAGGAGTGTAACAATCATGAGGATTATGAGTTTGGCAGTAAGACCAGCGAGAGGCATTTGGGGAAGGTTACTAAAGAATCCACAGTGCAAATCAAGTTCACTCAAAGATGAAGACATTCTCACTCTCCCTTAAAATCCATGGGGAATTTAAGAGCAATAGAAAATACTTCCTCAGAAGGTACATGATTGATTTGGCTGAATTCATTGGTCAACAAGGGATGATGGACAGTTTTAAAAACTTCTAGAATTCTCCAGATAACCATGGGTGTGTCTGATGAATCGCACTCCCAAAATAGAACTACAGAATTCCAAGCTCTGCTTAGACACTGGGTTTTCAAGACGTCCAGGTGTGTAGGAGCTTCTTGAGGGGTTTGGCCACCCTTAGAAGCTACCTCCTAGGATCCAAGGGCACTTTTACACGACCCCTAAAATCCAAGACATAGGGCTCCCAGATGCGGAGCTTAAAATTGTTTTCCCACCAGCTGTGCACTTTAAAAAAAATTAAGTACGACCACACCCACCTAAGCGCGCCCCAGCACATTTTAAAAGTACCTGGTCTCTGGAGGTAAAAAAAATTCTGATGCGGATTGTAAAGCAGTGAGTGCTGGGTTCTCCTCGCCTTCTCTTTGGTTTTTTTGCCCCCCACCCCTTTAAGAGACTGGAATGCTTCTGGGGCTGCTCCCCATGGCAGAGCGGAGGTGAGCCTGCATTATTTTCTCCCTTTTTTCTCCCTCCCCTCACGCAGACAGGAGCAAGGGCGTGCGGAGGGGTGGGAACACAGCAAGAGGAGCAAACCCCCCAAGATCTCTGGTCTGAATTTAAGTTGCCAGCGGTTCTTAGCGGTCGTGTAAAAGCGCCCCAAGAGAGGTACTCCAGTGCCACAAGAGATGCTGGGGGTACTCTCAATGAGACTGTGCATTGTATTGGCAACACTCCCCAAAACTGCTGCCTCTTTCTCACAGCTGTTGATGATGCCTGTGGGTTTCAATTGGCCCTGCAAACATCAAAATCCAGTTGAAGAGACTCTTAACATGTGGCACAGCCTTGCCCAGGGGACCCTGGCCTTCTTGGCTCACTCTTCTCAGCACCTGGCTGCTCCATACCTTTGAGCCACGCTCATTAAAGATAATCTCCACATCCAGGATTTTCCCAAATTGCTGGAAAAAAAGAGGAAAAGACAGTCATCACCAGCTGCAACCGATAGCTCCTTCCTGCTTAGAGATCTTGTGTAAAAAACACAGGCTCTGATTTTATACCAGGGACTCTTAACAAATGCTTGGTTCTTTCCTGACAACCTTCTCAAGGCATGGACAATTGTACTGTGCATTCATCATGGCTGGAGAGTAGAGTAAGCTTGCAATTATTCTGGGGGGTGGGGAATCGAGCGGGAAATACTATGGTTTTGGGGTGCATTGATTCACTATTTTTCATTGATCAGATGACATATAGAGAAAAGTGAATCAGCACAAAGTCTCTCCCTCACTCCCCAATCCATGATTTCCCCCAATGCCACTGGGGTGTCTACTTTAAAAAAAAATCAATCAATTCACATCCATTCAGGCATGTGTTTGCTTGAACTGATGCAGAAAAGCTGGGCTAGTACACCCTTAGGAATGGCAAACAAAGCCATTTGGTCCTTTTTTTTTCTTTTTCTTTTTTTTACTGTTACGGCAAAGTAAAGCTACTTTTGGAAAAGCTCAGCAAGTTTTTCCTTTTCGTTCTATTTTTACAGTGAGGGCAAGCAAAATCTCTATTGGCAATATATCTTTATGCAGACACACACTGATACTGTGTATTTTTACTGCTTGTAAAACCAGCAAGATTAACACAGACACAGACACACACACACACACACACACCACAGCTTGAGGCCAGTACTGATGCACTACAGCACTTAAACCATCTCTAAGAAAAAAACAACAGGGGGAATGAAACTACAGGAGGAAAGCCTTATTATAGCTTGTTTAGGCAATTCTTTTTCATAGCACCCCTTACAGGGTCTTAGTAGCACTATCAACAAGGTGTAAACAAAGCTTTTCTCTCCTTGTGCCCACTTAAAGTGAACAGACCCAATTTCTCCAATGTGACTTCACAGCAAGTGAACAAGACTAAATTCACATTCCCTTCATTGTGTACTCACACCCTGATACCATGTTAACTGTTAATGTCTACATTAAACTAAGGAATCCTGAAATTTGTAGTCTAGTAGCATTTTCTTCTAGAGATCTCCGCTGCACTTGCCTTACCTATAGCCCTAGAGCTGAGCCTTCCCTGGGAAGTGGGGAAGAACTGACTCACCCCAAACATCTGTCGAAGATCTGGGTCTCGGAAACGGAAGGGGATGTTGGAAACATGTAGGCGTTTGGGCTGGGACTTGCTCTCACTGCTTTCTGTTTCTTCAGTCTCAGGTGACAGCTCAGGTGCGGGGACCTCTTCCGGTTGCTGTGAGGGAGGGGTAGAGTGGGGCGGCGTGGAGGGAAAAACGAAGCAGGATCACAAACACCACTATGGCAAGCCTTCCTGTACACAAAGGGTATGTGGCATAACACAACTCTAGGCCTGGGAGGCTAATATTCTTCAAGAGTTTGCCCAACCCCAGGGAGGAAGAAAAATCAAAATGGCTGAAACTCTTCGCAATAGGTAGTGTAGTACTTCAAGTGGTCATGAAGGAGGAGATGGAGGCTTCTCACATGACAACCTACAATCCAGAAAGCCCCAATTTTGTAGGAGATGGGATGGAAAAGTGCAAAGAGAGACCCACTACTATGGAGGGCTGGGGTCACCTCCAGCAGCAGCTCCATGGAATACTTACTGTGAACTCTGCAAATGAGAAAGCAGGCAAGCCAATGCTTATACATAAGGTACCCCTTGAATTCTAATCTAGTTACTAGGTATCATTGGCCACCATCTGTCTTCCCCACATTGTATGTTTAAAGTTGTCTTTCACTGGATCCACCCATAACACTCAATTTCTAACATATAGGCAGACATCTTTGATATCTTTTCCCAGTAGTGTATCTACCTCTCAAGAAGCCAATGGCTGAAATGGCGTTTTGTTGTTGTTGTTTTTGGCAGGCACACCAGGTGTTCTACCAACAAGCTGTCTATGGTCCCTCTCTATCTTTCACATGATTGTGATATTTAATATTAACGGAAAATGCAGACAACTGGACAAGTATGGACAAGAGCCACCAGAATCCCCCAGGCAGCATTGCCATAGTTGGAGGGAGGGAGGGAGGGGGGAATTTGCAGAGGTGACCCCCTAAAAGTAATTTCCCAAGTTCTGCCTGGAAGTGAATTTTACCCACCAATTCCACTGGCATTGCTATCTGACAAAACAGAAGAAAATAAAGTATTGGATTGGACCATGAGACACCCAAAATGATATTCTGTGGCCTCCCACATATAATTCAATAAGGTAGCCTTGGGAAACCATTATTTCTCAACTAACCACCATCCCTGCAAGAACAGAATATGAAACAATATATAGAAAATTGGCAGAACATTTACAGAAGGACATGAAAGAAAAGGGTGTGTGATTGTTTGTTCTTAAATCAATATTCAATTCAGTCTCTGTGGGCTACAACCTGTATGTTTGTTCATTCAGTGAATTCAGCCAAGGCATGGATTTATTGCCCTTTTTAAAAATAGGGGGTTGTGATTGTCACAGCACAGCGGTGATTTCTTTCAATGTGTGTATGGGGTGGAACAGCTAACTGGATGACTCAGTACGAGAGGCATCTGGTTGTGGAACCAGAGATTAGGAGTTGAATTCCCCCTGTGTATCCCAGAAGAGCTGGCCTATGTGGCCTTGAAGCCACATAATCCCAGGATTGCGCCTGGAAGAAGGAAATAGTAAAACCACTTATGAGTACTATCTAGAAAACCCTGTAAAGGTCTCTGTAAGTTAGAACTGACGAGATGGAACCCAACTATTTTTGCTTTTATGGGATGGAGGAACATTTTATTTGGGGTTGGATGGCTAATCTAAGTTTTCTATAAAGTTGCAGATATATGGAGGAGGTAGGAAATCACCCCAATTTATTATGGCCGACATTGACTGCTATGCTCTCTGTCCTATGAAAGGGATGGAGAAATGTTGGCCTCTCCCTGCTTGGGGCTTCAACTTCCAACCGCCTGAATCTACAAGTCAATGGCAATGGAGACCAAGTCTAAAACATATGGAGGAATGAAAGATCCCTGCTACTGTCATGCCAACCTCCAACCTTTCCTGCCAACTTTAGTTGGCAGGGCCAGATCAGAGGGCAGACGATCAAGCAAGCATTATGAGGAGAATCAACTCCAGAAATAGATTTCTTTGGACCAGTGGTCCCCAACATTGAGTCCCCAGATGTTCTTGGACTGCAACACCCAGAAGCGCTTTCCAAAACAGCTGGTGGTGAAGGCTTTTGGGAGATACAGCCCAAAAACACCTGGGTTAATCAAACTTGGGAACCAATGCTTTAGACAAAACCAAGGGCCATTCTGTGAACATGAGTGTTGTGCCCTCTCACCATTCCCGAACAAAATTTCCATTCCCTTTCAGAACTGTCTTCTGCAGTGGCCGTTCTATCTGGTTGTCATGACCGAGTACGAATTAACTCGTATCCAAATTAACATTTCCTCCTTCTGGCTGTTTCTTTTTCTTTTACATCATGTCATTAAAATCTTACATTGCCAACCATTTGCAGCGTTTTAAAAGAAAGACAGTGTATATCAAAAATGCATTAATATAATTATGATATAGACCTCTTGGTACCAGAAATGTTCAGGGTTCAGGTGATGCTCTGTGAAAGTCAACCCAGAGGAAACGATCAGCTTCGCATGAGACAGAAGCATCTAAGTGCTGGTTCAGTGTCTTCTGTCATTTGACTCGGATAATTAAAAACCACACTGAAGGGAAACTCACTGTGTCAAAGAGATGAGCCTAATTTCCTATTCATGGAGGAGTTCATCTACATTTATAATTTTTCCTACGGAAGGAGATTTAAAACAATGCACTCCTCAAATTGCCACTCGCAATGTCATGGACCAGGAAAAGCGATATTATTCTCCCACATAAGAAACCATGTCAAACTAAGCATGGCACAGCTAAACACGAGACCTTTGTGCAATTAGTAATTGCATGAACAATTCTTCAAGAATAAGTAGCAAACTGGGGAGTGCAATCAACTGAATCGCAGCAGGGGCAAAGAGAGAACCCCCACCCCACCCCCATGCCTATAGGCTTCCAGTTGCTACTTATTCTTTTAAAAACAATTGCTACTTTCTGTTTTAAAAAACACTCATACAATTGCCAACCGCATGACTGTCACAGCTTTCCGTTTGGTCCTTTTCTTCTTGTCATATCTCATAAAGGTCCCAAGAGTGGCTCATTCTTTATCATGCCACCGAACCTCATTACTGAACATTTAAAAAATCCCCTTTTCTTCCCACATATCCTCTCCCCACTCCCAACCCCACCCTTCAG